>JAPMUY010004608.1:85000-325598 GCA_026901105.3 Galaxias olidus
TTTTATTCATCTAGCTTTGAAGTGTTTTTCACTGTAATCAAAGCCTTGGCGGATACATGGCCTACTTTGTGGTACATATGAGACTGTGTGTGAACCTGTACTGGAGAGTTGTATGTGGTCCCATTTGTTCACTAATGCTGTAGCTGGTTGGTATGGTAAATGAATACAAGAGGCTAATAACATGAGAGAGAGAGAGAGAGAGAGAGAGAGAGAGAGAGAGAGAGAGAGAGAGAGAGAGAGAGAGAGAGAGAGAGAGAGTATGGATGATGAATCCACCCAGAGGGGAGAGAAAAGACAGAGTGGGCCAGCTAGTGTTGCAGTGCAAGCATGGAAATGTGTTTGCTCAACAAATATGACAGCCAGCTATATTTAGCACCAGCCATATCCACAGTGGAGCACTGCTTTGCTGGTGATAGGGGTTAGTGGGAGAACGCTACTGCCTAGGGACGCTGTGTGGATGTGTAAGTGAAGGACATAGGTGAGAAAGAGAGAATGTCTGAGAGTGTGTACGCACAAATGTGTAAATTAGTCTGTCAAGGATTAAATGGTAAACAAAGATGCATGTGTGTTTGCGTGTGAAGTTAATCTGTGGTTGTGCATGCTTGCAGCTTGCATTGCTGTCATTCAAGGAAACATCTCAGCAGCTTCAGTGTGAAGTATTGGTTACAGCAACTCCCTTTCACACTGTGTGAAATATTCAGAAACTCCATTTACACCTTGAGAGCTTTTTGCGGCTGGAGGCAAGGTGTGAAATCCTATATAAGGAAAAATCTGGTCAATAGTCCAGCTATTCCCTGAGTGGAGGGAGGCGTTCCAACATAACATTATGGGTCTGAAGGTTCTGGGTCAGTTGGTGAGTTTAGCTAGCCCCAAGTGATTATTTTAAATGTGTCTATGGTAATAGGGGTGGGGGGGGGGGGGGGGGGTTATAGAGACAGTGAGAGAGATAGAGAGGAAAGAGAGAAAGAGAGAGGAAAGAGAGAAAGAGAGCAATAGACAAGGAAAGAGGGAGGGAGAAAGAGATAGAGCGACAGACAGACAGACAAAGAGAGACCGGGACAGAGAGAGGGACAGCGAGCAGCAGACAAAGTGACATTGAGGGGGAGGTGTTTGACTTGCCAAAATGCTTTAGGTCTGTGACTCACACACTTGCCCCATGGATTACAGAGACAATAAAGCTCCATTTCTTTTTAATGAGAGGTAGAATTGGGCTGGGGGAGACTTGTGAAACACTGGCTGAATGCAGAAATACACCCACTTGGCCAAATCACCTGCTGTTCTGGGACGAATACACAGTATGAACTCTCTGGTGACTAGAGACAGCTCTCCAAGTCAGACATGCCAGTTAGGCTACCTTACACTACTTCTGGGAATAAGGGTATGCACTCATCATGAAGAAATACCTCATTGTGAAATACATTTGACAAGTATCGTTAATTGGAAATGAGACAATTCTAGTCCATATCTAAACATTACACACATTTTCTCTTGGGTAAATTGAACTGACATATAAAGATGACATTCCTTAGCTGCCATCAAGGGATATTTTGAATGAAATAGTGACGGTTCTATAGGAAAACAGAAAGCACATGCTATAATGTAACTGTTTGAGTCATGTAACTGTTGTTTGAGCTCATGGACCAGGTGTGGAACCGGGTGTAGAGCTGTCCGTGGTGCTGAAAGGCCTCCATGCTTAGTTTGCCTCTGACTGTATTTACTGTACTATTCTGAGCTGTGATCCATGGCAAACCCCATCCCCTCTCTGACCCACTCTGGCCTTATTACCTGTGGTTCACTGAAATCACTGCTGAAATTACCGAGAGAACCGCAGATGGAAGGTGTATATTTGGCACAATCTAGTTTTGCAAAGACATACGAATGACCAAACATGCACATGCACATACTTTCTCTATTCCTCTGTATTACACACACAAACACAATAATGTAGAAAGGCTGTTGTCACAACATTGCTCAAAGATCAATGTTCAAGATCAAAGGCTCTTCAATCATTTTTAGCATCCAGCAAGTTATTGGTGGAAGTATATCTCTATATATATTTGCACCGTTGTTGACACAGCTCCTGTTGTTCCATGATAAAGAATGTGCCATGCTGGCACAATAAGACATTATGAGCTCGCACACTTGGTTTAGTATTTTGTTCATTATTTTCGCTTGCCTGGAAAGGTTTATGTCACTCAGTTTAGTTTGTCTCAGCAGAATGTTTGTGCTCAGTGCAGACAGGCTTTTTCTCTTAGGCCAAGCTGAGTTCACGATTTTAGAAACCAATAAACATCATGACTTTTTGTTTCCTGGAAAGAAACAGAGACAAATAGGATCTTGTAAAATAGATCAGCGCCCTCTGAAAACAGTTCATTGTCTATGTTTTTCCCATCAAGTAACACAGCCTTTGAAAATCAATGTGGTGCATGGGAATGACTGTGGAGGGCCAAACTTGGAGTTCCCGCCTCCAGAGAGCAGAGCGGCAAATATTTATTAAAACCCATCAAACTGTTTTGCAGTATTCTCAACAGCACTCCCTTAGGTGACTGACAAACGCTTAAAATACGTTCAACACTGAAAATATGAAATTATTGTTGGTATGGCCTTAAACAAAGACAGCATCTCAAGCAACACTGCATGCACATAAAAACTATATTTGGAGGATTTGTTGATTCTTTTTTGTGATGGCTAATGCTCTTTGAATTGTGTAGCCTAGCGTAAGATGCTGTGACCCCAAGAACTAGGCGAATCAGCAAAATCAGCCTGGAGTTTGTCTGGGGCTTACAGGTGGAAGAATATCTATAGACGATGAAGCATTCAGATGCTGAAAAAAGAACGCCCCCCCCTCTCTCTCTAGCTCTAGGTCTTCATTTTATGCCACCCCTCCATCACCCTTCCGTCGCGTCCCAAAGTCGACTGTGTGTTGTAAAGCTTAACTAACTGGCAAATGACTGTCTCCCCGAGGCCTCCTTGTCTGCAGAATAAGCCGGGACAGAGCGTGCACAAGTTATTTCCGTGCCATCTCGCTCATCGGCCAAGGGTATGCAGGTCCGCGGTAGAGTCCATGTGGGAGGATGAGAAATGGCTGAGCACCTCTCGCCTCTGACAGCACAACTCAACCACAGATGGACAAGATAGAGATAGCAGCATTCCCACAGAAACTCATTGTGACTCACCATAGTTGAAGATTCAACAGAGCCTTCAATTCGTATGTGGAATACAGCTAATACACTGTGGGGGATAGAATGGTAAGATTACAGGGTCATCAACGGGCACGTTCTAATGTGGGTTTCAAAGCCATAACTGGTATCATCTATAGCCCATCAGTTGAAATGTCAGGACGGCCTTGTTCTTTCCTGCTCAATATGCCTTGAAAATCCCATATTGAACTCTATGAGACCTGTCCTGCCCTTCCTTATGGAAATAACCCTGGCCTTATACTCTGGACCAGTCTACTTTGAACTTAAGCCCTCCTTTCAAAGGATAGAATGACCATGCAAACCTTTGAATTGGCCACCTTGCAGTTAAAGAGCATTAGGCATCTATTCAAGATGCCCTCACTCTCACACATGCAGCTTTGGGATGCTTCAACACAGACCACTGCTGGGTGTTTACCTGGATTTGACAAAACAAGTTTATCTCAGTCCTTTTCCGTCCCAGAGCTACGACTAGTCAGCTGTACCACCAGTCCTGTGGCGTCGATAGAAGACATGGGAAGAAGATTATCAAAGCCCTGGCAGACAGAAAGAAATGGCAGTCGCAAAGCCTTCAGGCCACAGCGGTCACACTATGAGGCTGATGGCGAGGTGGGGAGAATGTGGGAAAGAGAGGGATGAGGTGGCAAGGAAGAGAAAAGCAAGAGTAGCGTGTGAGAGAGGAAAGGGAGTACTGACAGTAAACGATGGATGAAGGAGTCGAAAAATCGGTTACCAAAATAAGTTAAATAAAATATAAGAATACTGGAAAGTGGAAAATATGGTAAAATGGGCGACATCATAAAAAAGTATTGTAATTGTGCGTGGTGAGATGTGGCAATGTTGGGAAAAAAAAGATAGTAAGCCAGCCAGAGTGACAAAGAATACTATAAGTTCCTAGTTATGTGGAAATGGCAAACGTATAACGGACCAGATGTAGGAAGACAGGTGAAACAATTCTAAAAGAATGATTGAGCCTTCAGGCATCGATCATTATATGTGTGGGGGGAGAAGAGACGGAGCGGCTAAACTCCCCAGAATTTGATGAGGTGACAGGCCAGGGAAATGGTTTGGAGACGTAGAATGAGAAACTGCATGGGTGAAACGAGGGCTTCAGCAGTTTGGAAAGGTTGAAGTAACGGCATTTGAGCAGCACTAGGAAGGAGCGGCTACACTACTGTCTCAGGATTTCTTTCGTTTCGCCAACGTCTTAAAAATGGGGAGGAGTGATGAGGAGAGACACAAACACAACAAACACACAGCAAATGAAACGCTGTAGAAGGTGCAGGTTGGGTTGACAGGGTTTAGTTTACCAGGATATGGTCATAAGCATGTCCTTAAGAAGTCATCATACAAGGTCATAGTGGTTGTTTGATTCAAGTTCAGATGATGATTTGAACATTACACCAATAAATATTTCAGGCAATTTTTCTGAAGACATCTGGCTGCCGTAACTGACAGTAAAGATGTCAAAGTCACACGCTACTTATGATCCAGATTGGTCTACCACTGTTTAGAGAGAACACATGAGGAAAGACATGCAAACTAGACCGAGGTTGTTGGAATGTTGCACTTGGCCACCTTAGCTAAGTAGCACATTCCACTGAAGGGACTGAGTCTTTAAGTGTAGAGGAGCTCCTCTCGTCCCTGTCAGAGAGATAGGGCCTGCATGAGCTAAGTAGCTTATCAGCACTCCACCAGCAACTCCGCCCAGTCAAAACAGCTGAGTAAGAATTAAACATAAGGTGTGTCCTAGGGCCAAGTGTCCACGATGGAACAGTGCCAAGCAGATAATAGAGTCCTCAACCAAGTGATGGATGGGTCTCAATAATCTGAAGAAGCTGCTTTCTTTTGCAACAACTTTTCAACAGCAGCACTGATCTTAAAAACTACATACAATCTAAAGCATTACTGGTGATGCTACACTAAATACATATATATTCCAAGTTTGTTAATTAAATGTGTTCGTACACCATGTTTTTTCAATGCAGAGGAAGTAGGGCGAGTGGGTTCAAGGACTATTGTAATTATTCACTAACAGGATATTCATCAATTTAAGAAACCGGGGAAAGAGAAGGTAAGGCAGAGTCTGACTGAAATGAAACAAGAACCACAGCTTGTATGTAGGGGAACATTGACACATGGCTTCACAGTTAAACCAATCGTATCACAAGGTAAATTCATTAATACCCTTGGACCTCAACTTACAGACAAATCAGTCTTGGTAAACAAATTAGGACTGAAATGAAAAAGTGTGGAAATCAATTGAATGGGGGGGGGGAAATCAGCGAACAGCCATGAAGAGAAACACGTTGCCCATACCAGGTCCACATTCCTGCATTGGAATATCAGCAGCAATAGTGCACCCTGTGCTCTCAATAGTTCTATGAAATTGACCTCATGTAACAGAATCCAAGCAATATTGTGTGTTTGAGCATTACCACTACCCAATTTGGGGTCAACCTTTTTCAGTAGTGAACAGCAAATAGGTTTTAATGCCTGTTAAAGTTTAAATAGCAACTGCTCAGAATAATTTGTCACATGTAAAATGAATGATGCTCTAGTTCTAGTCATCATCATCATCAGCCAGGCAGGGAATATTTGATATAAAGAAAAAGATTTGGAGACAAATTAATTTGTAAAATGAAATTCATAACCTTGAATCAGATTTACAATTTCCACAAATAGTGTTTAACCAAACATTCCAAGAGTAAAAACGGACTTCTAATCAATAATGAATCCCGGACTGTCAAAAGAGTGGAGCTGAGGCAAGTGAAATAGTCACCCTGGATCCACTGACTACACGGACTGACACAAGAAAGCTAATACTACTTACAGTAGTTAACCCATGGGCAGTTTACAACATAACTAGGTGTATTTATATTCATTTCACATTGCTTCAAAACATAACTAAGTAACCAAGTATCCTATACTTAATTCTAAATCCAAAAGTACATTTGATGTAATAGATTAGCAATGTAAAACATACATAGCCTACCGGACGAGATACTATAATGAAATTCACATGTTGACTGTCTAACAGTCATCTGTGCAACTCAAGCACCTTGTCTGACATTATTATGTCAGGTTTTCGACAAGGCAGCTGAATAAATGATTTACCCTAAAAACTGGATCAGAATCTTACAGCAAATCTCACACATGATACAATACGAAATAGTATGTATTATAAACAAATTAAATAACTTTAAATATAAACAATCACTGAAAACATGGCTCCTCCCCAAATATGAATAATCCTTTCAGTACATGATGATTTATTGAAGTTACAAGGCCAGTTGTCCTTTCTTCATAGTTCAGAAATGACTACCTTCATGCATGCCAAGCGTGAAGTGAATTTGCCCAGGGTACACTTCATATCTCCTTCATATAATCCTCCTCCTCATCCTCATCCGCCTCCTCCACCTCTCCCTCCGTGACTTCTACGGTGATCTGCATAACCTGCCTGCTCCATACTGTTGCATTAGTTACATACATTGTTTGAAATGAAAAGACAGTCATTTCATGAGTATTAATTTGATTTAGAAATGGTAGCATTTAGGTATTATGTTGTGCCATTTTAAACTGGTGATTCCTGTTCAGTGAAAAGTTCATTTTAGGTTGATGTGTATTGTATCCAACCATTTGAGAGAAAAAATGTGCATTTCGACGATCTGTTGAGTTCTGCATCTAGTGTTGTAGTGCCTGCTGAAGCGATTGTCAAAACCAGTAAAAACGATCATGTGTTTTGTTTAATTGACAGTGCAAGTAAGTATATTTAAAGTCATTTTCCTGTAGTTACTGTACATGGCAGTTCAACTACATTCAAATCTTTATATGGTTGGACTAGCTTAATTATTTTTGTAGAATACCATCAGTATCATCTTAATAACAGTTCACGTTTTTAAATGCTGTCCTTTCTTCAAAGGTATAGCTTAGTCATGAGCTATTTGTACCAGAAGTGTTCAATAAAATAGAGCAAGGAATAGAAATTTTTTTTTAAAATCTTTTGTTTAGTTCTGTTTATTTGACTTACAAAACTCAATGCAAGTGCACGTTTCAATGTCAGTATGTTCTTTAAATTTTATTCTAAATGCCCATACACTATACTTTTCAATATTATATAATAGTGTAATGCAAGCTTAACTTTAATCATGACTTGTGGGACATAGATTTTGGAAAACACCTGTGAGTCTTATTTGTCTCAATTATTTAAAAGGTCCACTGCTGGCATCTACAGTAGAAACCTTGGCAATACATCCATCCTAGAATTAACTGCTGACAATATTTTGTACCACACACAAAAAAGGCTATATATATATATAAGATGGATGTATTGTCAAGGTTTAGAGATATATATATATAGCTATATAAGATGGATGTATTGCCAAGGTTTCTACAGTAGATGCCAGCAGTGGACCTTTTAAATAATTATATATACTGTATATATAGAAGGAATTAGGCTATTATAAATGAAAGTTTGTAAGGACTTCCGAAAATCAAATGTGCTAATTGTATCTACAGTTAGCACATTTGACTTTCGGCAGTCCTTACAAACTTAGCTTTGGCACAAATTTTTATTTATAATAGCCTAATTACTTACTTATACAACACCTATGGAACCAGAAAGAGATTGGGGCACGGAGATTATAATGTGCAGGGCGTAGGACACAACTGAAATATACCTGTGCACTGGACAATGTTTCCCTGTGGAATGCATTAGTTAAGGTGCAAAATTTCAGCCAGGGATGTTTGTAAGGAACACCACACTGGGAAATAGTTATTGATAGGAATAAATAAGTAACTACAACTTGGGTTCCAGGCCTGTTTAATACTGAAAATAAAGTATAACGCTGAAGTCTCCCCCCTATTGTGTATAAACTATTTCCACCTATCCAATTAAAACCTTCAATCAAAAGAAGAAACTCAAATTATCCAGCATTTAAGTTTATTTTCAAGCTTGCCAAACCTCTATACTAAAAACAGAAGAAAATGTATTTTCCTTGAGTGGCATAAAATAGGAGAACATCTGTATCTGACCCTCTAAAAGTTATCAAAATCTAAAATAAAAAATTAGGCATTTAAACACTGTATACTGTACAATAACTTGCCAAACCCCTTGATTAATAATACTTCCTTAAAACAGATAACATGACTTTTTGTAAACACCAGAGGCATTTAGCTTATTTTTTTTGTTTTTGACCACGATCTCTTACAGCAAAGGTACGTCTTTAAAAGTAGTATGTGAAACTTAAAAGCTATAACAAAGTGTTTGAAAGAGTGACAAAGTGACTTCCCCCAGTATAATAAACAAAACCTCTAAACCATTAGCAAAATTGAGAAGCGTACCGGTAATCTTACGCTTGCTACTTCTTGCTCTTGCACACGTTACTCTCGGTGGCATTGTGTGCTGATACTGATACGTTTCAAATACATAATAAAAAGACTTTCATAGAGATTTTTCTTAAGGTTTCCAAAATTCTAGGCAGCAAAACCACCTAGAGTCAAACTGTTAATCTTTCATGTCACCTTCAAAGAGGCATGCATTTTACAAGCTGTCTACACGATCGCTAAAATAAAACAAATGTGATCAAATGAATGGAGCTAACTTAAAGGGCTAAAGGTTGCCAGTGAGAGCGGAGTCCATGAGGTCATCGTCCTCATTCCTCATGTAGACTGGACTGGGTCTAGACGGGCGCTCGGAGCCCATCATGGAGAGGGACGACTCGGACGCCGAGATGGGCGATCTGGACCAACTGTCCGCTTTCATTGGATGTGATGAGGGGCCCATTGACATGGACAGCTTCTTCTTCTCCTTGTCCCTTTCTCGCTCTCGATCGCGGTCCCGCTCCCGCTCCCTCTCCTTCTCCTTCTGCTTCTTCTTCTCCTTCTTGTGCTTCTTGTGTTTCTCTCCCGAGCCGAGGGACATGGAGCTCATGTAGTCCTGAGGGGGCAGGGGCCGCATGGTGTGGTCGTCGTCGGAGCTGGGGCTGTTCTGGTGGGACTTCTCGGCGACCGAGCTGCTGCCGGACTCGCTCTCGCTGTCGTGGTTGAGTGGGGTGTACCCCGGCGAGCGGCTGTGACTCGGGGAGGAGCGGTCGTGTTTGGGTGTGGAGCCGCTGAACAGAGGCGAGGCTTTCAGGCCTGGGAGCTGCGGCCTTTCACTGGGACCCTCCCCAGGCTTCTGGAGAGACACTTTGGCTTTGATGCTGGGCGACACGCCTTCCGGCTTGCTGATGATGATCTTGGCCAGACCAGTCCCGCTTACGCCTCCAGATTTGGGGTCCACAAGCTTCTTCTCTCCACTGTTGTTAACAGAAACAGACACCTTGGCTTTGGCCTCTTTGTCAGGCTTGTCTCGCCTGTACTCCCCACCTTGGGAGGACATGGCGTGCTTGGAAGGGCCAAGACTAGGTGGTCCACTGCTAGATCCGCTACCAGGTCCAGGACCACCACCGTTGCCACCCCCACCCCCACCACCACCGCCTCCACCACCGTTGCCTGGGACGGGCGGGCCTCCCTCACAACCCTCCCCATCCACCCCTCCTCCCCCGACACTTTTCAACTTGTCTATAACGGCCGTCAGGGAGGGCTTTTTGTTGCGGCTGGGCGACTTCCCCTTAGCATTGGGATTGTTGGCGTTGTTTTGACCCTGACTTCCACCCCCTCCTCCTCCTCCTCCTCCTCCTCCTCCTCCTCCTCCTCCGCTGCCACCACCCCCACAACCTCCTCCTCCCCCACCCCCTCCCCCGCCACCACCACTACTACCACCTCCTCCTCCTCCTCCGCCTCCTCCTCCTCCACTTCCCCCCCCTCCAGACCCATACTGAGACTGGGAGCCTGCTGAAAAGGGTACTGACCCGGAGGTAGAGGAAGAGCTTGAGGAAGACGTGGAGGAGGCTGAGCCCGACGAGGAGCCGCCCCCCATCTGTTTCTGGGAGGCCATCCCACCTCCGGAGGACGACGACTTGGACCCCATGGAGCCGCTGCTGCCACCCGGCCCCATGGGGGACTTAGCCTTGGAGGAGGGCGGGGTCCCTGGTACCTGGGACTGCTGCATCTTCATGGGAGAGGACATCTTGTCCCCGGAGCTGCTGGTGCGGGAGTGGGAGGGCGAGATGTTGGGCTTGATGCTGGGGTTCATGAGGGACCCGGGCGGCTTGCCCCCCTGGGGCTTCACCTTGTTCCCGCCTCCGGCTCCCACCCCACTGCTGCCCGCTCCAGTGAGGCCGTGTTTGGTGATGGGGGAAGACCCTGGCTTACCCACGCCCATTCCCTGAGAGGAGCCTTTGGACAGGGACGGCCCACCCCCCACCCCCCCTCCCCCTCCCATGCCCACTGGCTTGGAGCTGGTGCCATGGCCCATAGAGCCCTCCTTGGTCTTCATCTTCCCAGAGGAAGATGAGGAGTGGGAGTGGTGGCTCTTGCTCCCACTGGTGCCCCCTGCTCCGCCCGTCCCACTGCTGCTGGAGGTGCTGGAGGTGTATCCGCCGTGGGACAGGGTTTTCCCTCCAGAGAGATTTCCCTTGGGAATCTGAATGGTGATTTTGGGAATGGGTGGAGTGGCCCCTCCAGGGGGCGTCTGCGACCGGCCCGAGCTACCAGGAGATTTGGAGCCTCCTCCGCTGATGCTGCCCCCGGACCCGGACCCCCCGCTGGGTGGGGTGTAAGGCCGTCCCCCTGAGCTGTGGGACGGGGACTTCCCATCCGGGTCCAGTTTCTTGCGTTTGGGGGGCTTGTCTTTGGACTTTCCCTCGCTGGAAGGCGTCCGACTCCTCTTGACCTGTTTCACATCTGAGGAGCAAGCCATCCCCATGCCCATCCCTCCTCCTACTCCTCCAGTACTACTGCCTCCATTATCCTCCTTTGGCCTCATCAGTCCCTGCGGCTGCTGCTTCACCTTGGCCACCTCGCCCCCCTTGTAGTCAGTGACGGGTCCTCCCATGCTCATCATAAGGGGGCTCTGCCCCCCCCCACCATGGGAGGAGTGAGGCTCCCCTAAGTCTGGAGCCTGCCCTAACAGCAGAGGCTTACCTCCGCCACCGCTTCCCCCAAAAACCATCCCCATGTCAAAAGGGTCTTTCAGCGAGGCGTCGGGGGTGCTCTGGCCGTGCGGCGTGGGATTGCGCGGCGTTCCCGAGGGAGTGTTCTGCTGGCTGCTCCCGCCAAACCCCTTGACCAGGTCCATCTCGCCGTCGGCGCTGGGAGAACTGTCGTCAAAGTACGTCTGGGAGAAGCCGTGTCCGGACGCCAGGAGCTCCGGGTTGAACTCCACGGCGTCCGGGAAGAAGTTGGTGGAGGAGGAGTCGCTGGTGGGCGTGGCGGCGGTGGCGGCCGCCTCGGCGATGAGGTCGGCGGCGTCCGTGAACGGGTTCTCGTTGCTGTTGGTGCTGAAGATGTCTGCCGAGTCAAATACGGCGCTGCCCTGTCCCGAGCTGGACGAGTCGCGGATGGGCGTCCCCAGGGGCCCTCCGTCCTCCCCGCCGCTGCCCATGTGGTGCTGCCCGTGCCCACCGCTGCCCCCCTTACCCGTCTGCTCGGGCAGGTCGGACAGGATCTCCGTGATGTCGGCTCCTATGCTGTCGGAGCTGGACAGGCGGACCATGCGAGGTGGATGGGGGGCCTGCTGCTGCTGCTGCTGCTGCTGCTGCTGCTGCTGCTGGGACTGGACGTGGGGCTGTGAGTGATAGGGCCCGCCAGGGCCGGACGGAGGGGTCCCACACTGGCTGGGGGCCGGGGTGATGCTGTGGGGCGTGTCCAGGCCGTCCCCGGGGAGGTTGACGTCAAAGATGGGGTTCTGGGAGGCGTCCACGTCCATGGAGAAGAGCTCGCGGTGGAAGTCGTCCTCGTGCGTGGCCTGGTGGGGATGGTGGTGCTGCATGGAGGAGGGGGGGGCTTTGCCGGCCATCCCCCCGCTGGAGGAGGGCCCGCCGGGCATCACGCCGCCCTTCTCCACCCCCCGCGGGCGCTTCTTCTTCACCTTGATGCCCCCGGCGGGAGAAGGCCCGCCCATCCCGTCCGTGCGCGGCGACCCGGAGGAATTCTGCCGCTCCAGTGGACTGGAGCCGTACAGCGCCGCAAAGTCCTGCGCTGGGTTGTCCTTCAGCAGGTTCATCAGCATGGGATGGTTTTTGGTGTTGCTCGCCGGAGAGGAGGTGGGCGGCGGGGTTTGGGGGGGCTGCGTGCCGGACGGCTGGTTCTGTGGGCCCGGGCTGGAGCCCACGCTCCCTGTTATCTGCAGCAAGCTGGTGAGTATGGGGTTCTGGGTAACCTTGTTGAAATCCTCCCCATGGCCTTGCTGCTGCTGCTGTTGCTGTTGTTGTTGTTGTTGTTGTTGTTGTTGTTGTTGTTGTTGCTGTAACTGTTGCTGTCCTGCAGCGCCTCCCTGGGACAGACTCTCTCCCCCTTGGCCTTGCCTCATTCCAAACAGCGGGCCGGGGTAGTTGCCGCCGTTGCCCCCGGTGGGCGAGGCCCCTCCCATCCCGGGGAGCCCCATGGGGTTGGTGCAGTCGCCGCCGGTGCCCATGCTATAGCTGGGGCTGCCAGCAGGGGGCAGGTTCTTCTTCACCATGATCTCCACCGTCTCGGCGATGAGGGACAGGGCTGGGGTGTCCGCCTGGATGGTCTCGGCTTTGCGTCGGATGGCCCGCATGGTCACGGGGATGGACATGCACCTGAGGAGAGCCACAGAGCATGACGGGGTTTAACACACTGAGCACGGGACCACCCTTCTACTTCTGACTAGTGTCTGTGTTCTGATGCGAGTGGTGCAGAATGCAAAGCTACCTCTGGACCACTTTGGTGATGAAGTCGTCGGTGCAGATCAAAGCGTCCGATGGGCCCTTATACAGCTTACAGGCCACCTGTCTGGAGTCAATCACCTCCATCACCACTGACAGGGGAACCAAGCAAAGCCCGTCAGTGACAGAGACAGAAATATCCAACAGCGAACAAAGTTCACGTGCAATTCAACATAATGATATTAATGAGTGCTAGACAATGAACACAGCACTAATGGACGTGTGAGCTCACCACAGACTAGTGACTCATTGACGGGGTGCTGGAAAGACACGCTGAAGCTGGAATCTGTCAGAGGACACACCTCAAACTGCAGAAGTCCAGGGGTGTCTGAGAAACCCAGAGTAGACAGGAAGATAGCATTACATTGCAGTTATTGAGCAGATGCTTTTATCCAAAGTGACTTATAATGACATTTCAGGGGCAGTCCCCTGAGAGCAACTTAGGGTTAAATGCCTTGCTCAAAAACACACTAGTGGTGGTGTTCACCAGGTAGCTGTTCTCCCCACTCGACCACCACTGTCCCCATATCAAGTCCCTGTTATCCTCCTGCTAATCCCAAAATAATTTAAAGTAGGTAACACAACTAAGCAACAGCACACACTTTGTAACTCCCTCGTGATGGACTTTGCTCAACCAAAAAAGAAGAAGATGAATTGCTACGCACCCTCCTTGATGAAGGTGCGTTTCACACAGCTGCCGATCAGCGTGTTGTACGCCGCCTGGTGTCGGATGACGTCCAGGAGGGCGGGCACCTGAGCCGGGTGGCGGAACGGGATCTTGGACACCAGTGCCCCCTGCAGGCAGCGCCCGTCCTGCACCGGTGCGTCCCCGTTCAGGAAGTAGCAGTGCTGCTGGTCCGGCAGCGACTGAGAGGAGGAGGTAAGAGGACACCGGAGGGGTCTTTAACCACTTCATTTCCCTGAGGGTAAACCTTATACACGCGCGCAGACGACAGACCAGGAAGGCTCGGAGGACGTTACTCACGGCATAGAAGTGCATGTTGTGTGCTGGCGGCGGGCTGTCCTCCTCCTGGAGCTGGCTCTGCACTATGAGCTCGTAGAGCAGGGCCAGCGTGGGGGAGCTCTCAAACACCGGGATCCCTGGTGGGGGAGGGAGATCGGCGTTTGAATGTCACAGACGTGTTAAGGTAGACCCATGCGCACGGTAACGGGTTAAAAACCAACCGGTAGCGTTGCCCATCCTCTGAATAAAGGACAGCGAGAAGGGCATGGGGCAGCTCATCTTCAGGAAGAAACAGGCTGGCAGGTCGACGCAGTTGGAGTTGGTCACAGAGGAGAAAGATGGCGTTCTAAAAAACACACAGTGAGGTGGCCGCATTAATAACAAAAACTAAAACGTTTAAGCAAGCCTGACAAACGTTTGTGCGAGTGTGCGAGAGAGAAATGTACCCTTTGTTGTCCACAGGGTGAGAGCCGGTGATGAGAGGAGCAATGGGGAGCTTGTATATCGAGGGGGTTCCTTCTACGGTGACAGACACACTGGTGCCTAAAGTACGAGGGACTACAGACACAAACATTAGAAAATGAACCGGTTTGAAAGGAAATGTTGTAACAATAGCGGGAACGTTTACAGTAAGCTACCACCAACACATGGCTGGCACTCACCGTTGCTGTCTGTGAAGCTGAGCTGTGTGCCCGTGCCCTCTTCAAACACGTCATATGGCGACACGTAGCATTGAAGGGACACGAGATGGCCACCACTTCTAGCCGTCAGCAGGCCCACACTGCCATGAAGGATGGTCTCCACTGTGTTAGCATTGGTGGCTAATCTGCATACACAAAAACATCAAGGTAACATGGCCTTAAAACAATATGCTAATGTGTTTACATTTACCGGATACAAAAACAGAGTTTTAAATTAGCCCCATTTGAGAACATACCTAAACATGTGCATCATCTTGGTCAGGTCTAGCTCAAGTGATTGCAGGGCCAGATACATCTTGGTTTTCAATTTGCTAAAAAAACAAAAAACAAGTGATATTGCATGAGGCATAAAAAATTGCAATAGCTCATTTTAAATCACACCTTCGATGTTTTAAAAGTCATAATGGCGTACTTGTCTCCTGGAAGCTTGTACAGATTGACCAGGCCTTTCAGATGTTTGGAAAATTCTTCAAAGTTCTTTTCCCTGTCAAGGCAATACGGGAGAGAGTATCTGATAAGTTAAGGAACACTCTTCATTAATGACATTTTCCTTTGTCCTGTCTTCTTAAAATGTATCAAGGAAATTCAGCAAATTCAATGTTGCTTTTTCTCACCGAAGGTGTTGAATCAGTTCTGGGCAGCTCTGTAAAGGACAAAAATGTATACATACAATGAATAACCTTGCACACAAGATTTAAGACTAAAGAAATTAAAATCGATGATATGCTTCTGTTGATGTTCTGAATAGAATTGTAACTGAATAAGTATAGAGACAAGTGATATACATTTATTTTCATCCAGTTTCAAGAGGACATTTAACTGCTGCAGGGAGCTTGTCTCTATGGCCATTAACTGCAATCCACTAAAGTAATTCTTGATAACAACCGTCGTGAATGTGTGATAAAAAAAGTAAAAGAAAGCCAAACTGACCGCGGGGTTCTCCCCGTGATGGGCCACCTTGACGTCCACTAGCTGACCCCCTGTGTCCAGCTGCACCTCCACATAAAACATGTCCGACGTGATGTAGCACTCAGTGCCCGACGGACTCAGGTGGGAGCCAAGCCTGAGAAAAGAGACCAAGTCAGCTATCAAAACAAAGCCTGAGGGCTTTATCCTTTATCCCATGTTAACGTGAAGGTGAGGAAACGAGAACCTACATGTTCTGTCGCGCGATGGACTCCAGACGGTCTGTCATGGAGGGCAGGGAAGACACTGTAGGAAAGGGAAAAGGTGGGAAAGAAAATGAACTACCCTTACAACTGTCAAATACGTAGACTAGATCCAGATCCTTAAAGCAAACGACCTCCATAAAGCAACCGGTCACATCTCAGCAGAACCATTTTCATCTAAAGAGCCTGTATCTTTCCCACGCCCTGTCCAACCCCCAGTGTCTGCCTTTCATTCCGCTGGTCTCAGCTGCTCTGATGCTGGTCTCACCTTTGAGAGCTCTCTGAAGAGTTTCTAGACAGGTGAGGAGGAGCTGGTGTCCTGCGGCATTCATCACCCCACGCTTCTCCTGCGGGAGTAAGGAGAAGTCAAACAGGTGAAGAACAGCGAGTATTACTGGAAGTATTGGTAGAGTTTGTGAGGGGACAGGGGGAGAAGACCAGGAGATAAAGCGTGTGAATCCCGAGATGTGAAAGTAGTGGTCTCCATCTCACCATGGCCTGCCGCACCACCTTGCTGGTCTCCTGCCATGGTCGCGAGGCGTTGTGCTTGGCGTGGAGCCTATCCAGCAGAGCGGTCACCCGACTCTGCTTCTCGGCTTCTGGAAGCACAACCACAACATGGTGTAAACAACCATGTCCTTTTTCCTGACAGGCCGAGTGTTGCTTGTTTATGATCTCTCCTTTCTCGCCTGATTTCATCATATTAGAAAATGAGTGTCTAGGTGTTAGCACAACAGTCCAAGGTATCTTCACACTCTACCCATCGACACTAGGAACCTACATGAGCCATCAGGGGTTGGTCATGCTCACTTGGAAAGATTATATCACAGTTTATCTGTCCAAGAAGCATTTTAAAGATGAATATAATAGACTGACCTTTGGCATCTACAGCTTTATTGAGGGCTTTGGAAGTGACTTCATAAATCGCTTCATAACACACAAAATGTGGATTTACAAATGCATCTGAAAATTTATAAAAGACAGGCCACCAACTTAAAAATGTGATAAAATATATTTCATGAAGTGTTTCTTTTTTATGATATTCTATTGCTTCATTTCGAATTTTTAGAGCTACACAATCGATCCTTTGGTGTTACAAACCCCAAACTGCATTTCATGTGGGAGAACATTGGTAGCAGACTGGTACTATGAATAGATTGACCAATGAAACCTACTCAATACTCCAGTCAGACTAAAAACAGCATGCTGTGGATATTACAGGCTTATCAAGACCAGCCAATTACTCTGCCAGCACAAAAACAAAGTAAGCATTTCAACACCCAACCGCAAGAACCGGGCCAATAAAACATGTTTATCCGTGCACATTGGGCAGATTTGTGCATTTAGGTTGGCGTTTATGTGACCAATAATTTCGTGCAGAGTAATGGGATTGGCTTGTTTAAAACCTTGGACCTGATCAGGGGCAGGGCACAAAGCTACAATGGCCTAACCTATTAAAGTTCATTATAATAGTAAGCAATATATTGTTATACTGTGGTTCAGGTTAATTACTGTAGGCATCATTTTTCATTTAGAATTAACTCTGTTATTGCCTTTTAAATAACAAAATCAACCAAGTTAATTTAACCTCGTAATGAATTCAGTGAACAACTAGGCCTATAACAACTGTAATATGTTAATTAATAATAATAGATTACATTTAATATAGCACTTTTCTAGACACCCAAAGTGCTTGTTAGGGCAATCTATCAGGGAAACTTGCGCCATCTGGTCAGTCTTCAGACAATAACATCCTGGCTGACTGCAAATAAACAGCCATGAGATATTCTGGGGGAAAAAATCTAGATTCACTAAACATGTATGAGTCGGTTAACAATGAAAATTGTTGTTATGGCGTTACAGTGAGAGACAGCAGATATAATAGATCTTTCAGAGGCTGAAGGTGCAGCCATCAAAATGTATGTAAGGAGATGAACACATCGAGTGAACTCAAAGCCTTGTAGAACGAAACTGCATTGTACCTCTTAAAGTTGATAGCATCTTTGAAAACTAAAATTCTGCGAACAGGTAGGGCTGTCAAGATTATTACATAATCGCAAGTATTATTAAATAATAATGAATGTTAGAAATGTAATACCAGCATCTAATAAAATGCAATTAGGGTGCGTTTCCATCATCTCAGTGTATCTGCTGGTAACATATTGCGCACCACCACCAAAGTAATCCTTTCCAACACAATTTATGTTCTCATTCTCTTCTTCTTTACAAGGTACGCATGTGTCTATTAGTAAAAGGCTTATAGTTTAAAAGTTACTTACAAGCCGATTACATCGTTATTCGCATTTATTTGAATGACAAACCTATTTAACTTTTACATCGAAACATCAACTAAAATATCATAATCGTGACAGCACTTCTTATAGGCTCTCGTGAACGTGGCCGCCTTGTACCACATCATTTTACTAAAGGACGCCTAATCCCCAAATATACACATCACACTAAGGCTTATGCATCAGCCATATCCTGCGGCTCCAACCATCTAGAAATTAAAGCCAAAATCGATCTCCAGTAAGACCAAATAAATTAGTCTCCATTGTATTTAACCACAAACTCTTGCTCTTTGACAGGAAAGGAGAAGTTAATAGCCATACGTTTGCTGTTGATATTGTCTAAAGTCAAGTTAAGTTCATACTTGTACTACCAAGCGACATAAATCCTTTTTAAAGTGAATGGAAACTGTGGATGTCTAAGAAGATATTCATCAGATGGGGGGTCAACTAGCACCACAAGTTGTAATAGATTTGCTTATAATTTGGTCGAGTGGTTCATACGACCTAACGTTACTCTCTGGGTTCCCATTTCTTTGGTACACAACAGTTGTGCCGAGCTTATGGGATAAAGCAAGGCAATCCAATTCATAGTTCAGCCTTAGCAAGTCTGCCTAGCTTTTTAACGGTACTAGTTACAAGGTACTAGCCTTGATGTAAAAAATGTATTGGATGATTTGGCTGCACAACCACTTAACGTTACATTTCAGATTTTCATTGGTATGTGCCATTTTTATTCATCTTATATGTATATATTTACTTAAAAATCCTTATCTGTTGAACTTTCCAAGCTTGCGGCAATCATACACAACATACCAAACAAAACAGTAACGTTGTACTGTACTGTCTGTGTAATGACTGATTGATTGTCTTGGTGGTTAGCTAAGTTAGCTAGTTTCTTGCGAAGATGCGTTCAGTTCTGAGAAACGATACGCTGACAGCCCGCAAGCAGCAAAACGGTGACCGCACAGTTAGACATCTTACCTGTTCCTTCTTCACTTTTGACCCGGTCTCCATGTGCTGGGTTCCCCACTGTTTGCGCAGAAAGAGTTAGCTCTCTTGCTGGGCTACTTGCCTGCACTGAAACTCCAGACACAGCCGCCATCTTCACATCTCACTAGATCATCCGGCTTCCGTATTTTTTTTTACCCCTCGCGTTAACTTGGATGGTTAGTTGATTCCACCAACTGCAGCAAGAACCATCGACCCCAAACAAACAACTTACATTAACAAGAAGTGAAAGCTAATTGGTCGTTCCATTGCAACACCAGCGCAGTCAGCAGCAGAGCTCCGCCTCCGTCATTTTGGACTGAAGGACACTGCCGTAGGCCTATTGTCAAAGTAGCTATAATAACTTTAAGAGCGCATTTCTAGAAACCCAAGGGTAGTTTACAAAGCAGACAAATACAAAAAACAAAATACAGTAAGCGAAAGGCCTGTGTTGAACAATGCAACTATATTATAAATATGCAACTATTAAACCTATTTAGTCAAACTTATTAGATTTATGAAACAATTAATGCAGAAATTTGCAAAACATTTTTAATTCATAAATTTACTTTATTCAACAATACAAACTTTCACATCATGGGTTCAGTTTTACAAAGACGACAATTTAAAATTGCATTTTCTATTTGATGGTGATATTAGTTTTTAGTATATACATCAGGGCTTTCCCCAAGATACGTATGTAGTAGCCAGCCAGTCGTAGAAGGCAGCTACACCGACGGTGTACACCGATCTTAATAACTGCAAATGTTGATGAGTTTGCCTACCCGATTCTAAACGTATAGTGAATTATTGTACAGGTGAATTAGGCTTCTTTTGCGTTTTTGCCCTCCCAGTCTGCTAATAAATAATAAAGGGATAGTTTGCTCATCTGCTAAGATAAAATATGCCACCTAGGCCTATTGTTTATGCTAAATTATGTAAGTATACGGAACAATTTCGGGTAGTAGTAAATCTGAGAGAATCTCCTCCATTTTTCGGTACACCGAAAAAGCTCTGATGGGAGCGTCTGAGCGCTTATCCCCAAGAAAGATGCATTCCTTAGATTCTGCACCCACCTGGCACACCTGCAAAAAGCAGACTAATATGCATTTCTTTATTCATTCAAGCTCATTCTAACTACGTGACATATCCATATAAATCAAAATTAATATGGTCATTAATAGCCTAATAGACTTAACATTTAGGCCGGCTGTTCGGCCAATAATTTCAACACAGTTCAATGTCTGTGAATCAGCATTGAAAGTTAAAAGAATATGGGGTTTGATAGCCTACATTATATGATGTAGAGATTTAAGTTACTTTTAATACGGAAAATTATTTAAACACTAACTAATAATAAAAGAAAGTCCCGTGGCTGGGCCTGTGCGCTAAATACATTTTTGATAGCACTAGCAGGTGCATAAAATAGCGTTAGTCCCAATTGAAAAGACTTGAATAATAATTTCTACATTTGTGAATATTACCAGTCAAGGTCTTTTGGGAACCGATGAAAGGCAAGATGTGTACTGTCACACTGATCATTTTTGCAGTGGATTGCTGAACTCTGTTTTCTATTATTCCACTTAATTTTCGAAGTCGTGGTGTCTTTGTAATAAATTCAGTGTAGTTCTGCCGGTTCAGTGCTTGGCGCTTTCAGTCCAAAATGGCGGCAGCGCTACTGAAGCGCCATCTAGTGGCGGATGTCAAAAAAGCACTTGAGTTTCGTCTCTTCTGCTTCTATACTCTGTGCCCCAAATGGCCTACCTACACCTATTGCCAGCAACATCGTGGATAGGAAATTTAAAGCTAATTGTTAGTAAATATAACTAAGCTACAAAGTAAAAAAACTACTTAACACCTGTTTTGCTTTGTTTGCACGTCGTAGCTAGGGTATTTACTTTTTTCCTGTGAGTCAAGTGTGTCGATGTCACGTCAATAAAGCATAGGCAAGCAAGCCTACAATTTTCGCCATACACTGTAACTGGTGGCGTGCTTTTACTTGTGTCAAACTAGCCTCACCTAACAAAAATTTATAATCGCTCAACCTGGGTTAGCTTTCAGATTTTTATTTTGAAAAAGAAAATTCAATGAAAGGCCTTAGTTACTTAAACTATAACGTTCATTTAATAAAAGCTTTGACATAAGAAAGGTGGAATGGACTCTTGCTTCGAACTAGCTTAGCCTAAAACAAATGTAATTTGCCTATTATTTGTGCAAAAATAAGAACATAATAGCGGTCAAAAGGAGATGGTTAGATTTAACCACTCTTGTTCCTTGGAGTGAAACTGGACTCTTCCATCACTGCCTTGCATTAATTTATGCCAATGCAGTGCACTCAATCTTCTTGAGGTCATCTACTGTGACATACACTACCTGCAAAGAGAGGTATTGTTGTATTTGACTGTAGCGCACCCCAATACAAGCAAATTACACAAATATAACGTTATGTGTCAATTCTAAATTGAGGATAACAGTTGTCTTATATGCCTCACAACAAACGATTACTAAACTACTGCTGACCTGTTCATGGCAGGGGTTAGGATAGTCACAGATGTCATCTGGAAAAATGCAACGGATCAACAACTTCACCTCATCAGGGTATACATACGTGGGCTGGAATTTGTGACTTCCCGTCAAACCAACCTTATGCCTCATCTGGTGCATGAATTAGAGATGGCAGAAAATTAGCAGTTTAAAGAAAGCGCGTGGTCAAAACCAGGTCTCCTCTAAACTCTATAATTTAGTGGCATGCAGCGAGTTCGACAGACAGTGACACATGAACACAAAGACAACACCAGGGTCTTTTGGATGAGTTTGTAGGCCTTCTTCCGACGAGCGCGGTCACTCTCTGGTCTTTTTGCCGCCTGAAGTAGTGGCGCTATCCAAAGAGGTAACCTGGACATTAAGACCGAACAAAATAATTAGCTGCATCTACCATGTTAGACTCACCAACACACAGCCATCATCTGCTTATATTATTTATCAAAGTGTTTTCTACCAAGAAAACGTAATATACAGTTAAATAATACTATCTATGAAAGTGAACATAGGCTACCCAAAAGACTGGCATAGCTCAAGGAGGTGGTCCATGACAGAACGTTGCAGAAATGTAGGGTATTGGTATGAACAAAAAATGTAAAATGTGTCAAGTTGTCAGACTGCAGGCTGGCCGTCCTTCCTTTGAAATGTCTCCAGTCCAACTAATCGGTCAAAGTTGCTATGCACTACAGACGTCCTGCAAACTCATGGTCCAATCTGCGGTAACAGCAACGGAAGTAGGAATTGGGGCGTGGATGGCGCGTAGATCGCGGATAATAAAAGCCCCCAGATGTAATCGCTCTCTCTCTCTCTCTCTCTCTCTCTCTCTCTCTCTCTGTGTCTCTCTCTCTCTCTCTCTCTCTTAGTTAGTGGTGGCTGTTTTGAATGCCTGTTGTACAAAAATGTCTGAAGTAATTAAAGATTATTATTTCTATTGACATTTATTTTTTATCTAGCATATAAATAAAAAATGTATTTAGACAAAAAGGCAACATGTGCTGAAAGACATCTATTCCTATGTATGTATCTTAATGACTCAATTTTGTAGGAAGGCTTTACTTTCCCTCCTTTTCAGGCCACTCATGCATAGTGTAATAGTTACAGGCACTACAACAAAAGAAAAGGAGGTTGAAGACACTCATTAGGCTTAAATACATGGTCAAATTCCATTCCAAAAACAAATAAAATCCGTAAAAAATATTATGATTATAAATATGATCGTTAATCTTGTGAAATAATTTATGCTTATGTTCAGTTTGGGGAAGCCTTGAACTGTTTGCTAGCTGGTTAGAAATATAATCAGGATAATAATTAGTTTATGTACTACCATTAAAATGATTACCATCATCCTGATAGCTTCATACCTCTGATATTCAAGCGTTATAGCCTTGTCAGTGTCCTTTTTTCCTCGCTGGCCCATTTGAGATCAGTCCCGTAGCATCCAGGACAGGCTTAATACTTGGCCTTGACCTCTGCAGCGTCCAGTCCCAGCTCACTCGCCACTGTATCAACTCCAAAGGACAGCAGAATAACCTTTTGGCTACGAAAAGCCTTTCTATTTTGTCTGGAAAACATGTCCCAATGTGGATCATTTTGGGACTGAATCAGATGCTTCCTTCTCACATTAGTCCTACTTCTTAACATTGAGGACTGGTCATTTATTTGAATAAGAAACATGCAGTCAAGCTCAATGAAAACAAATATGCACTAAAATGCAACGTTTCCCCGCTAGACCAACCCGGTGTATGGATGGCTCATGGAATATGTCCTTTATCCACTTACTCTTTGGTGTGAACGTCAACCAGCAGGAGACCTTGGCTCTTTGCCAGAAGGGCCTTAGACCACAGCAGGAGATGTCCTTGCCTGGTGGAGGAAGCAAAAGTGCAGGGGTAAAATGTTTATTTCATGTTTATTTAACATTTGTTTGTTTGATAGTTGCATGAAGTTTCCTATTCATTTATTCATTTATTATTTTTCTAATCTAGATCAACTCGATCCGGAATAACTGGTGCCATGCGTGCGCGAGCCAGATGCTAACAATGGCCGAAACATGGATTCCTGGTGTGCGTTCAGCCCCGACAAAACGTAGCAAAACGCAATTCTTACAACAAACATGTCTTCTAATATAAAAAAAAATTCATATAACACACTATTTTAGCTGCATTTATAAACGACTCCAGTAGAATCCATTATGCTTACAGCATTGATTGGGTAACACCTCTGACACACCCACCAAACGAGAGAAAACGTATTTCAAAGGCCATCGCGCATCTTTCACACAGTTTCAAGGAAACATGTCATTCAACCAGGAAACCGTAGTAAAACGGTGCACACCTTTTTGAGATTGAACGTACCCCTGAATAGTGAAACACGCTCCAGCAAATTCCGTTAACCTGCAAATACCTAACTAATTAAAAAGATCATTTGAGGACTCTTGTTCTTCAAAATCGCCTGCCATGCATACTTAACATACAAAATATGAACACATTTTTATTAGCCCATATTCAGGATGCATATTCCGAACACAGCATGTGCTCCTTAATTAAGGGGAGGTACTACAGGTGAATAAGCAAAAATAATTCCTGTCCTTCTATCAGAATACAAAATTACCAGATAAATAAGGACACAACAATTTAATAAAAATTTGTATATTAATTTAACACATTTTTGCAAATAATGCGTTAATTTATTAAATATACACATGTACTGTAATTCATAATATTGACTTTGTAGTGGAAGTTTTGGGTGAACGACCTAGTGGAAAACCGGGGAAAACGTACCTGAACCTCTTTTGCTATGAAAGTTATATTTTTTGGTTGGCAGTGTCAATTACTTTTATCAAAAGATTTGATCACAAAACATTTTTGTGTTAAAATTTTATAGTTTTGGTTGCACAAAATTGACACTTACTCTCATATCCACAAATTGAAATTGTATTGTTTATAATGATCTTTATTTTCACACAAGCAAGCATCTTATATAGACATCAAGGCGCACCAATGTTAACTTGGAATAAATGTAGGCCTATTGTTGGAGCTTCTGTGACATTTCAAGTTTTTGTGGAGCTGGGATTAGCTTTACAGGGTTTTACACATTTTGCAACGTTGGAATACGAAGTGGCTTCGTTAAGTAGCCAACAGGGCAACAGGTCCAGTCGTTGCTATAGATCTAGAGGCTTGTGGCTCGCGCAAGCGCATGGACCCCCAGATAATCCGGACCCGAGTTGATCTAAACACCGGCACAGTTTAGAGATGTTTATGGGCGTAATTGCCAAAGAAAAACACAAGAGGGCCTCATTGACAAGCAAAAGTCTCTATTATGTTCAAACTGTGGATCGTCTCCTGAGGCCTCAAATAAGACACACAAAAGTAAAAAAAAAAAAACGCTTTGAAGGAAACCGATTCCATTTCTGAAAGTGAATAAATAGACATAAAAAATATATTCTATAGCCATTTTCTTAAGAAGTAGGCTACAGACTATTTGAATACATACACGGGCAACTAAACACAGTTTTGTTCAAAAATACTAAGTTCTGCATCTGATTAAACACAATATATTATACTCTTGTAAACTAACAGCACAAAATCTGTACACATCAGTGTGCACAAGCACACATACAGAAACACCTGAGCCTACAGGACAGCTGAGCCTACGGCTGTGAGTGGTCTCCAGGGGGATTTTACCACCAACCATTATGACCTGTGCACGCACGGGAGTGTGCATAAGGGTGTGTGTGCATGTGTTTGTGACTCTCTAAGTGTTTGTGTGTTTATTTGTGTTATGTGTTTATATGTGTGTGCTTGTGTATGTACTATATGTGCGTGCGTATGTGTTTGTGCACAAACGCAAGTGTTTGTGGAAGTATTTGTACAGAGGAACAAACATGCGTTTAAGATTGATAGTCAGAGTAAGACGGACCGAAAGAACAGATTGGCATAGTCTGAGACGGCAGACAGACACGCAGACAGACACGCAGACAGACACGCAGACAGACACGCAGACAGACACGCAGACAGACACGCAGACAGACACGCAGACAGACACGGAGACAGACACGCAGACAGACACGCAGACAGACACGAGAAGAGAGGGGAGGTGCTGCAATGTAATTGATGTGCCCACCAGGAGCTTTAGCTAGCTGGCTGGCATGGAAGAGGGGGGCAGGGAGAGAAGATGGGCACCAGTGCCAAGACGGCAGCAGGATAAAGGGAGGCTCGGGCCTTAGGGAGTGGGCCGCTGCACATGGGCACATTACCGGGCTGAATCCATGCCCATCAATCAGGGGTAGTTCACCCTGCCATGCCAACCGGGACCCCCCTCTGTGCCGAGGGTGGGGGTGGCACTGGGGGTAAGACTGGCACAGTTGGTAAGTCCTCCCTAAACCTCCTAGTCTGTGTATCACTGCCACGCCGTGATGGCACTGAGTTGGTAGAGAGGATGGGCCGCCATTTTGAAACAAGGTCCCGTTTGATGATTTGTTTTTGGCTTCTGTCTTTTTTAGGAGAGACGGAAAGAAAGCTTTGTATATTTTTGGCTCTAGTTCAAAAGTTTCTGTTCATTTTACAAAACAAAGATTTTTAGTTATAAATAAACCTGACTCTGAGCACTGGACTGCCTAATCTTCCATATACAACATTTCCTTGTCTTTGACAGTATTCTGGCTGTGTGTTTACTTTGTTACAAAATAGGCTTGTATGATGTAAAATCTGTTGAAATCTGTAAATAATTTAAATGCTTCAAACACAACACAATAAACCTTGTAAAAATAACCTAACTTAACAAATTACCTAATTAATACCATAAATCTATTGATTTAATTGTGTATTGAAAAACAAACACCTTTTTCCAAACCTAAAATAATATATTTCAGGTCATGTAATAAACAAAGCGACTGGATAGGTCTGCACTAATTTGCATTGATTTCAATTTGAAATCAGAAATCAAAACATATAGAAACAGTAATGCAACGTTATCAAGAAGGCTGATTTTTTTCCTGAGGCTCTTGGTGCGTTGAAGCGCAAGTGCTTTTGGGAACACACGCTGGGAATGTGGGAAAAGGAGGGAGCAAGAGAAGGAGATGCATGAGTGGGGAGGGAGGCGGCCCTACAGGACCATTTGTGATGAAGCTCATTTGCACAACGGCACTTAATTGGCTACAACAATTAATTAATGTGTTGGAAAGTTGGCACAAAAAGTTCATTTAAGAGGGTTTTAATAAGCAATTAGGGAGAAGTAACCAGTGAGGTAGAGAGAGACAATCGCAGCTAAAAGCATGAGCTCATTGGAAGCACGCGGCTGCGCGTTGACTTCCAGGGGAATAAAGTTCCATGTTTCCACATATTTCCTTATGTGTTGTCCTATGAATATTCATAACGTTTCACTTGGCAGTTTTAGCCCTCACTTTTCCTTTCCTCCCCTTGACCATCAACACCCCAGACCTCCTCCAAAAAATCGCTTTGTCTCACTGCACCCCCTCTTCCTCCCCTGCTCGGCCTGTCTCCCTCCCTCCTTCCTCCCCTCTCCCTCCTTCTTTCCCTCTCTCCGTATGAAATATCGCATGACTAATGAGAGGAGCAGGTTGAAATCCTGGGGAAGATGTCCTTGGAAGACGAATGCATTTTCAGCAGAATAATTAACTTAATTAACAAATTCACATGCATATTCATCAGCCTATTAATGTCTCCTCCGCGCGGCTTGATGAGCAGTGGGGTAATAACCATCTCATTTGCATACCGCGTTCACACGACTCTCCGTTTATGAAAAAAAGAAAAGAAACAAGGCAGAGAAGCACGTGAGGATGCGGGGGAAAACACACCAAAGAGAAAACAGGAGAGGAGCGCAGCGGGGCAATGTGCAGAGGTGACGGAGTGACGCGCGCCACACCGACGCCTACAAAAGGCCAGCGTCAGAGACGGATGGGTGACATTAACGGGGACTGCCCCGTGTGAGCCCCAACAGATAGACTCAGACATCTTTCTTTCACCCTTCTCCCTCCGTGGCTCCATTTCTCTCTCCCTCTCTCCCTCTCTCTTTCTCTCTCTCTCACACACACACACACACGCGTCCCACACCCACTGTCCTGTCCAACCCAGGCCAGGCTCAACCCCTTCCTTTTCTCACTGCACATGTCGCCATGTTTCCTTGACCTTAAATTAAAATCTTTTCTTCCCTAAAGATTACACATCCCTGCCTGTTACGTTGGAGAACTAGAGAATGATCCCATGTTGGAGTCTTCCTCTGCTCTCTCATTCTTCCTCTCCTCTCCGTCCCACCATCTCTCTGGGGGAATCTTCTTGGCATTGCTCCACTCCTTTTTATTCTCCTTTGGCAGGCGGCTGCTGCCTCTGCAACGACTGTCTGCACACAACCTGGCCCCCCTAGCAACGCCACCTCTCCTTCACACTCCTGAACTCAACACATGCACGTGCACGCACTCATGCATACATACATACAAAAGTGACATACACTGACTGTAAAGCAGCCCTACAGCAAAACAGACCTACTCTGGTTATAAAGCAGACCCTTGCTTACGCCGACACCAATACACCTGTTATTGATACACAAGCTCTTCATAACCATATGGACACATAGGTTTCTCTGATGGATGCGAAGCAAAGCAGGGCTAAGACAGACAGGATGTCGTGCGTGGTGTTTTTGGGCCGGTGCTGCAGTCCCGCTCGCACTCACACACACTCACACGCCACACACCGTGGCTTAGCCGTGTGTTGTTGTTCTCGTTGAGTCATCACAGGGGCAAGCGGGGACCGCTGGACCCAGGCAGACTGGCGGAGAGCCGTGTCACTGTGGCAGGAGACCGAGGACGCAGCGATTGAGCTATAGAGCATTAGCTGGTGTCAGGAGGAAATTAAAGGCCAGATCACTTTCTTAATCAGAGCACAAGCACTGTGTTAAAGGAATTAGGTCGACAGCTGCTGAGTCGCTCCCTGCTCCTCTCTCTCACTCTCCCGTGCTCTCTCTCTCTCTCACGCTCTCTCTCTCTCTCTCTCACTCTCCCGTGTCCTCTCTCTCATGCTCTCACTCTCTCTGTCTCTCTCACTCTCCCGCTCTCTCCCGCGCTCTCTCTCTCTCTCTCACGCTCTCTCTCTCACGCTCTCTCTCTCTCTCTCTCTGTCTCTCTCACTCTCCCGCTCTCTCCCGCGCTCTCTCTCTCTCTCACGGTCTCTCTCTCTCTCTCTCTCTCTCTCTCTCGCTCTCTGTCTCTCTCACTCTCGCGCTCTCTCTCACTCCCACTCACGCTCACTCTCCACTCTCTTCCTCTCTAACATTGTCACCCCCTCCTATTCCATCACCCCCCTCTTCTTCGTGCAATGTTCCATCCCTCTCGGTCTTTTCTTTCTCCAGTAGGCAGGCTCCAAGTCATTGATCAATGCTTACCTTCATCCATCTATTGTTTGCCTTCTATTCCACTCTTTTTCTTGCTCTCTCCGGTCTGACCTGAGCTTTGGCCACCTGTCAACACTGGTAAACTAGTGCTGCTCTCTCGTGAAGTGCTCAAGGGGGCTCACACACACAGGCCTTTGACGCTCTCCTTTGAGAGAGGGATCAAGAGTGAGCGAAAGAGAGCCGGCATGAAAACAGGAGAGAGACAAACCAACAGAGGAGCGCGATGCCGACACATCTCAAAATAATGAGAGGAGGGGAGGGGTGGCGGGGGCTGAGGGGAGGAGAGACGTGAGGGGTTCTGGTCCACTTCCAAGTGCTCAGTAGTACCACCCAGGGCTGATGGATGAGCTGTCGGCAGTTTAGCTCCCCACATCAACCTGAGACGAATGGACAAACAGCAGTGTCCCTCTCTCCCTCTATCCATCATCCTCTCTTTAGTTCCTACCATCCACACTGGGCGACTCTTCTCCATCCCACACTCTCTCGCTCTCTTTCTCTCTCTTTCTCTCTTTCTCTCTTGCTCTCTCTCTGACTCTAACGTGCACACACACACACACACACACACACACACTCACACAGTTCTCTTGTATACTATGTATCAGAGAACCATGACCTAATGTACAGTGCTGTCTGTTGGTTTGTGGCACCACCGTTCTGGACGTATAGCATGCAGACAGAGATTTGTTTTTCTTCTTTTGTTTACCCTCCTCCCTCCACGCATGTCAATATTAGACAGGGTCGCTCCCCATTGTAATTCACTCAATTAAGTGTATCAATTAGGATTCTCCTCCCTAATTGACTGAATTCAACTGGAATGACCCTGATCCTGGTCTGCCGGTCCAGAACTCCTTTTTCAGGCCGACATATTTGGAATGTTACATGCAGAGAACATTCAGGCAACAGATGTGAAAAGGATGTTTTGGGGGGCTTTGAGGACAAATGATTATTTCTGAAACATTTCACAGCAAGTTGTCCCTTCCAGCCGAACATTGTCAGAAGTAGTTGCAGCACCAAGTACCAAGCAATCGTTGTCCAGGGCTGCGGTGTCATTTACCGTTTTCTCAAAAGCCATGGTGTACACACCAAACTCTCTCTGCACCTCAAACACTAGCATGTGGCTACTGAGCATTTGGACTGCACATTCACTCCAAGGGGACAGGTTGAAAAACATTTAATTAGCCTTTTGGCACGGCTTCACTTTTACCCCCAAGGTGTTGGAGGGGCTTTTAAAGACTTTATCCCTATTAGTGCCCTCTGGATTAAACATTCATGAGAGCCATCAACAGACCACATGCATTCTGTTCGATGTTATTGAATTTGATGTTGGGCCGCTATAGACTGTTGAGGACACAAACGATGGCAAGAGCGTTGAGTGTTTTATTCAACTGCATTAAGCCATGCTTTGGTTGGTGGTAAAATATGAACGGGCATAGTCGTCAGTCCACTGAGCAAACCTGGTGTGTGTGTGTGTGTGTGTGTGTGTGTGTGTGTGTGTGTGTGTGTGTGTGTGTGTGTGTGTGTGTGTGTGCAATTGCGTTTGTGCGTAATCTGTACATCGTCTATGCGTGTTGGCACACGGCCTTTTTGTGTGGACCTGTTTGTTAGGAAGGTGTGTGTGTGTGTGTGTGTGTGTGTGTGTGTGTGTTTGTGTGCGCTGGCTGGCGGGGGTATCGGGGATGAAGTGATCCGCGCTAAAGCCTCCTGTTTGGTGGCGCCCAGAGCCGGGCTAGAGAGGTGGCTTATGGGTTGGATGCCGCGGAGAGGCAGAGGAGTTTGGGGAGGGAGGGGGGCGGGGGGAGCAGATGGCATGCCACGCTGCGAGCGCCGTCGGCTGGCATGGGAGGGGGGGTGGGGGGCACAGATAAATTGGGGGTGGGTGGGGTACTCTTCCCCATAGTGCCAGCAGGCATGGGAGGGAAGGGGGGGGGGGGGGTGTTAGGTGTATGTGTGTGCGTGTGCACAAGGGCACACTCGAAACACAATTTCTTATTGTGAGAGGTGAGAACCCTCCATCCAGCCCTGCTAGAGTTTCCTGGCTCGCCACGTTTCCAGTTCTCTGGACAAAAGATGGATGACTTCCTTTGAGCTCTTTGCTGTGTGCGGGCATTCCTACAGCAAACAAGCTATACTTAGATGGAGTTACACACGTTGAACTAACAATGGTTATCTTGATTTTAGACTTAATAAATCAGCCTGGAGCTGAACGGCCATATGTGTGTTAGTATGCATTCTTTGATTTTGCGCATTTACACCATGGGCATATTTTATGCACAAATAAACTGCAGAGCCAAAAACTGAGATTTTTTTTAATTGCCTCAACATCTTTCAAACACCCTAAAACACACACACATGCACACTCACACACACACACACCATAATCAAACTTCCCCACTCCTACAATAGACCCTTCCACCAACAGACACACCGACCCCACACACACATGCGCACACACCCCAACCCCCAATTAAACCGCCAGCAAACCCACCAGCATCGGCAGTATATCGCGCTGCCTATCGAACAGATGTTGTGGAATTTAAGATGCGAAAGCCCCCCTCCATCTCGCCCCGTTCTACTTCACCCCCTGCCTCCCCTTCCCCCTCCCCCCTCGCCATCTCCCTCCCCCCCAGCTGGCCCGGCACGGGTGTGCCATGTGGCACTCCATTCCCCCTGGCACCGCAGCTCTGGCTGTGCCAACTCTGCCGCGTCTGGCGGCTGCCGAGTGGAAAGCCCGAGAAAACAGCCCGACCCCGGAGCAGTGTGTACTGTACTGAGAGTGTGTTTGTCTGGGCATTTGCGTGAAGGGGGTTGTTTCGGTAGATGGGTGCTTGTGTGTGTGTGTGAGTGAGTGTCGTTGCGGTGTGGTTTGTGAGCGTGTGTGTGAGAGGGAGCAAGAGAGAGAGCGAGCGAGAGAAACATGGTGATGGGTGTGTATGTGTGGGTTTGTACTTGTAAGACATGTGATTTTGCTCCATAAATGCATTGCCATTCAAAGCATTGACATGTAGTTTGTCGTGTTTTGTAGTGTTGTTTGAAGATTTTCAAGGTTGAATATCCTGTTGAATTCTGTGTCTTATTTGAGTTGATTAGTCTGCATAAGAATGGCTTTAGTGTCTTGTGTAGCAGAGTATGATAATACACAGAAAATGACGTCCTACCTATCTCCTCATGTTCCATGCTTATCAGCTTTCTGGGCTGTATGTGTCTGTTTTTTTGTCCATTTGTGTATGATCTGTGTGCTGTGTGTGTGTGTGTGTGTGTGTGTGTGTGTGTGTGTGTGTGTGTGTGTGTGTGTGTGTGTGTGTGTGCGCGTGTGTGTGCGCGTGTGTGTGTATTCACGCTTGCACTGAGTGTGGGTGTGCGTTGTCAGTACGTGTCTCACTGTCAGTCTGTGGCTGCTAGTTGCTAACCCACTTGGGAATGGCGGTGGAATTCCTGTTACCATGGAGATGTCCGAGCACATTTGGAATGAAATTCAGACTTAAGATAGATTAATTCACAGGAATCTGTTGATTTATTCATCCTAATTGATGTTGAAGCACTTATCCATTCACTGTGATGTGAGTGGGCTGGGAGAGGCAATGTGTGGGATCGCTTCTGACTCAAATTCAGTTCTCTCTTCCTCTCTTCCTCTCTATCTTTGTCGGACTCTCAGTTGTTGTTGTCCCCCCCTTCACTCTCCTCTCCTCTCCTCTCCTCTCTGTTTCATTCTCTCTCTCCTCCCTATCTCTCTATCTCTCCATCTCTCTATCTCTCTACCTGTCTGTCTGTTTGTCTGTCTGTCTGTCTGTCTGTCTGTCTGTCTGTCTGTCTGTCTGTCTGTCTGTCTGTCTGTCTGTCCATTTTCTCTCTATTAGCTGGTACACATTTAATCCCTGCCATCTTTTATCCACTTTTAAATCAGGCCTATAAACCTTTCTATTTATGAAAGCCTCCGCTAAATTGTTTTAATGTTGTACAACATTCTAAAAGCTGATAATGTGTTTGTTGTTTAATACCCTTTACCCTTGTGACGTTCATTGATGTCTCTGTCCTATGTTTATGCATCCTAAATTGTATATTGTGCTGTTTTAACTGTATATGTATTGTACGGTGACCTTGGGTGTTTAGAAAGATGCCTATAAATTAAATGTATTATTATTATTATTATTTATTATTGTCATCTTTAGCTGGTACACATTTGATCCCTGTCATCGTTCCCGGCAGCCGAAAGTGAGAGCTCGTCCCCCGCGGTGAGGTGTCCCTTGCCCCTCCCCCTCCCACCTCTAATCTCCTCTGATCTGGAGGCAACGGAGAGACACGGCCGAAGCTGCTGTGTCAACACTCCATCTCAAGCCTCGCATTAAGACACACACACGGGTGTGTTTGCTCCGCTTATCCTGTCAAGGAGGGGATGGAGAGAGAGAGAGAGAGAGAGAGAGAGAGAGAGAGAGAGAGAGAGAGAGAGAGAGAGAGAGAGAGAGAGAGATGGCCGTGAAGAGCACGGAGGGGAGGGGAGCAATGGAGTGCAGGTTGGGTGATGGGGAGTGAGAGAAGGTGTGGAGAGATTGATAGTGTCTTTTTACAGGCTTCAACAGGATGGTCAAGAGGATGACAGAAATGACAACATGTTGGTTTGTTAACAAAGTGCGTGCAATGTAAAGTTTACACCTACAGACAAACACACACACAGATATACTGTCTATCACAACAACACCCTCTAAAACATAACAAGAGTCAATCCTCAACTCTTAATCTGACAATTTTCATATGCTCTTTATTCATTTGGGTGTTGTGCTGATATTACCTCAAAACCTCAATCCAGTAAGGCCCAATCACCATACTATTATAGGTAAAAGTATGTTTCTCCATCATCTCACCTCACAAATATTGGTATCAGTTTTAGCTATTGTCCCAGATGTGCAATCAATGCGCTGCATAACAATACATAATCAAATAAAACATACAGTTATAACCAATAATTTACGCATCTTGTTAAACATTGATACAATGCTGTAATTTCACGGAAAATCTGAATATCTCGGAAAATACTGTATATATTCACAGGTGCTATAGTTCTGTTCTGCAGAGGAGCCACTTAGGCAGACCTGCTCTTCTTCCCCCTCACCAACCCCAGCCTCCCTAGGTCCAACCCCAGCCTCCCCAGGTCCAACCCCAGCCTCCCCAGGTCCACCTGCCCAACCCCAGCCTCCCCAGGTCCGACCCCAGCCTCCCCAGGTCCTACCCCAGCCTCCCCAGGTCCAACTGCCCAACCCCAGCCTCCCCAGGTCTAACCCCAGCCTCCCCAGGTCCAACTGCCCAACCCCAGCCTCCCCAGGTCCAACTGCCCAACCCCAGCCTCCCCAGGTCCAACTGCCCCCCAGCCTCCCCAGGTCCAACTGTAAGCAAGACACCAATTCATCGACAAGGCCAATTTGGCTGAACCATTTGAGATGCTTTGTTCACAACGTTTTGAGAGGAAACATGTATATTTGTATGAATAGTAACAGAGTTACAGAGTGTGCCTTGGGCAACGCTCCCTGACATGTTCCCCACAACACCGAGGGGACCCTTTTCCAGGTGACCTTGCCTTGGCTGGATGAGAGAGGAAAATGCTGCATCGCTGCTTTGCACGTTTATCTAGGGCTGCCTTCCCTCGATGACGGAGGTTTCCCATCCCTCTGGCCTTCCGTGGATGATGGCGTAGGAGCTGAGGCAGGCCCGTGTGGAGGATCAGGGAGAGGAGCTGCAGCCCTGGGTGGGCATGGGGCGGAGAGCGCCAGGTGTTTAGGTTTCACTCAAAGCTCAGAGATACGTTTCCTCTGTCCATATGTTCCCTCTTGCTGCCCGCTATACACCTGGCTGCCAGCACCACATAGACACACAGCAGAGGTGTCAACTATAGAACTATATTCGTTGGGCCATTACACTAATTACTTTAGATATTCTATGTACACCAACCTTTTGAAAACAAAGTTTAAACCAGATTTAAGATGGCCTATTGCAGTATATTCAGCGTTCATTTGACCCATATCCACGTCTTGTGCTCATAGTGTATTCATTGTGAGGAAGTGCCATTGCAGGACGATGCGGTGCTGCCAGCGTGCCATGCCAGTGTGCCAGTGAAGCTTTGTGGTGCTGTCTACTGCTGCATTCAACAGTAAGCAGAGAGTGTGTAATGTACTAATGAACAGCTGTCACTGAGTTTAAACACACACTGCCCCACCCCGACCCGCCCCTCACACGCTCACACGCGCACCAACGCACACACCAACACAAACATAAACACGCACCGTCACACACACACACACACACACACACACACACACACACACACACACACACACACACACACACACACACACACACACACACACACACACACACAAACACACACACACAAACGCACACATGAAGATATGCTATATATTTTTAACAAAAGAAATGTACACACACTCAAACACAAAAGCATATCTAGTCACACACAAACACACTCTTACCATATACAGTTGTTCATGTTGTACAGCATTATTAGGATGAAAAAATATATATTAGAAATGTTTTTGGTTTACTACATTTATGTCTTATAAATAAAATATTAGAAAAAATTAATCACTAATTTAAATAAAACATTGATATGAAAGGACAAATACATTAATATCTACAAATGATAGGTATTTATATATTGTGTTTGATAAATATCTAGTTATCATTTATGTTTCTCACAAAGATATTAAATCTCTGACCGTTACTATTATTGGCACCTATTCTTAGAAAAAAAGATGTAAAGTGTATTCCAAATCATATATAGTGTATTAAATGATTCACGTAATTCTTTGAAAATAATCTGTTGTCATGAATAACTTCCTGTTTCCCTGAACATAAGGTGACACAAAGGCCAAAGTCATCAATCCACATTGACATGGTGGAGTCTCACAAAGTCATGGTGGAGCTTCATGAGGCCGCCAATAGCAGAAGTCTCCACTACGTTTGTGGTCATTCAGACTACTGCTGAGCGGAAACTGCCTGAATACGACAGAACTGTATTTCCCCTCTATGCACGCTAAGGAGCATGGGTGGAGAAGCATCAACGATCACAAGGATCAAAAGCACTACAGTCAAATCAATTGCAAGATGGCCGTTTGGATCTTGAATTCTCAAAGACTTCTAAACTGCAATTGGATGCCTCTTCCAAGGTGACAGGCTATGTATAAGCCCTGCCAGAAGAAAGCTGTCGTCATCAAAGCCCAAACACGAGCGCTGCCTTCACATCACGGGAACCTTGAGTGAAACCAGGTTCTATGATCAGACAGAAAGACCAAAGCAGAGTTTCCTGGCAACAAACACCAAATATAAATGATGGTGCAAAAAAAAAAGAACCCGACTAACTGTGACTGATCTGAGATGACTTAAGGCTATTTAAATCTCAAAGCCCATAGAAACCTTCGTTAAGACAGAGGGCCATATCGGGCTGAATGAATTACCAAGAGATTTTGGATCCACCCTGGATCAGATCCAACAGGGACTGTGGCAAGAGCTCTAAGCAGGACCGTTATACAAAGCACAGCACCAAAACCATAGCATCAGGCATGTGCAGCAGTGTCAGTCCTCTAACCCTAAACCCCACGCACTTTAACACGTGTGGCGTGTGATTCTCTACGTGATGCTCTCTGCTTGGTTTCCGGGTGTTCTCCCATGTTAGCGATCATTAAAGGGTAATAATCTAAGCCAAGGGTGCTAATAACTGTGACTCTAATTTAGAATGCAAAATATTTTTGGTGCAATATCTTTTTTGACTCAGAGAAAGGGAATACTATGAATTATATAATTATTTAACATTTCTGAGCATATACAACATTTGATAAACAATAATTATCAACATAATTAACCAACATATTTTCCTCATATTAATTGAGTGGGCCAACAAATCAAGGCGGTAATTCTGACTTGGCAGGGTTCTCGTTCTAAATACAATACGTCAGAATATCTTAAACCATCCTCTATTTCACTCCAATGTATTATAGACAGAGCTCTAGTTGTTGCAGAGAATGGCACACCAAACACTAGGCCTGGTGTCAGCTCCCCTCTTTCATAGAAAGACATGGCCAGTTTGGTGTCATCCAGCTGTAGATGACAATTGCTTTTTCTGTGTGAGCGCGCGCGCGCGCGTGTGTGTGTGTGTGTGTGTGTGTGTGTGTGTGTGTGTGTGTGTGTGTGTCATAAATATTTGAAGGTGGATTGTCACCCAAGATGATAGGTCGTATTAAAATATAATCATCCTATTACATCATCTTAATTCATTTAGGTTTGTTGGGAGGAAAGACGTGCAAACATAACAAAACATTTGTTGCAAATAGCTTTGAACAGCCTCTTACTCCAAATGAGCATGTTTCACATCCGCTATTTTTACAAGACCACATCTGTTGTTTTGGAAGAAGATACAGTAATATCACTGAATAAAATGGAAGATATATATATATTTTTAGTTTTTTTTCTGACTTACTTTCTGACAGTTTTTTGTTAAAAAAAGATTGCAGATATCCATTTCTGACAAATCTACAAATGAAAAGCAACCTGTTCTCAAATATGATTAAATGACAATACCTTTGTTATTAGTTGTGACTTAGATGTAACCTTATTGAATATTTGTCAGAAAGCCTTCTCCTTTACAATGACATATAGATAGAAAGATAGAGCAGCATCTGGTATCAATACTTGTACATGTTGTCTTAATACGTGAGTGTGTGTGTGTGTGTGTGTGTGTGTGTGTGTGCGTTTCTGTGTGAGAGTGTGTGTTGGGGGGGGGGGGGGTGTTTGTATGTTTTTGTTTGTGAAAATTTGTTTTAATATTAGTGTGGGTTTATTTGAGTGTATGAAATTGAGTAAGAAAAATGAGCAAAGTGTGTGTCCTGTCTCTGTGATGAGGAGCTGAACGTGTGAAGATGTCTGTGTGTCTCGGTGAGGCTGAGTAGGAAAGGCGAAAGGGAGAGAAAGAGAACAACTGAGAAGAATGAAAGTGAGTGAGCCCAAAAGGGAGGGATGAGGAGAAAGAGAGAGGGCAATGAGCTGGATGCAATGCCATCTGACAGGTCCAGCTGGGAAGCTGCCCGCCCCACAGCACCGCAAAACCGGTCAATATGGGGGCCAATTACTGCTGCCCGCGTGACCGTGGCATGGCATCGTCAGAGCTGCCCACCCTGCCCTCCCCATCCACCACTTCCTCCCATCACTCTCTCCCTACCTCCCCCTTTCACTCCTCGTCCTCCCAAAAATCACCCCCGCCATCTGTGCAGACCAGCAACAACCTCTATAGCCTCCCATGCACATAATGAACTCTACACAAACATACATCACAGGTGTACTGTACACACACACACACACACACACACATACATACACACACTCAGTCACACTAATGCACATCAGAAACACATACAGACCAGTAGGCTGTGAACGTGCTATTTCCAATGAAAAGTGAGCAGGTGAATGTTAGTGTGGATTCAGGAGGTAAAGAGTCAAAAATAAAAACTGTGCACAAACTTTAAAGCAAAGATTGTACAAACGACAGGTATAGGTACTGTTTTGATTAATTAAGAAAAAACACTTGATTACCACAACAAGTCACTGATAGACACACACACACACACCGACACACACCCACACACACACACACACACACACACACACACACACACACACACACACACACACACACACACACACACACACACACACACACACACCACCCAACATAACTGACCATTGTGTGCAGATGCAGTGGAATTCACCTTGTCATGCCTGTGCCAGCTCTGGCCCTTTATACTGAGTGCTAGGAGTGGAGTTGAGGCTGGCAGTGTGGTAGCAATGGGCCGGTGGACGGGGAAGCCAAAGTGGCAGCCAACGTTCACTGCATGCAGAGCAACTGACCTCTGTCACTGTTGTCAAGCTTCAGCTCTGTGGCATGATTGCATATGTACATGATATATTTCCCAATGTATGTTCATTCAATGAGAAGTGCACACAGAAAGTAGTATCTCTCTCTCTCTCTCTCTCTCTCTCTCTCTCTCTCTCTCTCTCTCTCTCTCTCTCTCTCTCTCTCTCTCTCTCTCTCTCTCTCTCTCTCTCTCTCACTCTCTCTCTCTGTATATGCGAGTGTGTGTGTGTGTGTGTGTGTGTGTGTGTGTGTGTGTACACGCGCTTGTGCTTGTATGCGTGTGTGTGGGTGTGTTTATGAATGAGAGACGCATTGCGGTTTGGTTTCCCACAGGAAAAGTTGCATGAGGGGTTATGGCCTTTTAACAACATGTTGTCCCTCACCTTTTAATGTTTAAATTGTTATTTGTAATATTTTAAAACTCACGAAATGTTACATTTCCCTTGTTCATATCAGGGTTTAGAGATAAATAGCACTGGCATTCCTTGACCAGTTTTAGATTAAACGGTGTTATGAAACTGATTAGTGTATAGTGATAATTTAATTGAAAGATTATTCCCAAAATAATAAAGACTTTAATCCGAAAAGATTTAATCTGATAAATGTAAATGAAATTAGGCCCACAGATGGAGACTTTTATAGGCCAACTTCAGGCCTTTTTAATTTTGGAGCGTTTAATGCTCTCTTAAGTATTTAATTATTTTGGGATTATGACAACCTATTTGAAACTGTTGGATATTCTCTTTAAAATGCTTGCTTACAAATTCTGTAACTATTTATATTTTTTGAAAAACAAAGTTATATTTCATGCGAATATAGCACCGCATTTGCTTATTTATCTAGAAAGTTAGCCCATCCTGCGGCAAACAATTAAGGTGTTTGCCATTTAATGGTGACCTTTTCACGTTTTCTTTCTTTTTCTTTTTCTTTCTTTGTTTTATTGTTTGTTTATTTGTTTGTTTGTTTCTTTCTTTCTTTCTTTCTTTCTTCTTTCTTTCTTTCTTTCTTTCTTTCTTCTAACTTGCCACTATAATTTTAAATTGAAAAGACAAAGGCAATGTCTTTAGTCATATAAAAAGGCATAAAAAACAATTAGTGGAAATAATTTAAATCAAATTGTATATCCGGTTACAAGCATGATAAAATGGTAAAATAATATATGTTTATATAAATTAAGTTATAATTGACTCAGACCGCATTCAGGCAAACATTTCGGATCTATATGAATTAGCAGATATTAACATACAATAACTGGGAATATTTGTAAGGTACAATTAGATTGTAATCTCTAGATCTCTAGATATTTTTTGAATTATGTTAAGCAAAGACGCATATTTTTGTTTTAAAACTTTTTAGAAGTTTCCTCAGCGAGATTTTTGAGTAGGCCAATTTACATTTTTGGCTAATCTTCCTAAAATGCAACAACGTGCTAATGTCAACAATATATGGGATTATACATAAAAGAAAAACACCGTTTCAACATTCCAGAAATGACCATTTAGATTCGGACGTTATAGGCCTACTGTAAATGTGAATGGCCATAAAACAACGCTATTGTTCGGGAGCGCGCGCAGAGGCCCTTCTTTAACGGCTGAGAATAATGAACAGATGCCACCGAATTAGGAAAGAAATACTTGCCCCTCCCAGAAGTACCACTTTGGCCGGGCACGCTGGCTGGCACGTGGCGCAGCTGGCAGCTTGATGGTGGGCTTCTCTGGTCGTGCTTACTGGTGCTGAGACATTTAGCAAATTGGCAGCGATCGCAACTATAAAATGCAATGCCAACAACCGCCCAACAAAATGTATTAAGAAAAAGCACAAAGGAAGCGCGCCCCATCATATGACATGATCATGACCTTCACCTCTGACCGGCATTTCAAATTCTTCATCTATAATTTCTTAAACTTTATGCCTTCAGTTAAGATAGGCCTAACAGCTTTACAACGGTAGCCACCTGGTGACATACAGCTTTTCTGTTTAAAAATCTAATGATGATTCCGTTGACAATGTTTAGGCCTGTTAAGTTCAAGGTTGTTTGACCTTGTGTGGGCTGTGCATGTGATGGCTTAGCCAAAAATATACTGTTCATTAAGAATTTTCATTATATTTATAATTGAGAATGATTGAAGAACTCCCCAGGCCTGTTGCTATGGCATATAGCTGTAGCCTGCATGATTAAAGTTATACTTTGTTATGGACCTATACTGTAAATGTCTGTAAACTCGAAACGCATAGGCTTATGCACTCTAGCATCTTGAATAACTGTTGGCGCTTTGATCTTTTGGGCAAGTCAGCCACATGAGAAACCTGAAAGATGTGCTCAGAGGTCATTCCTAAAAAAATTAAAATTTCAATTCACATTATGACAGATCATATAATTTGATATAGCCTAGCCATTGCTGCATTTCTTTCATATTTTTGAAATGTCTAATTATGTGATTATGGTCAACTTAAGATGAAAAATATATTTAGGCCTATTATTGACAGTATGAAAAACCTTTGTGGGAAAAAGAAATAGGCAGCTTAATCCCAGTTTGTCGATTTACCAATAGCCTATCCCATTAACGGATTTTCCTGCAATTTCTAAAAGGAGCCTAATTATTATTATTATTATTATTGTTTTTAATAATAATAAAATAATAATAAAATAACAAGAAGTACCCGAATGGTGTACTGTGAACCTATGGAGGGTATTCTGTTAAAAAGCTTGAGGTTTCACTGCCATAACTGTAGCATTTTTTTAATACTTGGTCTAGCCTGAATATACTCAAATAAAACATGAATCCAAATTCTGGGACTTTGGGAGAGTTCGTGAAGGATTTTGCCATTACATTTAACAACGTTGTAGCTAGTTTTGATATGCCATTCGGTCGCTTTCCTTATGCTTGTAGCCTAAAACTAAAAAGCCTGTACGTAACCAAAATATTTTAGTAAAGCACAACAGGCTATCAAACATGAAATTAATAGTATTATTATTTTTGACATTAAAGTTATATAGGCTACTAGTCCACGCCTAGAAAAACTCATTAGGCCGTTTTGAAATATGGTCGGAAACAAGTCTATAATCCAGTTACAGTTTCCACATTTTTGTCATTGTTCTAGTTTGACATCGAGCTTTTGATTTGACACGACCAAATATGTATATAGGCTATATAACTATAATCGTTCTAACACGAATCGTTCAGACCCTAAAACATTTTTTTTAAGACTGTTGCACCCAGCAACGACGGATGAATTATTACTTTCTTGATGTCTCATATCTGTTTCCCTGTCCATAGCCAACATGAGGTAATACTAGTTAATTGATTAATTGTTCATGCATTCAGGTTACTTCAGTTCGTAATGCAACGGAAATTAAATTCAGACTTAAAACGGTCATTTTGATCATTTTAAATAAAAAAACGGAATGATCTTCTAGTGAGAAAAGTAATTCCAACTTCCAAACATATAGATTAACAATAGTTTAACATAGTAACAAGTATGTGTCGATTTCATGCATGGTTAATAGTTCAAGATTAAACAGTCCTTCACATAGTTTGTTTTATCCTACGGAACTTGTGCTATCCAAAATCATAGAAATGCTCAATGTAAAATATACATTTTCAATGCATGATTTTCGATATTAAATATAAAAACAAACGAAAAGTATATTGAGAATGATTGTCCAGCCTTGATTAAAAATAGAATTTAGGCTATACTAATTTGAGGCCTATCAGAAAGCACAGGCTATATTCAAATTGACTAAATCAAATATTGCATATTTCTAGTGAGCCAGTGGAAATACTAAATGCTTTTCCGAGTTTAAGCATTATGTCCCTTTGACTTCTGCTGAGTTGATGTTCAGTTTCGGTATGTTAGCGAGTTCAGTGAGATCAGTTGGCGGCGAAAACCATGGGCTGACTCAAAATGATCAGATAAGAGATACGGCATGTTATTTGTTCAATCAGTGCATATCAGACAATCATAAAATAATGTTTTATTTTTCGATTCATTACATGTTTTGATCATGTAGGCCTATACATCATTATTGAATTGCACTCATATTTGCATACATGATTGGAAATGTTAGGCTTTGACACACCTTGAAAAAAAGATTACATTATAGGGATGACATCAATAAATAAGATCATCAGCAGTAAGAACAGAGGGCTCGTTCCCCTCTTCTCGTCTCCCAAACTATATGTCCAAATTGATAACCTAATTTTGGCCAACAAAAGATTGTCTGTTCATTAGGGGTCCGTTTGTTTAGATAGGCTTTGGAGATTCAATTGTGAAAAAATGCGTTTAATTCCTCATACGCTGGGGCCCTGTCATGGTGTAAGTGCACATCATGAAACGGCGGAATGTTTTCTGAATGCGCACTAGTGCTGCGGGCACCTGAGGGGCCAAACGGAAGGCCGTGGGTAGCCGAAGGACGCGTGCCTGACAGTCCGGAGTAGTGCATAGCGTAGTGATAGTTCCTATCTGCCTCTGGCGAGACCGACTCCTGTTGCCTTACAGAGAAGTTGCCGTTGACGCACACGGGTGGGCTGTGATGGCCCTCGTAGTCCGGACTGTTGTAGTCCGGGGATGTGCCCCCTGTGTAGACAGTGTCGTAGCCCGAACCATAGGAGTGGTTCCTCAAATTATGCGCACTGGAACCAGGCTGATACTGAGGGCTGGAAAGACGAGGGCACTGATAGGAATAAGGGTGAACAGAGAATGGAGAGTTGGGGACATGGAATCTGCCACCGTCTGGACACTGCTCAGTCAGAAAGTTCCGAGTGTTGAGCTGCAGGCAACCTGCCACCAAATTAGTTGTTGGCTGGGAAAGGCCTTTGCACAGTGTCTGCACGTATGATACCACATCCGGACGTTTCCCATTGCGTAAAATCTCCCCAAGAGCCCAAATGTAATTCTTAGCTAGTCTTAGAGTCTCTATCTTGGAGAGTTTCTGTGTTTTGGAATAACAGGGCACAACTTTGCGAAGATTGTCTAGCGCAGAGTTTAGATCGTGCATGCGCGTGCGCTCACGGGCGTTGGCCTTTTGACGTCGCACTTTTGTACGCTCCATGCGTGCTGGAGTCATTTTGCGTTTTTTAGGGCCTCGCTTTTTAGGTTTGTCTCCTCCATTTTCATCGCCGCAATCCTCATCTTCCTGTTCATCTTCATCGTCATCATCTCCAGCCATCTCTGATTGAGCGCGACTGCTTCCCTCGCGTGCATCATCGTCATCCAAGCCGTCTTCCTCAAGCTGACAGTGTTCCTGCTCGTCCTCCTTGACTTTGGAGTCCTCGCCCTCACTGTCCACCCATCCGGCGAGCTTCTGAACATCTGGCAGAACCTCACTGAAGAGTCTTGTTAACATGGTAGCACACTGAAATAGAAAAAAAAAAACATTTAATTGAGTATAAATGCCATTACTTAATGATTTTTTTTGTCACAAATCAAAGTTACAATATTTTTTTTATTCAAAGTTATAGATAGGCTACAGGCCTATTATAAAACGTGTTTCCTTTGAATCCATAAAACATGTATTTTAGAAATGTAGTAGGTCTACTTATTGTACTGTTAACGAAATGAGACAAAGGCTTACTCAAAAAATTACTTTTATGTTGAATAAAGATAAATCAAAGTTGGCAATGAAACTAAATGAATAATTCTATAGCCCTAACATATTTATTTTCTTGCTGTTTACAGTTGAAAGCCACAGACCAGGCGAGACGGACCCCATTCCCAGTCCCCATCCACGTGCCTCAGCGTGCCCTTTCACAGCAGGTTTGTGCTGTGCTGCCCCTATCATCAGGTCCCAGGGGAAGCATTGTGCGCGGGTTTACCCCACTCACCCCCTTTTGCCTCCCACACCAATCTGGCAGCATTCCAACACAGGAAATAATCTTGACTAATTTATTTCTTTGTAGCCCCACATTAAAAACATTTTTCAGATTATTTGGACATGAAAATGATATCAGAAAACACTGTAGGTTAAGCATGTATCTAGACCAACTCAGTAAAATATAGACTTGGTTGGTGTTTTCGATTTCGATTTTTGTCTAAAAAGATTTGGTGTCAAAAGTTTAAGAATGCATTGCTTATTTCTCATATTCACAAGCCTCATTCATGTAGGCTAAATGAAGACTTTTATGTGCAGTTCATTAATAGACTTACAACGTTCGATAGCCTTTATAAGTAATATGTCCTGTTAGCATAGTCTAATTGAAGCTTTTAATAAAGGCCTTGTCATGTACAGCCTAAACATTGTAAAATAGAGGCCTAAAGGCAGTTCTGACAATTCACATGTGAATCAGTTTAGCTAATTAGCCTTCAAAAGATGGACAATAGTCCTTGGAAGAAATCAATGAGCAAGGTTACAAATGCTTTGTTTTGAGAATTGTAGAAACCTTTAAAATATAATTAAGATTTTTAAAACAAAAGCTGTGTTTCGCTGGGGCTCAGCTGTTTGTATTCGAGAGCCTATACGTATTTTATTCTAATCGTATAAGTACAATGTAATTACCGCAAACCAATACCTTGTCAATTAGCCTGCAACTCTGTCGAGAATTCCACCCCCACAGCTCTAAAACGATCACGCGGACACGCACGTACACACACTCCATGGACCACACACACACACACACACACACACACACACACACACACACACACACACACACACACACACACACACACACACACACACACACACACACACACACATATTTTCCATATTTCTAAAGAATGTTTAATGTGAGTTAACATCATTCTAAGGTATAAGTGTGACAACCCTTTTTCGCAATGACATTGTTCGTTTTCTTATGCTATGGTTCTAGGCTTTGTGATCATAATAACACAATAACACAACGTGCTAATTTGAATCTAATCAAATGCTTTGAAATGAAAAAGCTTTTCCTGGTGTTTCTACGTTCTTTACACTTAAACCCCTTCAATCTCCTCTGGCATATTAAATGTTAGCATGATAGCCTCAGTGATAAAGATCTTGAAGCGAGATTAAGAGGGTGTCTAGATCCGATATAGATAAAGGAGCGGGGAAAGAATCACATTGTAAATAATAAGTACTTAGGCAATTTCCTTCTCTTAATTTTGTCTATATTCAATTCTTTTAGTAAGTCTAGCCTATACCGAATGATGAATGTTTGGCAAATGTTGTTGCTCCATATTTCCTTAAAATAACCTTCAGAAAAAAAAATCGACCTACCTCCGTCGTGGAGCTGGGTAACGGACGAAAGCGCGTGTGTTTACACCATCTCCGAGTGTCCAGTCCACACCCATTCACGGACGTTACTAGCCTATAAGGTGCGGCAGCCTTCTTCTGTGCGTTGATATCCCTATCTCAGACTAGTGAAGACAGTGTGGCATCGCAACTAGGATTGGGTGGGTTACATACCAGCTATGATGCCAAGCCATATGGCTGGCACGTCATTGGCAAGAGCCATCACATGAGAGCGGGTGATTGACATGCGCCCGTATTCACAGAGATTGCCTTCCCGGGGGAAGAGGGACTCGCCATCTGTCACTGCGCTCGCGCTCACACAGCCAGAAAAAAAGAGACAGCGAGGAAAATGGAAGGAGAAGGGGAAAAACAAAAATAATATGTGAAAAGGAGGGAAATGCTTTGGTTTAAAGTCCATTCAAAAATAATCTACTTATCTTGCAATTAATTTGGGCACCCCATTTTGAGACACACGGGGCCACAGCATTGTCTATTTTTTGGACTTATGCAAGTAATGCTCTTAATCATAAAGTAAATTCTGATAAATAGGGTGTGAGCATAAAGTCTGTGAATAGAAAGGCTACCTCAGAGAGCAAGTTCCAATTGCCTAAATGAGTCAATTGAACTGAGTTAACCAAACCATGATGCTCCAACAGTCCCCAGGTTGGAGCGGCCACTTTGTGAGTGTTGCCAGGTTGGCAGAACTGCCAGTGGCCGGGATGTCCATGGGTGGTGCCAAAGGTGGCACAGACAAAGCATTGTGCAGAGAAGGCAAGGTAAAACTCAGAGAAGATGCAAGCTAAAGAGAGATGTGGAGGAGCGAGAAATACAATGTTTCAAAAAAGTGACACAATTAATATTTGTTGTTGTCCTATGTGTTCATATATCAAATTACTGGTCAATAATGTCAGAGTTAATTGAGAAAGTCCTCCTTAACTGAGCCAATGGCATAAGAATGATACTTCAAGGTAACAGTACTCAGCACTGCCTATACACTACAATAGCCCTGAGAAAGGATTAAGACAATGTAGGCCTGCCAAAGAGTCTTCAGGAACAGGTCAAGAACATTAAAACAACCAACCACAACAATCAGACTTTCTCTTTTAAAATTAAATAAAAATTTGATTTATACAGCAATTTTTACATATTCTAATTTCCACTTTGTATTTGAAATTTCACCATGAAATGCAATTAAGATGACATGTCTGACAATGGTCTGTACTGTTTGTTGAATTTAAATCATGGTTTTAATCAATTCAATTATGATCAATACATAAAAAAACACGTTCTGTTTATTACATATTCATAGAAATACATTCCACACACATACATTGGATATGGTATCTTCCATAACTGAATCCTTGTTATTTTGGTGCAATATTTGAAATCATTCCTTATTTTAAGTACATGTAGAATACTGTAGTCCGATTAACCTCAAATGTTTGACTTGGGCCTACACCAGTGCATTGGAGCAACCAGCTTGTAAAACCAGATCATTGAAATTATTTCATGACATGATGTATGGGGGACATCTACTGGTCATATAGGGGTAATACACTATGTTATTTGCAAGGAGCTATACAGAGAGCTTGGATAACGATGACTCATTATTGCCAAAAATAAAACAAAGGACGTAGAAAATGGATGGATCTAACATCAATTATTTAGGTTTGAGTAGCAAGATGTGGATGTGTATTATTTCATGAATTATAAATCATTATTTACTTTACTCCTCATCTGCTCAGCTTAAAATCAAAAACATTCCAAGTGTTCTTAATACAAGGTTTGACATTATTTTGCACAAGAGCATTGCCTAAATCTCTGCCCCGCTGAAAGGGCATAGTTTGTCTGAGTACTGAACATGAGAAATATTGATTATGAATACACACTCTTGGGGTCTAACCCTGCATATAGCCTCACTCAGAGTTGAAAGACCACGTTTATTGTTCTTGGTTTAAATGTAGCAGAGTAAATAAAAAATCCCAGCAGCCAAGCTGGATCATTCAACAGACCTTTTAGACTGCCACCTTTTTAGCATTTGAACCGGAGGGGCTGACAGTAGTCTACCAATCAGTGGCCTGTAGTGAGACCAAACCCAGTGCTTACAGGACACAGCCACCTGATTTGGAGAGAAGTGTCTCGGTCTTCCACCTGTGGCCTGTGGATTATTGATCCCATCATGGGTTCTCAAGTAGTCCTCATGCCCAGTGTGGTGCTCATCATAACGCGGGGTGGAGGAGCCACCATAATCCCTCATTTGTCCATGGCTGACAGGATTTTGGTTATATCCCACTGCCCTCCGTCTGTCAATGGCTCATCCGCTTTGTATACGTGTGTGTGTGTGTGTGTGTGTGCGTGCGTGCGTGCGTGCGTGCGTGCGTGTGTGTGAGAGAGAGAGAGAGAGAGAGAGAGAAAGAAAGAAGTGTTGCAGTAGATAAAAACCTGTCCTTTCTCGCATTGTATTTGCAGCCTCATCTGTGCCGTGCCAGTCTTACTTTCTGAAAGCAAGCCTCTCTGGCCATTTTGTTTTAGCGTTTTGTCCCTGTGCTGTTGTGCATGATCATGACGAGTGATCCCATAGAGGGAGCTATTCTTCATTTCTTGTGTGGTTTTATCAATCCAGAAGAGCAGGTGATGGGCTACAATGGCATGAACCTTTCCTTTACTTGTATCCTTTTCATGAGCATGACCAGGATTTTTTAGACAATCACACCACAACATAATTTTTACCTGCAGAAACATTGGAGGGTGGAAATCATTTCAACTAGATTAACATGTCAGAGATCAATTGTGTGGACATGTGTGGGTTTGTATGTTGAGAAGTGACAGTTTGACAGTTGTAAGGGAAATTCTGGCATTCTCACGGATGTTCAAGCCTAAACTGTTGTTCCAAAGTGGGGGAAGGGTCAGAGTGAAGACCAGGTCACGAAAGAGACAGTGTGTGCCTTTTGGAGACACTGAAGGCTAAAGTTTTGTGTCTTAGACATAACATAAAATGATGTCTACGTGTCCTATGCACGTGCCCTTACTAATGCTGATCACGTCCACTCCCCTCCACCTTTACCAATGGAATGAGTGTTTATCTTAGACAAATACTCGTTTCAACCTTGTCAACTAATCAGAACTTGCTATATCGTTAGCGTGAACTCACTGTAGTAATCTTTCTGTGTACAGACTCTGACTCAGACTCTGTAGTCATCAATAAAATTGTACTTGATCTTTTCATGGTTCTCCCTCTCATTAATTGGTTATTTTCTGTCATAGATTGAAATTATCCAATACACAGTTTGTTTGCTTGCGTGTGCTTATGTTTGTGTGTGTGTGTATTTGTGTGCATGAGGTGTGATTTAGGATTACGGTGAGTATGTGAGTGTACAAAGGTGTTAACCGTGCACCTGCTTACAATACCATAAAAACTAGATCTGACAAAATCATTGTTTCACCCTGTCCCCGTCCCGTTCCCCAGCACCATCCACACCCCCACCAGAACCCCCCCCCCCACACACACACACACACCCCTCACCTATGTTGTGCTGCTGAGCCTGGGTTGGCCTAGTAACCCTGCTGCCCTGTCAGCCCGTCTCCCTCCCTCCCTCCCTCCAGCTCAGCTAAGGGAGGCTTGGCTCTAACTGATTCCAGCTGTTTGCTGTTTACCTACAATGCTCTGGCTCACTGGCTCCCTCTAGTTCGGTCTCTCTCATTAAACCAGCAACCCTCTGTCCTCGTCCTTCTCTCCTCTATTCCAGCTCCGTGTTCTTCTCTCCCTCGCCCCTCCTTTACCTTGCACAAACTCATACTGACACTGGCCTTGGTGAAAACACCAACAATCAGCACGATTTGTTAAGTTGCTGTTGCCATGGCGATTGGGTTTTTCCATGTAAAGATCCAGTCGTGCTGATAAGGGATTTCACTGCATTGAAATACAGTGAGCTGTGGGAAAAAAGGCTGTTGCAGGAAAACACTGCTAGTAATGTATCCTGGTGCATTACTCAGTTTTCCAAAGTAGAACTTCCCCATTTGTTTGCGTGTTCTATAGGAGCTGCTCCCACCCTGGTAGTTTAGTGATCACCACTGCAGTGGAAACGTGTCAGGTCTTTCATGTGGCAGGTTAAACCCCTGTTAGAAGACCAAAGTCTCCCTACGTCCACATGTTGTCAGACTGGGATAGTCCTGTGTGGCTGCCGATGGTTGGGCTGCATGTATCTAGATATCCTTGTTTACACCCCAGTCTCCTTTTGTCTATTCCATCAATCCTCATTGGCATTCATCACACTAGCGGTCAGGACAAGGGCAGCAGCATGGGAGCAAACGGGTGGTATACACTTCTTGATTTAGGTGGAGCATGTTTGTCATGAAAGGAGGGGGATTTTCCTCATACTGGCTTCTGTTGTTGATAAGAATGGTCCTTTACTTTGTGTGTGTTATATGGGGAATGTGTTCGAAAGTGTGTTGGCAAACTTACGGAGGGCTCAGGGTGTGTGTGTGTGTGCGCGTGTGTGTATTTTGTGTGTATTTTGTTTGGTTTGTGTTTGTGTGTGTGTCGGGGGCTCCCTGGTTGAAATGGAGTGCAAATGTAGCCTCGATCAGCAATTGTCGCATTATTCTATGTCTCTCTCTCTCTCTTTCTCTCTCGCTCGGCCTATATATAGCCATTTCTATTAAAAATAGCAACATATACGCTGCCTTTTTAATCTGACAGCCACACAGTAACCCACCCACCCACCAAGGTATTTAATGTATTGAGGTTGTTTTATTTTAGATTTTATAATTTTATCAGTTTAAGCCTTTAGACAATGAATGCCTGTAGACAATCCTGAGCGTTCTGGAATGTTTCCTCTGTTAATCCTGTGGTCGTAAAGGTTCTTAGAAAAGTGTCTTCCAAGTTACTCATTCATTTGTGGACAAATGTGGAGTAATTACTAAATATCTTGAGCAATGTTTTTCAATGGCTCAAAGAAGAATCCAGAGTGCAGTCCAGGAAAGAAAACCTTGAAAAACCCAGCAGATAAGGTTTGTATTTTGTAGTGGTTGTAGGGCAAGAGTCAACTCCAAACGTGTCCCACACACGACACTGCCTGGAATCTGCCTCCCTCCAGTACCTCCCTCTGTCTCTCCCACTCGCCCTCCCTGTCCCCGCTTCACCCCTCCTCTTTTACGCACCCGTCCTCTCCATCCCTCCTTCAGTCACGCAGCACAGATTTAGATCCAGGGATCCAGGGAACAAGCAAGGAGGAGGAGAGTAAGAGATCAGTCCAACCAGTCAGAGCACGGCAAGCGGAGTCGACAGGCACAACACAGACAGACATAAAGAGAGGGCAGCGTGAAGCGAGCCCCAGCCAGCCAGCCAAAGGGAGAAGAGTGGAGGTACAAACTCCCGTAGTAGCACGTAGGAGTGAGGAAAACGGACCACATCCAACACTAAAGACAAACTCAACATTTAAATAACAGTTTCACTTCAGCCATTGTGTGCTCAAGGACATCTGAGGCTGTGGACTGTGAGCAGCGCTGAAGGAGGACGTGTCCAAAGCAGCCCCAGTTTTCTGCCCTCCCCGGCCATCTGTGACTTGGCCGCCGTGGGACAGGAGGAGCTATGGACCCACTGCTCCCCACAGAGATGAACAGAGAGGCTGTGAAGGAGAGGAGGACCATTCAGTTCTCTGTCCCGTCCGCTGTTCCCACTCAGCTGGACCCAGGGCAGGTGGAGATGGTGAGTGTGTGTGTGTGTGTGAGAGAGAGAGAGAGAGTGTGTGAGAGAGAGAGAGAGAGAGAGAGAGAGAGAGAGAGAGAGAGAGAGAGAGAGAGAGAGAGTTAGCTATAGTCATGGTGTAGTTGTGTGTGTGCATGTGTGTGTGCCAGCAAAAGTGTGAAAGTACATCACAGCCTGCTTACTGTAAGACAAGGCATTTAACCTGTCCTCTCTCCTCCTGACACCCATAAATTATACACATTTGCAAAAGTAGTTACTTTACAGTAAATGTAAGATTCTTATGTTTAATGAAAGTAGGTGATACATAGAAGAGCAAATGGTGACACCACGTAAGTGTTTGACCAACAGGCCGCATTTAAATAGACTTGTTTAATTACCTTTGACATGTTTCCTCAAATTACTGTTGTATTATTGTTGGTTCATTATTGACAGAGAAGCACATATTATTTCCTGTTGCAGACCCACAAACTTAGCATTAAATACTACTGCGTATTTCCTGTAGTTTTTTAACTCAGAGGACTGTCTGTATCTATTATATATGTATTTATGTGTGTAGATTGTGGAGTGCAGGGCTGCGGCGCTGCTACAAGGTGCTGATGTGTTCAAAGCAGAGTGCTGCAGGTTCATCAGAAGTGCCTGTGAAGTGATGAGACATTCAAACTGGCCAGCCAACAGAGAATCTAGACTAGGAACAGAAAGGTCTGAGGAATGGCTCGGTGCACAACAGACACTGGATTTGCAGAGCACATCAAAAATGACAGGGTTATGGATTAATGCATGTTCCAAAGAATAAAATACCTCATCCCTACCTATTTTTGCCTCTAATTCTGGTCCTGTGTCAGAGTCACTGTGAGGAGAGGACAGTCCTGATTTGCTAAAGCCCGGAAACGTGTCCTAGGCCTTTGAAGACGTCCAAAGTAGAGTCCTTCTCCTTGGCTGTGCTCTGTGCCACCTGGCTGCGGCAGGGTCACAACTCGTCTCCTTATTAATCTGCAGCCAGATGTTCACAGAGAGAGACATTCTGGGGGGGATCCAAAGGACCGGCAACTCAACCTAATAGTTAGGCATCTTAACCAAGTAACTGTGTGAGTCCAGGAATGACCCCACACATATAGCTTGGGATCACATAGGATAAGCAGGCATGTGCTTGGCCTGCAAACGCTGGAATTGTAGGGTTAAACAGTTGCTGAAGAACAAGACATTTATTCCATTTTGGTAGAACAACACACTCACATTTTCACACATCTGCTGTTTACAGTTGAAGATATGTGGCCTGTGGCGTCTCTTTTCAACATTCCTTAACCCCTGGTCAAACTCAGCCTAGTAAGAAAACCTTGTCGTCAACTATCTGGAACCGGGTTTGTCCCAAGATACTGTACAGTACAACTTTCCCATGTCCAAACCTTTGACTGGTACTACATATTTGGGGTGTGGAGCCTTTCCCTGGGACCCAGCCAAGTCGGGTGATGTCAGGGCCACTCTTGAGTGCTGAGGAGGTCATTAACATATCAATGGGCTCCTCTGTGGGGAACTGTAAGGAAGAGTTGAGGCGTCCCAGTCAGCCTCTGGAGGAATGACGCATGAAGGACAGGCCAACACAAGACGCAGCATGAATCTCAATGGCAGCGCCCGTCACATGGCTCAGAGCATCCGGCTCAAAGCTTGTGTGTGGAGTGCATAGGTGGAAAAAACACAGTGCTACAACGACAAAAATAGCATACAAACAACCTTTGTCAGAATGTTAAAACAGGAGGTAGTCCAGGAGGGATTACAAAAGAAGACAGAGAGGGGGGGATTGGATTTATATGGATGCTGAAAGAATAGATAGAGTAAGATTAGGTAAAGTTGATCATTTATATAGGAAGGACACTGCCATAAACAGACCAGGCCTGAAGAACATGGGGAGGATCATTTTGGCAGTGCCAAGACCAAAGCCTCTTGACAGCACAGTGCATCTGCTCCAATGGGCTTGGAACCAACATGAACAGCCTTTTGGTCTTCCTGTCACCCCACACACTATTTTACTCGTAAAACACTGTAATCCATGACACATCTTTTACGAAAGTCAACAGCGAAAATTCCTCTTGGTACACAATGGGTGAAGCACAATCTATGATTGACTGGTTTGATTGATTTAGATGAAATTGGCCTCCAGAATATATAGCATTATATGTATAAAGCAACAAGTGGAGTGTGTCTCTGTGGTAGACTGTAACAGCACAGGCGCAAAAAGACAGGCTTTTTTCCCCTTTAACCAGAAGTACATGTGTCACACATGTAGTCCACTAGGGCATCCCGAAGGCAGTTGGCAATGCTATGAAGTCTTGGAAGGCTTGAAATTAAGAGCTTTCTCTAATTTACATGGGAAATACATATATATTTGACTTACAACCTGTTATAAATTGAAATAAGATTTGCGTACTTCTGATGTAATTGCTGAGAATTGGAGAGTGTGAATAGATTCCACGTGAACATACTGTATGTGTTAAGAAGCCTATACACAGTGTTCTTGGAGCGCCAGGAGCAGTGCGAAAGCTGCCCACATTGCACGCCCACACATTTCTACACATGTTAACGTAGGCAAACAGTTCTAGCTCCTAGTGCCCTTTGACATATCCAAGTCAGGATGAAAATATGTGTGTGTGTGTAGGGGGGGGGGGGGGGGTTACATAAGTCTTCAGAGTATATCTATGATATGCTGCTATTTGTGGACTTCATGGTGAAATTGAAGGTCAACGTATCGATTCCCATTGATGTCTTTTCAAGATCAGCTTTTGTGGTGCTCTTTGGGCTGCCTTTATTCCTTGTCGTAGGGTTTCAAACAGCATTTGAAATAAATTAAATCAAATTTAGAAACAAAAACAACACAGCAGCTGTGTGTGTGCCTGGATAAAGGGCACCAATGCTGTATATTTGCAGTCCTAAGAGGGTCATAAAAAACTACTATCACAACTTGATTCAATTAGTCATGAGTCTCAATCTATTGAGCCTTTCCGTTGCCCTCTTGAGCTAATTTAATAAGCTTCTCCAGTCTAAACAAACAATGCATACTTTATTTCTGCCTGCAAATTAAGTGTTTAAGGTGTCCAAGTGTTGTTGACCTTATAATTATCTATTTTAGCCATCATTGTTTCCCTGGTCTGGTCTGGCAATAAAATGTAACATAGTTCTGCTTATGGGTGAATAAGCCGAACCACGAATACAGGTATTTCGCGAGAAAATGGCTATTGACATAATTCATGTGTCATGTGATAAAATTCTGACATCAGATTCAGGCACTACTAAGCACTGGTCATTTGTGCTTTCAACAAAAAAGTTTCAGATTTTGCAAAAGATTTTTAGGCAAATGCACTCCAGCCTTAAGTAAGACTAAATATGTTTTTAATTGTTAATGTCACACCACGTCGCTAACAAGATCAACGACTCCAAGTGTGGGCATATCTTCCTGATTTAGTGATGCACTTCCATGTGCCATAAAGCAATTTGTCACCGTTTCACGGGAATCGTGCCCGGTGGCAGACAAAATTTGCGTTAAATATTGATACTTCAAGAGGACTGATCTGAACCATTCATTTTTATTCTCCCATGGACATTACAATGTGCTATCTGAAGAAATGTATTGATAATCCGTTAATATATAAAAAACTGCCTATAGTTGCTTTAAGCACAAACGAGATAAAGTACAAACCCTATCTGCAGTAATGATGAACTGCAGCCTCTGCATGGGGCTCATCTAAAACAGATAAATCCCATGCACTACACACAGAAGATATTAATAACCATCCCAATCCTTTATTGGGGATGGTACACATAGGTTTAGCCCCACTGGAATGCAGATGTGGAATGCTTGTTTTGACCCAGGTCACATGGTTCAGGGCCCGTGTCTCCACCAGTTGAATCAGGCTAAAAGTTTAATCTCCTCTTACATTTACCCCCCGGTTGCACTCTGACGCACGGGTTAAACTAATCTGCCCCCATCACTTCCATACACGAGGAACGGCCGCATCACCAATTTAACTGATTGGTGAGGAAGGTGACTAGAGCTGGTGCCCTCTAAGCCTGGAGCATGTCATTCTGTCATCACCTCTATGAGACTCTGGGTGGAGGGCGCTCCTTAATCCCTCTGCAATCATTACAGAACGGTCGCAGTCTGAGGAGTCAGTGCATGGGAGTCACTACTGCCCTTCACGGCTAACATTGTTATATAAGCGGTGTCTGTTATATTCTAAAAGCCTTGCAATCCTTTACTTGCATTCTTCTTGTCTGGGAGGTAGCAGAGCGTTTTGGAAGTGTCATTCCAATTCACACGTTTACCTTGACATCGGTCCTCAGGGGCATGGTGCTCAATCAGCAGGGGGCTTCAAGTGGGGCAATAATACGCAGCAGGGATCAGATTCATTTGACAACCAGATTTTGAATATAAACGTCTACATTGACAGACATTTAGAAACTGGCAGACACAGGTTGCTACAAACAGACTCCAGTAATGTGAAATACATAAATTAGTGTGAGCTGTAACTGTTACTGAAAATAAGAACAATGTGAGTTTATCTGTTTGTACATTGCCATACAACGTAGAAATTCCCAACTGTACCAAGCGGCACTGTTAATGGATAAGCCATTCTAATGAGTTTAATGTGGTACATTCCTGGGACACGTTATACTTACAATGCTTCATTTCTGAGAGAATAATCTGATTGCTGATGTTTTGTAAACCTTCCCATTACAGTAAGGTTAACACCCCAGGCCAAGTGAAGGACAGCTCCCGCACTGCTAAGGCGAGGGTGAGGGGGCAGAGTGGAGTGAAGTGGGGGTCAGCTTCACCATCCTACATGCCTCCTCTCTTTGTTCCCTGGAGACAAACTGGAGTGCAATTGCAGAAGTCCACAAGTTAGCATAGGCCAAAGCAGCTATGTATTATGTGTGAGGGAGGGAGAAGAAGAATGCAGGTGTCATGAAAGTGCCCACTGAATGTTGGGCTGACTGAGTGACTGAGTGACTGAGTGACTGACTGGTTTGGCAGAGGGAAGGTTAAGGTTAGCGTTAATAAATAAACCATTAAAGGTAATACGGTTAAGGTAAGGATTAGTTAGTAAAGTTGGGGTTTGTACGGATCCACTGATACTAAAATGTGAGAGCTATTGCTTTCTGTCTGTCAGACAGACTTGCTGGATGTTTCAACTAACGGATTCCCTGGATTTTCAGGGATATCCGTCTCCGGAAATCCAATCATAGAAACGCTGTCGAAAGAGAGCTTGATCAGCACCAAGGTGCTGCACAGCAACTCCAAACCCCCAGGACAGCCCCAGCGGAGGCCTTATCTGATTGTGAAAGAGGATTGGAACACGTATCACATGGGAAGGAACGGTCCACATTAGACCGCGTGGAGCCCACCGCTCCTCCCAGCACCCTCACCGGCCCAGGAGGACGAAATGGAGCAAACTAGTCGCCACATATAAAAATGTAATCCGTCTATCGCTGTCCAAGCATCGCCCGCTAAACCAGGAGGTCACTAGGACCCGATGTAATCCTGATTTTTGGGCATTTGAATCCCCAATCTTAAATGCTGTTACATCACACCAGGCCTCGTCCTCTCTCCGTTTTTCTAGCAAATTCTTATCAAGTAAGCAAGTTGGATGGCTTAAGATAAGACATGATCTTGGAAACAGTTGGTCATGATGTTTACAGCACAGTCTGAATGGAGGCCTCTCCAAGACTCAAGAATAATGGAGATTCTACCCCAAATCAATGTTATCATGTTTGTATTTTTACAGTTCTCAAACATTTTCAGAGGTGCGGAAACTTTTAGATATTGATTTTGCCTTAACGAGGCTCATGACTTTTGAAGAGATTCCCCTATAAAACTGTTGTTTTAGAATTGAATGACCTCTCCGGTTGTGTTCCACAGTCATCAAAAGATTCAACATGCCAAATCAATGCAACAAAGAAGCAACATAGGAAAACTCGTCTACTAATCTGATCGCTCCATTCATGTAGTAGACTTGTGGGAATGTCGCCAATGGTCTCATCGTGAACAGCCAAACTGTAGCTGTTGGTTTCATGCGGTTCCTCTGTCCTTCTGTCTTAGATCCGGCGTAGGAGACCGACCCCTGCAACACTATTCAGACTGACAGACCAACCTTCTCCAGAGGACGATGGCACTCACCAGGTACATTAATATTCAAGATATATCGCCACGGCAACCTGCCATTATAGAATGCGGGCTCAGCAATTCTTTTTTTTACTAATGTATGGTTACTAAAATAATATAAATAAGATGAATCATGTGGACATGCACTGTGAAATGGTGTCCCTTTTGGCATTGAATCTAAATGTGTGTTTTTGCTTTGCAGTGGGTTCATGGAGAAAATGGTGCCCTGAAAGCTAAAAGAGTCAATGCCTCTGTGTACCAGCCTCCTTCACTGAAAGGCAGGTCAAATGTCCATTTATTTGTGTGTGTGTGTGTGTGTGTGTGTGTTGTTCATGTAACAAATAGAACATTATTTGGGAAATCTTTTTCTGTTGTGTCTGCCAAGTGGTTTAAAGCCGTTGGGCAATGTGTATCTTCAAAAATCTACAAGGTATGTGTGCGTGGGAGTATGTGAGCTATGTGTGGGTGTCATGAGATTAGAGGTAGAGACAGCTGTGAGTCTACGCTTCTCTGGATAATCCGGGATTATTTGACAGGAACACAGCTGCAGGCGCGCGCACACACACACACACACACACACACACACACACACACACACACACACACACACACACACACACACACACACACACACACACACACACACACACACACACACACACACACACACACACACTGAGTACAGTAAGAGGACATCACTGGTGGTGTATGAACCCTGGGTTTACAGGTGCTATCACAAAGATAAAGCCAAGCGTCGATAGCATACAAAATGACTGCAAATGTGATTGGAGTTATTTACTGGAACACCATTGTAACAGTTGTCTTTCTTAATGTGGGTGTGTGGGTGTGTGTGTGTGTGTGTGTGTGTGTGTGTGTGTGTGTGTGTGTGTGTGTGTGTGTGTGTTTTTCCAGCTGTTCAGAAGATGGCGCAGGCCTACCTTGGTACCTGCAGTGGCTCTCTGGAGAAAGACTTCCCTTCCTCGGGGGAGGAGAGCGAGGAGGGAGAGGAGAGCCAGGAAATATCTCCACCACTGGCTGCAGGTGAATGCCAAAAACAATGAAAAGTAAAATTTATGCAGCCAGACAATTAAGAACATTATCGCGCAAAGCTGACTTTGGATTGCATCTGCACAGACACAGGCTCACAAGCACAAATTCCCTCATCTACCTAAAGTTTAACCTTGCACTCACATGCTCTCCTCAGGTTTCCGTGAAGATACCAGACCAACAAGAAGCCAGATAGGGATAATGGCCGGGTCAAAGGGCTTATCAAAGGGTCATCCGCACCACTACATCCCAATGACACTCCAGCATGGAGAGGAGGAGGAGGACGAGGAGCAGGAGGAGGAAGACCAAGTGAAGGAGAAGGGTGAATGACAGCATGCAGGACAAAGCCAAAGAGAGGGAGAGGAGAATGTAGTTCATACTAAATAACAGTCTAAGGGTCTGATTGAGAGTGATTTGAACGTTTGAACGTGTGTGTATATGTGTGCAAGGTATGTATGATGATGTGTGTGTGTGTGTGTGTGTGTGTGTGTGTGTGGGAAGCAGAGAAACAAAGGACAGAGCAGTAGGTTTACCACAGTATAGATTTTAAAACAGGCAGCTGGGGATCAGTGAGACGGAAGAGGAAAAGCTAAGAGTAAGTCTAGATGTATGCCTAGGGCTTTAAAAAGGTGTCCTGCACAGCTAAACCCAAGCCAGGCCAGGCCAGACCAGACCAGGGCTCACCAGGCAATTTAAGACAACACCAGCACTAGATTTAGACAACTGACCATTTTTAGGTCTATCAGATCGATTTGCCTGCTTTGATCTAAAATGTTTTTTCGAAACATTGGTGAACAAAGATGTTATGCATTGCATGTTCTAAGCATTGTTTAATATGATCCATAGTGAATGGATGTAAAAGAGAATGTTAATTTTCTTAAATCATGTATATTCTTTCCTTTTATTGATCATATGACTAACACATGAGTTTATTACTAATTAAATTGACTGCATTGCAAGATGTGTCAGTATTGTCTGGGTAGGTAAAATGATCTCTGACAGAATGGAATGAGCTTGTATAAGCAAGTGAGTGAACAACTGTGGGGTGACAAAGAGGTAGGAGAAACGGCAGCAAACACAAAACTAGTTGAATGGGATGTAAAAATATAAAATAAGTAGGCTATGGTCAGCTACAAAGAACAGAGAAAAATTGAAAAAAAAAAAATTATTACACCATACCTGCAAAGCCTGTTACATTAGATGTCCACTAGATGTCAGGTTATGTCAGCATTTCTTAGCAGAGCCTTCCTAAGCAATCTGTATTTAATAATGCATCTCAGCAACACATTCTGGGATTCACAATTAAAGTCAGATCTACTATTGCTTTAATGATGGGGCAGTGATATCAATAAGCCTGGTAATTTACACAGGCTGCAATTATTTGCCAGCATTCCTTCCTGCCTTTGGCAGCGGCAACTGTGTTGCTTTTAGCCTGTGTTGTTTGTTTAAATTCCTCATATTTGGTCTATAAAATGTTTGGCTCCTCTGCTTGACATGTTTGTGATTGGTCAAATGGTGCAAGCCCCACCTCTTTTACGTGAACGCACTCATAGCTAGATTGGGTAAACCTGGGAGTTGATAACCATCGTCGTGTTACCACTTATGCGTGAGTGCGGTCGTGAAGGGTTAGTGAAGTCAGAGAACGAAAAGATAACCCGGGTATATTGAACTTGCTTCGTGGTACAGGCCTCTGGTCTCCATGTAATTTTTTAACCCATCTATCTTTCCATTTGTATCTTTCCTGAGGGTAAAAAGACTCTTACCTGAGAATGTTGTTACAAAAGTTGGTTCTGTCTGTGTGTCAGTGGGTGTATGAGAGAGAGAGTTTAAGATGCTTGCTCATATTCTATTATGTTATGTTGACAACTAGCGGCCTCTCAATAAGGATCATATTCAGGGTGGAAAAACAATCAAATATTGCAATGTATTATTATATAGTTACTTCATTTAAGTAATTAGACAGCTTTGTGGCGTTCTTTCAATAGCAGCTTTATCATCCTGCCAATTATAGCCCTTTATTTTATGAAAGGCTTAAAAACAACCACATACAGTAGAGCTGCTTTCTAACTATTAAGAAAAATAGTATTTTTCTTTAAGGATCAACTTACTTTATTGTTCTCTATGTTGCAATTTTCTGTCTGTATGTTTATGTGTGTGTATGCTCATGTTCCAGAGTCTGATAAGTGTTTGCCAACATTTTCCATGTGAGGGAGATTTGAGTGGGGGGCTTGAGTCTTATTTAATTTTGTTTACCCCTGCCAGTCTCTCTTGTTATCTCGTGTGTGTGTGTGTGTGTGTGTGTGTGTGTGTGTGTGTGTGTGTGTGTGTGTGTGTGTGTGTGTGTGTATGTGTGCACACATGTGTTTAAAAGCTTTAGCATCATCCCTCTTTCATTATCTCTTAGTCTGAGTGCCAGTTCTTTGATTGGTGTCCAATGTCAGCACTGTCATAGCATCTGCTGAGCCTGTCCAAAATAGCTGTGGTCTGGGACCATATAAGTCACCACTTCGTCCTCGTAGCTACCACACATAGACCTTAGCTCACCATCTCCTCACCTGTGAAACCCGAGAAACAGCATAAACAAAGTTTCAGGTAGGGCAAAAAGCTAACAATTTGTACACTGAGCCGCTATTACAAGGGACACAGGGTGACAGACAGATAGTGAAGGGGCCGTCACCATGTTTCTGGAGCGAGTGGCTAGTGTGAGGGCCACAGAGCTGCACGGCAGTGTCCAGGAGGAGGACTGGCGGAGCGGGCAGTGCTACAGTGCCCACTGGCAGAGCCCCAGCCTCATCTCACGGCTGCCAGACAGGTGAGTTCAGCACTACCACACACTACTCCAGAGTGGAGCGTTTCTAATTTCTTACTTTATGTAAAATTTTCTGTGTAAATATGGCATCATCCCACTCTATCTGCCAATTAAACTAGCAGAATAAACTTCAGCTACTCCAGATTATTTTTATGCCAGATAGGCTCTGTCTAGAAATAGCGATCCATGTAATCTTTATTGTCCGAGTTCACTTGGATCTGTTTCCCCGGTCTCCAGACAGACCGTGAATGAAGTGACGCTCTCCCACAACCAGAGCTTCTCCAGGGAGTGGGAGGCTCGCATGCTGCTCCAACGCTGCCTGGCATGGGCTCTCAGCCGTAGGGCCGCGGAGCCCAGAACACAGAGGCCCCTGATGGAGCCACAAAGCGATAAGCCCCAGTCGGTGCCAAAAAGATCCACAGTGGGTCCAAGGGTCGTTGGAGGGATAACCCCAGACACAACCACTATGGGAGGCATCACCAAAACGACCTGGACTACTGGACGGGCGTTGTGGCAGGACGCACACAGAGGGTAACTAGAGGGGAAGGGAGGAAACGAGTTGGGAAGTGAAAACTGCAGGAATAGATTCTAAAGAAAAATGTCAGCGGAGAAGGGTGTAAATAGAAGATAGGACACAAAGACATACATATAGGACTGTAAGGTGACCGCAACACTGATGAGATGACAGACACTTGTATGATGGATGATTAAGGGAAGGGAAAAGGTACTTTCAATGCCAAATACCAACACATATCTTTTGTTTTAATGTGTACCACTACTCAAGAGTCTCTCATACTGTGTACGTGAAAGCATGTAGAAGGATAACATTCTGTCAATTCTGCTGTGTGTGCACAGTTGCCACAGGTCGAGCAACACAAAGTGCTATTGCAGCTGTTGCATTAGTCTAGGAATGTGTGTGGTGATTTAAAATAGAGTCATAATGCTAAGTGTGTAATATAAATGGAAAATTCCAAGTATTGTTGAAAATGTGACAAATGTTTCCATAAATAGCTTTTGCCATGGCTTGTGCATTGGTTCGACTTTGTTTGAATAAACTTGGATAAAAAAATTATTTTGAGCTCTTTCAAAGACTAAATACTGTATATTTGTCCAGCACTGCATGATGCAATTTTTAGGTTATTATGTTTGATTTTTCACAATAAAGCTTGCAATATTTGGTCCTAAAACCAACAGCAATTCATTACTGCTAAACTGAAAAGTCATGCTATAGCTAAAAAGTGGCCCTACTTGTCACCTGTCATCAGCCAAGGGGAGAGTAGGACCCAAATGCAGATCTACTCACAAACACTTTATTTTTATTTGATTAACATACAAGGAGCCAGAAGGCAAAACCACACAACAATAACTAAATAACAAGAAAACCAATCAACACAAATTAAACCAGGTGGAAACAATGACACTAACGAGGACAGGTGGCACTAATGAAAACAAACAGAGTGGGTGTGTTAAACTACGCCCCATGACACTATCCATTCACTCCTATAGCCACAGTGCCCTGCAGGAGGAATGTTTTTGGGTTGAATCATTTACCACCAATAAAACAAGGGCGGCATTCCTGTGAATTAAGGACAAGCAAATCTGCACCTATTTGCTTATCTACAAAGAGTTGGACTTATTGTGTTCTGGGCATTGAAACAAAAAGCTATATAGACTACTTATTCCGACATTGTTCAAGTCAACATGATAACCATTCGTCTTTGGTTTGCAGCTACGTGTGCAGATCTGATGGACATACAAGCATTGAGCCAAAAAGCAAGACTTCATCCTACCCTAAAGTAGATGGCTCAGTGGGTCAGATCAATATCACATACTGCAAGCTATATTAAAATATGTAATATGTATATATACAGTTAGGGCCAAAAATATTTGGACAGTGACACAATCTTCATGATTTGGGCTCTGCATGCCACCACATTGGATTTGAAATGAAACAACTACAACGGAATTGAAGTGCAGACTTTAAGGTTTAATTCAAGGGGTTGAACAAAAATATATGATTAAACATGTAGGAATTGTAGCTATTTTTATACAAACGCTCCTCATTTCAGGGGCTCAAAAGTAATTGGACAAATAAACATAACCCCAAGTAAAATGTTACTTTTCAATCTTTTGTTGAGAATCCTTTGCAGGCAATGACTGCCTGAAGTCTGGAACCCATGGACATCACCAAACGCTGGGTTTCCTCCTTTGTGATGCTTTGCCAGGCCTTTACTGCAGCGGTCTTCAGTTGTTGCTTGTTTGTGGGTCTTTCTGCCTTAAGTTTTGTCTTGAGCAAGTGAAATGCATGCTCGATTGGGTTGAGATCTGGTGATTGACTCGGCCATTGCAGAATATTCCACTTCTTTGCTTTAAAAAACTCCTGGGTTGCTTTTGCAGCATGTTTTGGGTCATTGTCCATCTGTACTGTGAAGCGCCGTCCAATCAACTTTGCTGCATTTGGCTGAATCTGAGCAGAAAGAACATCCCTATACACTTCAGAATTCATCCGGCTGCTTCTGTCTTTTGTCACATCATCAATAAACACAAGTGACCCAGTGCCATTGGAAGCCATGCATGCCCATGCCATCACACTGCCTCCACCATGTTTTACAGAAGATGTGGTGTGCTTTGGATCATGAGCTGTTCCAATTCTCCTCCAAACTTTCTTCTTCCCATCATTCTGGTACAGGTTGATCTTAGTCTCATCTGTCCAAAGAATGCTGTTCCAGAACTGGGTTGGCTTCTTCAGGTGTTTTTTGGCAAAGTCAATTCTGGCCTTTCTATTTTTGAGGCTGATTAATGGTTTGCACCTTGTGGTGAATCCTTTGTATTTACTCTCATGAAGTCTTCTCTTTATGGTAGACTTAGATACTGATACACCTACTTCCTGGAGAGTGTTCTTCACTTGAGTGGATGTTGTGAAGGGGTTTTTCTTCACCATGGAAAGGATTCTGCGATCATCCACCACTGTTGTCTTCCGTGGACGTCCAGGCCTTTTTGAGTTACAAGCTCACCAGTGCACTCTTTTTTTCTCAGAATGTACCAAACTGTTGATTTGGCCACTCCTAACATTTCTGCTATCTCTCTGATGGATTTCTTCTTTTTTTTCAGCCTCAGGATGGTCTGTTTCACCTCCATTGAGAGCTCCTTTGACCGCATGTTGTGTGTTCACAGCAACAGCTTCCAAATGCAAACGCCACCCCTGGAATCAACTCCAGACCTTTTAACTGCTTAATTGATGACAGGTTAATGAGGGAAGAGCCCATGCAGCGTTGTTATTTTTTTTTGCAGCCTTCTGAGTCAATTGTCCAATTACTTTTGGTCCCTTGAAAAAGAGGCGGCTACGTATTAAAGAGCTGTAATTCCTAAACCCTTGCTCCAATTTGGATGTGAATACTCTCAAATTACAGCTGAGAGTCTGCACTTTAAGCCCATAATGATTATATAATTTTATCCTGAATACGTTTTTGTAAACAGCTAAAATAACAAAACTTGTGTCACTGTCCAAATATTTTTGGCCCTAACTGTATACATTTGATAATAAAATTATGGTTTTCAACCAAGGCTGTATCGTTTGCAATCAGCGATGCACCCCTGGTTAACATAATGTCCTAGTCTAAGGCCATATTGACACAAATTCATGTTGCAATTGTTACGTAAAAAATGTTATGTAGGCTAGTCGGCTAAGCATTAAATGCAACAATGTGCGATCTGATGCATACATTTTGTTTATACAGCTTGTGTGATTATATAACAGATATAATCCTATCCTATTTGTTGTAGGTTTTCAATAATCAAACTAAATCATTTTGAAATAGACTAATTTCACATATTCAGGTGTATATATCTACACAAGGTTAACAGTAGCCATGGGCCAACAAGTAGGGTCGTATTAAGAGTCATTTTGTTTGTGGAGACATTAGGAAGCCTACAAATAATCAATGGTACCACGTCTGTCATGGACAGACTGTTCACAACACTGATTCTGACTGACCCCTAGTGACACTGACTCATAACGCCCTCCATGAAATTCCATCCCGAGGAGCAACGGCTCCATACGTTGTGTCCGGTGAGTGCTTTATGTTTAGTCCTGAAAAGGACATAGGTCTTTATGATGTGTAACCAGCTCTTTGTCACGTGGGCGCCTCCTTAAAAGGGATGACCTCTCTCTCGTCGGCAGCTATCCAACTTGATAGTACAGGCTATTACAGCCTTCACGAGGACAGAGAGCCCTCTACCAGGGGCTTGGCCACATCATGGGCCTTGTTCAGAGGCATCCAGTATACTATACAGCATGTTCAAATTCATATTCTCGTTCTCATCAACAATAATAACAGTGTCAATATACATGACACTTTAGTTCATTCTTACTCAACACTCTTCCTTTGCTATTACCCAGTCGGAACTCACTCGACAAAACAAAATGTTAAAACTGACAAAACTGTTAAATTGACAGTGACGAAGCTTCCCTGTTGTCAGAGTACAGAAGGCCCCCTCTGATAAGGAAGATAGTCGAGACCTAAGAGACATGGGCTGGAGGGGCCTCCGAAATGCACATAGACGTCCATTAGTGGGTTTCCTGATGGAGAAAAGCCCCTTGATATGATGCCATCAGTGCCCTTAGGGGAAGTGGGCTCTGTAAGTGCAATCAGGTACAGTTCCAAAAACAAGAGGATCCCTATCTCAATTGATAAGAGGGAGAGCCATACTCTGAGACCAGCCCAGAGCTAGAGCTAAGGAACACAAACCCATGGGCAAACAGACACAGCATGCAAATGATAACAACACTGTCAATTAGCTGATGCACAATATTACCTTTTGTATCTTCCTCTTTATCCCTCCCACTTCTCTCTCTCTCTCTCTCTCTCTCTCTCTCTCTCACACACACACACACACACACACACACGCTCCCTCTATCGCAGGTATAAATAGTGGCTTGGATAGTGACAGTGGCACCTGGGCAATCAACGGACGAGACAACTTATAAAAGAGTGTATCCAAGAGGAAGAGAGTGAAAAAGAGAGTGAGAGGGGTTCTGGCACAAAATCAACAAGACATGGAGAAGGCAAACAAAGACAACGGAGCAGAGAATGGCATAGCAGCTATGGCAGTGAGCTACCAGGGCTTTGATCCCGCTGCCTATCTCCAGTATAACTATACAGCCCCACGGGCAGACTTTGGGAGGACAGACAGCATTGTACCTTGGAAGCTGGCTTGCTTACATCGAGCCTTTACCGAAGGTAAGGGTAGGGTGTTTATCTATTATCATGTGTATGTGTGTGTGTGTGTGTGTGTATGTGTGAGAGAGATCAACATTTTTGATTTCTATTTTTGATTTCTATCTCTCAGAGGGCCCCAAAATTATTTTATCCAAGCTCACCTTGGCATTCTCATGTTCTATTCATACATCCACTCTTGGATGAATCCCTCTGGTTGTCCTTCTGTTGTATATTCTCTCCAAATTCTGCCAGTTGTTGAATGTACAGCTTCTTCAGATTTGTATAACAGTTCCCCCTAGTCTTTAGCCTTTCACTTAATTGTCCCATTTTATGTCTTCCTGTCACTGTTGTTCTCCCTTTCTCTCTCATCTCTCATGTGATGTTATGCCACCCACACTCTTTCTTTTGTCTGTTCTCTCCTCATCGTTTTCTCTATCGCACTCCCTTTCTTTATTCCTCTCTTTAGTTATATCTGTTTATCTTCCTCTTGGTCTCTCCGTTCCTCTCCCCAAGGGGATGTAGGTGGTGATCTGCTGGTGGACGTGGGTTCGGGTCCCACCCTTTACCAGGTTCTGAGTGGCTGCGAGGTGTTTGGTCGCCTCATCCTCACAGACTTCCTGGAAGTCAACAGACAGGAGCTGCGCAACTGGCTCCAGCAGCAGGGCGTTGGAGGTTTGGACTGGACCCCTTACCTGCAACACGTCTGCAAGCTGGAGGGACGACTGTGAGACCTAGACTTACTCAGATATTTTTTTAAATCAAAATTAGTTCACGTGGAAATCACCACGTACATAGAAAAACATTATACACAATACAGAAAGACACTTTCCAAAAACATGTTTTTTTGTTTTACTTTAATTTACTTGCACTTTAAATGAGAATATACTGCACAAAAAAGCACTGAAAAGATTATTTATTTATTTATTTGTTGCCCCTTACTTAAATATTGCATGTTACATAAATAAATAAATATGATGCTTATTGACCGCCATTGTTGTTCCCTGCTAGCCCTTCGGCCTGGACAGAGAAAGCTGCCCGCCTGCGCTCCGTGGTCTCGGATATCCTCCCCGTCGATGTGCACCTTTCCCAGCCTCTAGCCCCTGGTGCTGTCCCCCCTGCAGGGGCCGACTGCCTGGTCTCATGTTTCTGTCTGGAGAGCGTCAGCCCAGACATGGCTGCTTTTAATCGGGCCCTGGAGCACATCGGGGGCCTCCTCCGGGCCGGGGGCCACCTACTCCTCATCGGGGCTTTGGAGGAGAGCTACTACATGGCTGGTCCAAAGGCAAAGATCCCCGTAGTGCCTCTGGATGAGGCCCAGGTCTGTGCTAGCCTAAGGGCCTGTGGGTTTACTCTGGTCAGGCTGGAGGTGTACCGAATGCCACCGGATATGAAGGTGGGAGTGGATGATGTGGCAGGAGTGTTTTTTGCAAAGGCAAGGAAAGATTAGAGGGATTGCAGAAACTGAAACAATATTTTATGTATATGATGGAAGACAAGGGAGGCCCAAAACCTTTTGAGGGACATATGAAGAATCGTGTTGAATGGAAAATAGAAGAAATAGCCTTTAATTATGATGTAGTTTTCCCAGATTACAAAAATTGTTGCATTGAGACTGTCAACATCAACGTTAACAGTACTTGTACAATATGTTAAAGTTTACAAATAAATTGTGTTTTTATACACAAAGATCACTGAATAAACGTTTCCCATTTATTTTCATAAAATATTTCAGCGTATGCTGTGTACCTCCTCTCCTGTTCTCATAGCTGATCATTGTCCTAACCATGGTTACTAAAATGGGTAAGGTAATAATTACCAATACCTTCGGCCACTTCTTTTTCTTTTGCTATCTATTTTTCGTAACTGAAAATTATATATTTGTAGAACTAACTGCACAATAGGGCTAAGCGATTTTTCGATTTCAATTATAATTTCGATAAAATTTCCTAAAATTACAATTATAAATTGTAAGCGGAAATTCGATATACAACATGTATTCCTCAGTCATATTTTCTGGCCTCTGTTAACCAAGCTGACTCAAATCCAATGGTAGCCAATCACACAGCTGGACTTTTCTTCATGGGCAAAACATGTTCACACTAAAGGCATGTCCACAGTTTATTAAACAAACTAGTAACTAGTTAGCAGTAAGCACGTAATCTCTGGGAAATGGAAATAGCTTCATTTCAAAATGAGCCTTATCATCCCTGCAAACAACGATGCAAACGAGATAGTTGACAAAACATTATCATTAGTTGAAATCTAAATTTGGTAAGTAGGTAGGTAAATTGCGCTAGCTTAGCACAAAGACTTATCATGGCTAAGCTAGGCTAGCACAATTTACCTACCTACTAACCTAATAACTCATTATTGAACGTACAATCATAAATAAGGTTGATATCGATCATCTCATCTGACTTGGGTTGAATTCTCCATGTCAGCAGCGGCTGTCTTGAGGTCAAAGGCTCATAGTCTAGCTCCATGGCCTAAAATGCTTTTTTTTTTTTTAGACAGCGCTTCCTAAACTGTACAATGAGGTTAGAGGAAGTGTCAAGGAAGTGCTAAAGAAATTGTCATATTTCACCGGGACAACAGTGGTGGTCCAGTTGAATTTACAATGTATTGTGTTAAGTGCACTTTCTTTCATTATGTGTACATAACTGTTGAAATTAATACGTAAACGTGCCAAAAAACACATTGATAAGTTATTTCCTTTAAGTTTTCGACCTTCTGGAAAGTTTTAGTCAACACAAGACATATAATTATATATAATCGAGATAGTAATCGTAATCGAGTGTTATTGAAAATTGTATTTTGATTAATGTTTTAGTCATACCGCCCAGCCTACTACACAAACAGAACACAAAATTACAAGCAAACACATATTTATAGTACTATCATTTGATTTTGGACAGTCCACTATTGTATTATGTTCAGTACTTTTCGGGTGTATGCGGGTCTTTCAGGTTAATAGCAATGGGTAGTCATATAAAGACCAGCCCGGTTCTACAGAGTGTATGTGATTAGCACAATATAGATACTACGGAAGCGCCTAAAACTGTTACGTACAGTCAGAGAACTAAATTATTTTGAGGGGGCACAGTTTCACAACTCCATTTACTGCTGGGTCTGCCTTATCTCCTGAGTTGGTTACAGACAAATAACTTAGCAAGTTGGCCTTTACTGTAGCTACTGTGTGCATATGAGCTGTTAGCTTGCTAAAAACAGGGTTTGCTGCCTGGCCCGCTAGCTTGATGGTACTCAAGTTAGCAAGCAAGCAGGTTGAGTATGTATCTGATGTCTATCCTTAATTTGGTTTGTTAAACTGCACCACACTGACATATGTAAAGAGCACGAGTACGAGGGGGGCATCCTTTTCAAATGACTACTATTTCTGCAATGTCCATCTGCCTGCCGCTTTATCTCTTAAAATTCTGAAAAAAATGCGTGATAATGTGGTGGCCCGTCACGTATCAAAATCGTAATTTACCTGAGAGGAGCAGGGGAGGGCTACGTGGAGTAAAAGGTCCCATGAAGTTGATTTACTGCTTCAATGTGAAATCTGAGGCGATTTTTCAATATAACTAAGATAAGTAAAATTTTTGAGAAAACGCATTATATCACTTAACTGACAACTATTTTGTCACAACGTCTTTATTTCTAGAGGTAGTAGAGATGTCTGAAAAGTTGCTAGAGCCAATCGGCTAATAATATTAATGCAGAGCACCCGCTCGCTAGCTAAATAGCTGAGATCCTTTTCTGAATGTTGTGGCAGTTTCCGTAATGTGTACAGTTTCAACCAGAAGAAAGGCTAACCCATTATCATCGTTCACAACACAAACAGACCCAAGGCATGTCAGATTTCCTATAGTTCTTTGCGTATTGCAAGCTCATACTGGACACCTTTACCTTCCAAGTTTGATAATGACAAAACTTTCACTTTTCAAGACTTTTGATTTCCTCTCCATGATGAACGATGGGGGAAATAAGTATTGAACACATCAATATTTTGTCCAGTAAATGTATTTCCAATGAGCCTATTCAAGTGAAATTTGCACCAGACGTTGGTATTAACTCAAACAATCCAGAAAAAAAATCTGAAGATTAAAGTCCATATGTAAATAAAGTTGTGTAATAAAGTGGAATGAAACAGGAAAAAAGTATTGAACACACTAACTGAAATGAATTCAATACTTAGTGGAGAAGCCTTTGTTTGTAATGACAGCTTCAAGGCGCTTTCTGTATGAAGTAACTAATCTCCCGCAGTATTCAGGTGTGATTTTGGCCCATTCCTCTACACAGATTGTCTTTAAATCTTGAAGATTGCTGGGGGCCCTCTTGTGAATCTGGATCTTCAGATGCTTCCACAAATGTTCAATTGGGTTTAAATCAGGTGATTGACTGGGCCATTCCAACAAGCTGATTTTCTTTCTCTGAAACCAATTGAGAGTTTCCTTTGCTGTATGCTTTGGATCGTTGTCCTGCTGGAAGGTCCACCCACGTCTCATCCTCAGCATCCTGGTGGATGGCAGCAGGTTCATCTCAAGAATCTCTCTGTACATGGCTCCATTCATTGTTCCTTCAATGATATGAAGTCTGCCAGTACCACGAGAGGAGAAACAGCCCCACACCATGATACTTCCACCTCCAAACTTCACTGTTGGTATAGTGTTATTCGGGTGATGTGCAGTGCCATTTCTCCTCCAAACATGGTGTGTTGTGTGACAGCCAAAAAGTTCAATTTTGGTCTCATCTGACCAGAGTACATGCTCCCAGTAGTTCATTGGCTTGTCCAAATGTTGTTTGGCAAACCTTAAACGACCTTTAACATGTCTTTTTTTCAGTAGTGGAGTCTTGCGGGCTGAGCGTGCACAGAGGCCATGGCGGTGGAGTGCATTGCCTACTGTTCTTTCTGTCACAGTTGTACCTGCTGCCTCCAAGTCTTTCTGGAGCTCTTTCCTAGTGGTCCTTGGCTCTTTGGCTACTCTTCTAAGTATCCTTCTGACACCCTGATCAGAAATCTTGCGAGGAGCTCCTGTGCGTGGCCGATTGATGGTGGAGTGATGTTGCTTCCACTTACGGATAATGCCTCCAATGGTGCTTACTGGAAGATTCAGAAGTTGTGAAATACGTCTGTAGCCAATTCCATTTTCATGTTTTGCAACAATCTGGTTGCGAAGGTCTTGAGACAGCTCTTTGCTTTTACCCATCATTAGATGTTTGTTGTGTGGCACCTTGCTAACAAAAAAAACCCTTTATAGCCCATCAATATATTCTAACCCAGCTGACATTAATTAGCACAGATTGGAGGCAGAGTTGCCTCCTAATTAGTTATGGTTTTCAGCTGGTTCCTTGCCTTTCCTTGCTGTGGTGTACTGCTTTTTCTTAGTGTGTTCAATACTTTTTTCCTGTTTCATTCCACTTTATTACACATAACTTTATTTACATATGGACTTTAATGTTTAGATTTTTTGTCTGGATTGTTTGAGTTAATACCAAAGTCTGGTGCAAATTTCACTTGAATAGGCTCATTGGAAATACATTTACTGGTATGTGTCAGCAACCGGGTCTAATGAATCAGAAGGCCAACACAGTATTAGCTCTGTACAACAGGACGGCTATGCCAAAGAGCTTGAATATATAAAAAATCATGAACAAGTTCCTAAAGCCCACCCACTCAGGAAACTTAACCTGCTTGTCGATGGAGAGCGTCTCGTTAGTTGGAGAACACATTACGTAAGCCAAACTCAGATTTGAGGGGAAAAACGCTGGTTTTACCGGGCAGTCATAACACTGCCACTCACTCGTACGTCAATATCATGACAAAATTCACCATCTAGGTTGTCTTATCACTCGGACTGGCTGAACTGTGGATCATTGGTGCCAAAAGGTGTGTAACCAGCAACATATTCAAGTGTGCCACATGTTGTATGCTCATAGGCAGACTGCAATTGCAGTAGATGGCTGACCTCCCTGAGGATATGCTTAGCACGGAGCCTCCCTTTATCTATGTTGGATTAGATGTTTTTGGACCTTGGACTGTCATCTCGCAAAGAACAAGGGGAGGCCAGGCAAAGAGCAAGCGCAGGGCAGTCTTGTTTACATGCATGAGTGTCAGATCAGTGATTATTGAGGTAATTGAAGCGATGGATACCTCGAGCTTCATAAACGCCTTGAGAAGGTTCTTCTCCATACGTGGACCTGCCAAGCTGCTTCGATCGAACTTTGGTACCAACTTTATGTTTCCCTCCTCTAATGAGAATGACACCGTCAAGAGTTACCCAGTAGACTAAAGTTGCACCTGGATCTTCACTCTGCCACATTCGTCGCACATGGGATGTTCATGACAACGGATGAATGGGATAGCACACTGCATATTAGATGCCATGCCTTTGGAACACGGGTCTTCCAGACTCACTCATGAAAACCTCACCACATTCATGGCTGAGGTGGCAGCCATCATCAATGCAAAGCCTCTTGTCCCTCTGTCATCCCATTCAGAATTCCCGTTCATCCTGACACCTGCCACACTTCTCAACCGGAAGGGAGAAGTTATTCCTACACCTTCAGGAGAATTCGGGAGCAAGGACCTTTACAGATGCCATTGAAGTAGGTATACAGAGTCTGGCCACACTTTCTGGAACTATTGGCAATGGGAGTACCTGTCAACTCTCCAGTCACGCAGCAAATGTCAGACTTTGAAGAATAGCATCCAGGCTGTAGTGTTGATAAAGGGCAGTTTGAAGTGACTGGCCTATGGGGATCATCTCCCAGGATTTCCTAGCAAGGATGACAGTTCGTAAAGAGGTCAAGATCGCTAGCAGCAATAGTGCCAAGCTCTTCTACAAGCCAATCATAGAGATTGCCGATCTTCTGTCCAAGGAAGACCAGCTGCCAGTTGTTCCCTGTTAAGAAGTTTGTTATTTATGTGGCATCTTAGAGATACCAGACCAGTGTTATATCTCCTATGAGAATTTGTTATTGTGTTTTGGCAGGAAGCAGAAGCAGCTCAGTACAGCGAACATGTTTTTATATTTATGGGTGTTACGACCTGGCTCTCAGGGTTATAACAAATATGGAGACTGTGAGAATAATCATAAACGCTAATGCTGAGTTGAGTGCAAAAGGGGGCAAACCGGAAACTGAATAACAGGAAATACAGGGGGGAGAGGTGAGTCCCACCATTTGGCTCACGGGATACGACTGGGCGCGCGGCTAGAATATAAGAGAGGGAGGAGGGGGGAAGAAAGTTAGAATCCATGCTGACGCGGCCGCTCTGCTGCATTCTCCGGTATCTACACACTTGTGACGATATCTGTAAGGTAATTAATTGAATATGCGCCCACGTTTATGTTAAATGATTTATTTAGCATTAATATGTGTGACATTAAGGTTTGGAATAAATTAGAATAAAACTAATATGTGTTTGTTTCCTCGTGTCCGAGTCCACGTGTCCAAGTGATCTTCCTTGCCAACAAAGAACTCTGGTATGTGAAGGGTAAAAACCTAACAATTGGAGGCCCCGCTGGGATTGGATTAAAGGAAGATCCAGGTAATCCGAATAAAAGACCATATTGAACTACAGCGATGGTATTCAAAGAGAGCTCTCGAAAAACTTAAAAGGTGAGCAGAGCCTGTTAAAACTAATCTGCATATTGGGCATAAACCAAATCAAGAATACCACTGTTGTGAGGAAATGTGCGTCCTAAAAATAGTATGACACAGTAAAATTATTGACGGTAATGCTATTGCATTGTATGAATGTGCGCGGATGTTACGGACGGACTATATGTCTGTACATGACATGCAAGACGTGTTCCCCTACACCTGTGATTGTGAAGTGAACGCCGTTTCACAGAGACAATTCAGAGGGGATGATAATAACTACAGCTGATGTGGTTAGCGGAATAAATCCGTGCACGACTTGTATGGGTATGTGCCCCTACACCTGGAGATTGATTGTGGTGGGTGTACCGTCTCATTTAATAATCAATAATCAGAGAGGACGATAGCATCTGTATGATTTAGTTGTAAAAAGGAATTTTATTGTGTTTGTAAATTGACGAACTGGGTTCGTACGCGGATGTAATTGACGAACTAGGGTTCGTACATGACTTGCTTGTCCGTGTTCCCCTAAACCTGGTACTTGTGACGTGAACGCCGTTTCATGACACAATTCAGAGGGGAGGAGAATTGCATTGGATGTAATTAGCGAACTGGGTTCGTGCACGATTTGCTTGGGCATGTTCCTCTACACCTGGAGATTGATTGTGGTGGGTGTACTGTCTCATTTTAATAATCAATAATCAGAGAGGACGATAGCATCTGTAAGGTGAACTGGGTTCACATTCTGGGCTGTCTATTCCACGGGCGTGGGACCGTGACAGTGAACGACAGGCAGAACATCTTGGAAGTGGCGTTCCTTCCCCATAGTTGACGAATTGTGGGATTAGCTAGGAGTAATTTCCTGGGATGTGAGATACCCCAAATAAAGTCGGGCCCGGGGCCCATCGGAAGCTATGGAAGCTTGCTGAGTTGTAATTGTAACTGTGTTTCAAGTGTAGTGTTAAGTTTTGGTTGTTATGTTGTGTTTTGCTTGCTGTGTTGTGCATTGCTTGTTGTGTTAAGTGTGTTTGTGTGAATGAGAGTACGTGTAGAAAATGGAAGGTGAATTTGACCGAGAGTTAAATGATAGTGGGTGGGGTCCGGGACCGTATCTCACGTTAATGTTACAGAAGGAGAAGCTGGTAAGGGCTGTAACAGCGACGGGAGAGAAAGAGAAAGTATTGAGGAAGTTGACTGCGTGTGTTGAGGAAGTGATTCATGAGGGTAAAGGCCACAGGGTAGAGCCTTTGGTTACTATGTTGTGGGACAAAGAAAGGCAAAATAGTAAGTTAAGAGATGCGGCCGCAGAGGCGGGACAGAAATGTAGCATATGGAGCGATGAGGAGAACAGGGAGAAAGACAGAAGGAGGTGGAGAAAACTAGCTGTAATATGTAAAGGGATAGGCCATTGTTGCAGATTAGGGCAGAAAAAAATATATATATATAAAAATAATAATAATAATAAAAATAAAGAAAGAGACAAAAGGAGGAATGTCACCTCCCCTGGCCACCACCCCTCCCCCAGTTACTCCCAATCCACACCCTACCCCTCCCACTCCTACCCCCTCTCCCATTCCGTCTGTTCCTCCACCATGCACTCCCCCGAAAGGCATGTACCCATTAGCAGGAAAACAAGGCCCCAGTATACAGGTAGACATAACGGACACCACGCTCACAGTATCCCCATATAAGGACTGCACAGCTGCATTGTCAGACCTACAGAAAAGACAAGATAGTGAGAGGCAGACTGTCAGCTAGCAGCAGGCCCAACAGCTGACCGCTACCCAACAACAGGCGAAAGTACTAGCAAAACAGAAGGGATAGCCGCCCACTTCCTCCTCGCCGCTAGGGCCACTGGCTACAAAAACAATAACTGAAATTGCAGTTGGGGGAACACAGACAGAAGGCTACCCAAAGTAAGCAGGCCAGACAAATGTCCCAACAGGCTCCCAGGTCGGATACCGAACCTCCACCTCAGCAGTGGAGGCCCCAGAGATCTAACCAGGGAGGTGGAGGCAGGGGAAGGGGAGTAGCAGAGGAAGGGGAGGATGGCAGGGCCGTGGAGCATGCTTCGTCTGTGGGGCTGCTGACCACTGGGCCAGAGATTGCCCCAAGCAAACAGACACCTCACGTGCCGGCAGCAAGGCTACCGCTCCTAACCCCGAAGTAGCTCCACACGGCCAGTACCTCCAAGGGGGCTGGGACCGGGCAATACTGGAGACATGTGGCTGCTGTTGTATATCATGTATTAGGGCGTTCATGGTCAGGATCATTACTGCAACCTTAGAAAAACCACCCCCTACATCCTCAGCACTCCAAATGCCCCTCCTCTTTGGCCCCCAAGACCAGGAGTCCAGTGATGATGAGGCGGAGTATTGATCTCTGGGAGCAGAGATCAAAAGGGGGAATTGTGAGAATAATCATAAACGCTAATGCTGAGTTGAGTGCAAAAGGGGGCAAACCGGAAACTGAATAACAGGAAATACAGGGGGGGAGAGGTGAGTCCCACCATTTGGCTCACGGGATACGACTGGGCGCGCGGCTAGAATATAAGAGAGGGAGGAGGGGGGAAGAAAGTTAGAATCCATGCTGACGCGGCCGCTCTGCTGCATTCTCCGGTATCTACACACTTGTGACGATATCTGTAAGGTAATTAATTGAATATGCGCCCACGTTTATGTTAAATGATTTATTTAGCATTAATATGTGTGACATTAAGGTTTGGAATAAATTAGAATAAAACTAATATGTGTTTGTTTCCTCGTGTCCGAGTCCACGTGTCCAAGTGATCTTCCTTGCCAACAAAGAACTCTGGTATGTGAAGGGTAAAAAACTAACAAGACGCACGCACAGTAAAAGTTTAACAAATGGTTTTATTTACCCCTTTCCAGCCTCCTCCACATACTCGAACACAGTAAGGGTGTAGATCAGTGTCGTCAATGCGAAGTGTGGTGAGTGCGTGGAGTGTGGGGGTGTTGCAGGGTGTAAAGATAACCAGCAAGGCATGCGGCCAGAACAAAAGAGTGAGGAAGAGAGAGAAGGTGTGTAGGAGGTGAGCCCTTTTATAACCCATGGCAGCCCAGGTGTTCCCCATTATCTGGATTACCCTGCCACGAGCACAGACACACCCACACCCCAGATAACCCTCAGAGGATCGTCACAATGGGTTTGATGTTTATGGTATCTAACACCATCCTTTTCACTTTCTTCACTGATTGGCATTGTTTGTAAGTAATATCTTATCAGGTGTTCTATATGACTGATTCATAACGTTTTCATATTTGTACACAGATAAGTACATTTATGCCACCTGTTGCAGCTGTAGTTGCTATAGCTTAAAGTTTAGTGTTATGTTTTGAACTGTTGGATCACACTTGCCTAATGTTAGAGTGGTATATCATTTGTTCATTTTATCATGTTTATTTTGTGATCATGATACCATCCAGTCTTATTGTGTACACTGAATTATTGTCCCCACTGTAGTTTCACCATATGTCATTAAACTGGATTAAAGAACATCTACGTCTCCTACTTGATGGCGAGGGTGTCTGTCAGATCATGGTTCTGGGGAATATAGAATAGACCCTGTGCATTCTATTCTATTGTAACCTACTGAAGATCAAAATAAAAAATTTGCTCACTAGCCCTAGTTTACATACCCTATTTAGGAAAACAAACATTTTTGGTTTTGCCCACCCAAAGATGATACTGTAGCGCCTTGAAGCATTGTCCAATTGAGGGGGCGTGTGCATCTCAAACATTGTCAGAATAGCACCTTTATTGATTATTTTTTTAAGTGTCTGCCTCTTCCTTAGGTTTTTCTTTTAAATGATCTCACCCAGGTCTCCCATATAGGGCATTACATGATGAATATATTAATGTGTGTTTTCATGTTGCCTTGCTTCAGATGCTGCTTCATCATCTCCAAATTGCCTGCAGAAACTGAATGAACAATTCACATTTAATCGGGGGAAAGTTAAAGGTCACTGTTTGGTAGCCTATGCTCCCAAAATAGGAATTCTTTGTTTTCCTTTAGCTCTTGCTGAACAAGCCTTTGAGCAACAGCACGTGCTTGCCCCAGGGTAACATAAACTAACATTGTTGACCACGCAGTGCGAAGCAGGAGGCCTATTTTACCTGATGTTTTCATTTGAGGTGCGTACATTTTTTTTTACTTTCTTAACAAAGTAGGGCATGCTTATCATACTCAATATTAGTAGGATCAAACATTTACATAATTCAGTTGTATTGCAAGTTAGGCACTAAAATAAACTTAGAAAATAGATTCAAATACAAAAAAAATATTATGAGACATAGGCTAACAACTTTTGATATAAATATGCATTAGTCACAATTTCAGATTGGTGGGTATGCCTAGGCCATGCGCTTGAATCGCCCAATCATGTTTTGCACAGTGGAGTAATGAGTTCCGACCGCGAGAAAAGAGCTTGAAAATTTACTCTATTTGGAGTTGAATTGCAGCACAGACTCGGGTGGAAAGGAGGGGAGGGCTGTCCAAATTTCCTTTACAAGGAAGAGTGCGGTGTTTCCAATCGACAGCGCGTCTCTTCGGCGTACACGTGCCAGGATGGGCAAGTTCACCACGCAAAGGATTCAGTGGTTATGTTTTTCAGTAATAATTCTTGTTACGGACGTTTGTGGTGAGTCATTTAAATACATTATCCTAACATGGCATTTTTGGCATGTCACTGTCACTTTACTATGCATGTGAATGGCTAAAACATATACAGACTGTCGACACCGATAACTTAATGCAACAAGTTTAACAGGTAGGCTATTGTCTATTAGTAAATCCTCTATAACCAACTGATTTAAAGTAATCGTTTAGGTCAATGTTCAGTTGACAACTGAACAAATTAATAGATAATTTGCTTTTTTAGACTGACATAAGAATCGTTTGAAGACAAATTACCAAACCAAGAAAATGGGAGATATGTTAACAAAATATCTTTAATTTATGAGGAACCTTTAATTGTTAATGGCAGGCCAGTCTGGAAAATAACTTACAACCAAATGCTCTCCACCAACCTCTCACATGGAAGTAGTTGTGCCTCACGTACATTTATTTCTCCCCTGATCCTGAGCACCTGATGATCAGAGGAATTATAGGCTTAACTTTTCAGATGGTTTCCCAGTATGAGCCTGTAAAATCCTGCCAGTAAGAGGAAAACGGAGAAAAGTCAACTTTCACTAGGCTCCATCACCAAACAAAATACATTAAGCTTGATTGCTGTGGCCAACAATGTTGAGTTTCACTGATGATCGACCGTTTATTCTTTCTACATTAATTTACATTTAACATTGATCAATAACTTGTTTTTACTAAGAGGTTCTTAGTGTGTTCACCATGGTTCTATTCTGTCATGACAGTAAAGTAATGCAGCCCTAATTCCAGGTTCCAACATCTGTACATCCAGAGGGGCCAGCACATGTAAGCAGTGTCTGACTGTTCACCCCAGCTGTGCCTGGTGCTTCCAAGAGGTGCGCTCATCTATTTAGCTTTCAACCAGCTCAATGTGGTTACACATGCGTGAGTGAGGAAGGGGATGTTTTGGGCCAGCGAGTGTTTTAGGAATGCAGGGAGTCTTCATTCAGCCATCTATGACCTGGCACACCTAATATATTCAACATAGATCACATGCAACGAAGACTAAATAAAGTTATAAAAGTATGTCCTTAAAACCAGACATGAGAAACCGGAAACCTCACAAATACAGCGTACACTAAAGGGAGGTGAATTGGTGAAAGGGAGGGGATTAGGATTTTCCTACAGAACTCATTTACATTGTGGCTTTTGGCTCAGTTCAACCTGTTCCACCCCACACAATTATATAAACTATAATGGATCAGTTATTGGAGAACGTTTAACCCCTGAATCCTGCTTTAGTAGAGTAATGTATTAGATAAAACATCCATATGCAAGACAGACTAACACCAAGGTTATGCAAGCTGCAAAATGTCAAAAGAAATGGGAGTAAAAAATGTCTTAAACATTCCTCTCCCTATAATGTTCCATTAGGATTTTGGGCAGGGGGCGACCGGCTCGCCTCGCTGTGACCTGAAGCGTAACCTGGTGGCTGCAGGGTGTGCCGTCACGGCTCTAGAGTTCCCCACCAGCAAACTGCAGGTGAAGGAGGACCGGCCCCTCAGTGAGAAGGCGGCCGGGTCCACTGTGGACGCCACCCAGATCCAACCTCAGAAGCTCCACATTGTCCTCAGACCAGGTGAGATCAGCAAGCTGGAAACACCCAGAGCAATGGCTAACCCACAATAACAGTCTCATCTTCAAACCAAATGGACTTTCAGAAGAAGCTAGACCAGACCAAATCATCAAATGATTTAGCATCTCACAGATAACACAGACAATGCCACACCGTCAGACCCACCTTTGCTGTAACGTAGTATCAGCGTTAACACGGGAGCCTCTACCCCACAGACGACGCCAAGCGCTTCACGGTGAAGGTGCGTCAGGTGGAGGACTACCCCGTGGACCTGTACTACCTCATGGACCTGTCCTTCTCCATGAATGATGACCTGTTCCGCCTGCGTACCCTGGGCCGGGCGCTGGCCGAGGCCATGAACCGCACCACCAGCAACCTGCGCATGGGCTTCGGAGCCTTCGTGGACAAGCCCCTCTCCCCCTACATGTACATCTCCCCCGAGGAGGCTGTGCAGAACCCCTGTTACAGGTAATGGACTGGGCCAGGACTGGTGTCAGTTGGCACCGGTCTGTTCATGATTATTGATCTCTTGAGTTTGTGTAAAATGTGAAAGATATTATGGAGCGACTTTAAATAAAAATAAAAAAATCTATTGTGCCGCCTACTGTCCAGAAATGTATGTATGCCAGCGAGTAAAGTGGGGAATAATGTTTTTAGTTTTTTTTTGTCAAGGCTTAGAGACAGTTCTACTCCCAAGGCAACTGTATAGACAAACTGCATAAAAAAATAACGTTATTCTTCACTTTGCTCGTTTGCATCGAGGCAGTAATTTGCAGGTTGGGGTTGTTGTTTACGTCTGTATGCAGGAGCGTAACAGAAGACTGTGAACTCATATTGCTGAGTCTACCTTTACGTATGTGCCGTTGTGTCAAAGGAGAGCAGTAGTGGAGTCAGTACGTTTTCAAAGGCTTAGATGAGCTTGGCAGGGCTTACTCAGCAACTCTGAATCAGAGGCAGGTAAGGCTCAGGACTGAAGAGAGTGTCTAGAGAGACAGACTAGAGGGGGCTTAGGGAAACCTTACCCGCAACGGGCTCAACCCTACTTGTTTTGATGGGATTTGAGATCAATTGGACATATTTGGACCTGATCAAAATAGCAGACTTGCTTTGAGGTCCTTTTTATTAGATTTTTGTATTTTATATCTAAAATCTTTAAAAATGTGTGTAGACCACATTAAAAAGACCACACATCTTTTTCAAAATAAATTCAGCCATTGTGCAAACAATTTGAGTGAATGAATGGCCAACCAATTGCATTGATGGATCTTGATGTATCGATTGACAGCATCAATAACACCTGCCTGGCCCAGTTTGGCTACAAGCATGTCCTGTCTCTGACGGAGGAGGTGGGCCGCTTCACGGAGGAGGTCAAGAAGCAGATTGTGTCACGGAACAGAGACGCTCCGGAGGGGGGCTTTGACGCCATCATACAGGCTGCCGTCTGCAAGGTGACCACTCCCGTACATACAGACACAAACACAGCATTATGGGATGTACTGTACGCTGCATATATACAGCATACTGAGTCCAAAGCTGCAGCTGCAGTAGAGCCTTGTTAAATACCTTGGGATGGAACCAGTTTGGAAAGCTGCATTTTGGTCAGTCACAATTCAGTCTTCTTCCTCCCATTTGGGATTCGGGAACCTCAGGAGAAGATTGGCTGGCGCCCTGGTGCCTCCCACCTCCTCATCTTCACCTCCGATGCTAAGACCCACGTGGCGCTGGACGGGCGCCTGGCAGGCATCGTGCAGCCCAACGACGGCCACTGCCACCTGGACTCTGAGAACATGTACAGCATGTCCACCACTATGGTAGGCACCACCAGGTGTCTGTGTGTGTGTGTTGTGTATCTTGTTTGTATCTGCACCTGTATCTCAACCAGTCGCCTGGCCCCTACAGGACTACCCATCTCTAGCGCTGATCACAGAGAAGATGTCGGAGAACAACATCAACCTCATCTTTGCTGTTACTTACACTGTGGTGCCCCTCTACCAGGTCTCTGCCACTGTTGCTTAAATGGCATAAAGAGCCAGCAAAACGGACACAAACAGATACACGCTTACAAGCACATTGAAACACAAATTGACTCCTAGGCACGTTGTCAGATTAAGATCAACACGGTTGACTTGTTGAGGTTGACCGTTTCTCTTTATGAACTACAGAACTACAGCGAGCTGATTCCTGGTACCACCGTGGGGACGCTGTCTAATGACTCGGGGAACGTCGTCCAGCTCATACAGAAGGCTTATGAGGTGAACTGAACTCACAGTCCGAGACATAAACACTCTGTTCTCTCTTCTAAAGGACAGCAGTATATATGGAAGATCGCACTGTATGATATATTAACAGTCACCATTGGACAGTGGTTAAGAGACACGGGTGGGTCAGCATGTATGAGTCAGTCTCATGTCTCTCTTTTGCTGTCCTCAGCAAACCACAAACTGGCCTAGGTTTGGGTGTGTCAATGTGTGATCTTTGTAAAGTAGAGATGTAGTTACATAGCCAACCATCGGATTCATGTTGTGCCAGTGTGCCAGCTGTCATGCATGTCTTGTTTTTGTGTTTGTGTGGACAGAAAATCCGCTCCAAGGTGGAGCTGGAGCTCCAGGGCGTTCCCGAAGAGCTCTCGCTCTCATTTAACGCCACCTGTCTGAACGGAGAGGTCATACCGGGCCTGAAGTCCTGCTCTGGCCTCAAGATAGGAGACACGGTCAGTCCCTCCCACCTGTCATAGCTCCAATGTCACTCTAGCAGGGACGCATAGAAAGACATTTATTCCATATCTGTGTTCATCTCTGCTTCCCTCTTTTGTTCCTTTGTTCCTTCATGAAACCTCTCAACTCTGTCCTTCATTTTCTGTCCTTGCTGGAGTTTTACAATGGTTGTTCCTCGTAATGCTTTTGTGAAAAGGATATAGCCATGCAGTATATATTGTAATTGCAGATAATAAGGAGGATATTAATATGTGTACTTGCTCTTTTGCCTTTTTATTGTCTCGTTTACTGTAGGTTCTTACGCTATTATCTTGTCTTTTCTTTTTCTGTTCTCCCTTTTTCTCTCCTCAATATCTGTCTCATCTGTTTCTTGCATTCTTATCTTTCAAGGGTAGCAACATTTGTTTTTTGCTGCTTCCTTTCCTTCGTTCGCACCAAACTCTCCTTATATGGTTATCTTTGCAAATGCTTCAGTTGTAGTGCTCACTTCTGGACATTTGCAGACTTCTGGATGCAACATTACATGTGCAATTACTTTGACGTTGCACATGCAGTTATTCTCTGTGTTGTAGTTATAGCTGTGTTTGTTTTTTCTCTTTAATAAGACAAATAAAACTTTTATTACATCATTACATGATGTGTTAAAAATTCTGTTAAAGGGTGGAGAGGATGGGATGGTCTGTTACTCACTGCTGTCAGTGTGCATGTGTGTGAGTGTGTGAGTGAGTGTGAGTGTGAGGGTGTGTGAGTGTGAGTGTGTGTGTGTGTGTGTGAGTGTGTGTTTGTGTGTCTGGGCTCAGGACCAGGCTGTTTCCTTCCTTTCTACACTGCCCTATTGGTCTTACTCACGTCTGCCTGTCCCATGATCCATGATCCACTGTCTCAAGTGGTGCTAATTACACACACACACACACACACACACACACACACACACACACACACACACACACAGACAGACAGACAGACAGACAGACTACCACCATGGGTAATCTTTTCTGGGGAACGCAGTCAGACATGTCAGTTTGTCTAAGTGGTTTATGGTCACAGAAGGTACTCACAAATATCTATTGACCAGTGCTCCTCATTTATTACTTTAAAACCTCACAGACTCCATATTCCAATATTTCACTATTGTCCTAGCCTGACCACTATACTTTTCCCTGCTCGACCTTTCCACCCAGGTCTCCTTCAGCGTCGAGGCCCGTGCCCGAGGCTGCCCCGCCGAGAAGCGCAAAACCTTTGTCATCAAACCGGTGGGCTTCAAAGACTCCCTCTCCGTCACCGTCATCTTTGAGTGCGAGTGCAAGTGTGCAGCCCGCGCTGAGCCCGCCAGCCCCGTCTGTAACAATGGGAACGGCACCTACGAGTGCGGCATCTGTCTGTGCCACCCGGGGCGGTTGGGCCCGCGCTGCGAGTGCGCCGAGGGCGACTACAGTCCGACGGAGCAGGACCGCTGCAGCGCCCCTGGAGATGGGGGGTCTGGGGGGCCCCAGGGGGCCGTGTGCAGCGGGCGGGGGGACTGTGTATGCGGTCAGTGCGTGTGCCACAGCAGTGACTTTGGCAAGGTGTGGGGCAAGCTGTGCGAGTGTGATGACTTCAACTGTCTGCGCTACAAGGGGGAGCTGTGCTCAGGTGAGATATCAGGATGCTCATTGGAAACAGTAATAGATGTAAACTCCCTCTACATTAAAATAAGTAAAGCAAAGTGTTGGCAGACTTTGCTTACTGGCAAAATCATGTTGTTGAGCTGGCACACACATTTATGAGTTTCTAAGAAACGCTTTCTGTAAAATTTCTTAAAGTGACCTTAAAAATATCTGTAATGTTCAAAATAGATACAGAACATATACAATTAACATATGTGCTCTAAATTGTAATGTGTGGGAGGAAGAATCACACTAGGACAAATCCACGTAGTCCACGTAGCTTTTGTCTCGGTAGGAGTTTGTGGGCAAACCTTCTGTAACCATGGTCCCAGTGCTGGTAGTCACTGTACCCTACTCAGTCACTTACCACCCACCTCATCTGGGAAGAATTACCTACAATAACAGCCAGCGTCTCTCTCTCTGCTCTGCCCTGGGCACAAGCTCCATTCACAACAAACACATTGTGTGTGTGTGTGTGTGTGTGTGTGTGTGTGTGTGTGTGTGTGTGTGTGTGTGTGTGTGTGTGAGAGAGAGAGAGAGAGAGAGAGAGAGAGGCTGTGCGTTTTGTCTGACTGTGTAAGTGCTCTGCACAGGGCATGTACAGAGGCTAATGCGTGCTTTGAATGGGTTTGTTTTGGTTTGGTCTGAGGTGTGGACAGAACAAGCCCTTGCCAATCCATTGGGCCACAGAGTTCGGTCTTTAGCCTCATGTATCTGGGTTGTCTGGATTAATTTTATGTTGTTTCTCTGAGGTGGCAACTTGTTCGCCAGATAGAAATCCAATGCCAATGACAATTTGCAGGAATGTGCAAATCTTTTGCCCTTTTTTAGCATTCATAAGAGTGAATGTTTGTGCTCAAGTAAAGGCACACCAAAGATTTCAGTGGTCATGTAAAGGGGTATTGTAAAAGATGTAATTGACAGGTAAATTATTATTATTAATAATAATAATAATAATAATAAATAATAATAATAATAATAATTTGTTGTATTTAGTTTTTAGCGCTTTTCTCAAGACTCAAAGCGCTTTGCACAAATTGGTTGCCAATTAAGAAGGCACAACGAACAGCAAACGGATCGACAGCTATCACACACAACACTCAGTCTGAGTGACACCATGCCAGACTTGCTCACCCAACATCTTGCGACAGACTTGCTCACACACATAAAACACAGACCGACTCCAGTTGAATTGGCAGTGACTGGTCAGGGCACTGGTAGGAGTATGGAGAATGTTTGAAATTGGCAAATGAAATCAGAACAGCATCTGTTGGAGGGGAAGCATCACTGCTATCTCTATTCTCTTTGCTGGCCTAACCCTGTCTAGTAGGTCTTCTACACAGAGAAACTCTATTAGTCACTCCCAGAGTCAACCGCTAGCTAGTTGAAATCAGAGTGGGGTAAGTTTGTTTCTTTGTCCTGTTCCATAACATTCCCTGGAATTTCCGTGTAATGCTTGAGGACATTTAAAGGGTTGCGATGAGACCGGGAAAGTTGCTTGAGATAAATTAGGGTGAAGGAAAAAGATATTATTGGCTGGTTTCCTATTCACCGGCAAAATCGTATTTCTGTTATTGCATGCCATTTTTCCGGGAAGTAAGCTTTTTTTTTAACCCAGTTGGGACTCCAAGTAAGCAAGGGTTGAAGCTTCTTTCACCAACAGAAATACACACAACTCAACTGACAAAGGAGTCTAGTGTATCCTCACTGAAATTATCTAAAAGTAATCCTTAGCAAAACCTTCTAAACGTTTATTTAAATTTCAAGTAATGCTTATAATTGGTGGATAGGAAAACTGCAGTCCCATATTAAATCTACAGAAAAAAACGCTTTCGAAAGTATTTCACCGTTTCAGAAGCTTTTTGAGTTCTTGTTTTAATGTATCCTACCATTACTAGAGACTATGCTTTTTTCCATTCTATTCCAATGACCAAGCCGAGGTCTTTAACCTACTGTAGCTAACATTTCCTTCCTTACACAAAACGAGTCTCTTCAGGGATTATTACCCTACCCCCAACTCTGAGGCCACACTCATGTTCTCAGAACCTTGTTTTTGCTTGATCCCCTTTTGCCCATAGATTATCATAAAAATACCTTTCTGCTTTGTCATTGGTTAGTGCTGTCATAGTGCTAAAAATAAACCAAGTGCAAAAAGTTTGGTCAAAGAGGCCAGAGGGAGAGAGTGTGTGTGTGTGTCTGTGTTTGTGAGAAGCTATGCAATGTATGCATGTTTTTCATTAAAGATTGATGTGTTGTGTGTGTGTGTGTGTGATGTGTATGTGATAGTGTGCCGGTGTGTGTGTGGTGTGTGTATGTGATAGTGTGCCGGTGTGTGTGTGCGTGTTTGTCGTATATGCTGAGTGGGAAACATTATTTCCCCTCTGACAACATGAAGGGTATGATTACTTGAGTAGGTTTCCACCAGGGCCTGTGGTATTGAATATCTGGTTTGGGATGATGGTTTTCTGAAGTGGGACTGCTTTCCTGTCTCATTGTTTATCTAGGGTCTGGCTTGAGGCGATACTCGACAACAGCAACTATATGTGTTCTGCACTGTCACTCTCTTACTGGCATTGTCGAGCAATAAGACACATAATCAGATGTGAGTGCACACACATTCAGACGAACTCAAACACACACACTCATACCCACACAAACTGAATCAGAAAGGAAAAAAAGCCCCCAGACACTGCTGACACAATCATTCATTTTTGAGAAAACAATGGAATTAGTTCTAGCTCTCAGCCCATTTCAGAAACATGGTGTACCACTCCTGTATCTTTTGCTCTCACTCCAAGAATTCCACACTGACACAAGTCCATTTTTAGACATCAAAATGGCTTTAACTGAGGTGAAGACCTTTTTGAACATGTTTAAGAATGTTTTCAGGAATTATTGGGATTATTCCAGGGAAATGATTGTGCAGTATCTCTATCATGTAATGTGACTACTAGTGAAAGCCTAGTGTCATCAGTAGAGTGGAGTCACCCTAGCAGAGAAACCTGGACATTAAGACCAGTATCTCTGGATCACATTTAGTGACGTTGCTATAGCAAAAAAAACCATTAAAACAAAAGTTGCTGTACTTTAGAGTAATTAGGTTGTATCCGAGATTTGGTAGGAGACTTCTTGTAGGAGTGAGCTCTATGTTTGCATTAGCAATAGCAATAAACATAAATCAAGCAGCATAATACTTTATTCCTATCTAACCTGCCCTCCATCCTTTTAAACTTCTCTGTCCATCCATCCATCCTGCCCAGGCCATGGTACTTGTGACTGTGGTTTCTGCCAGTGTGCCCCTGACTGGCAGGGGGAGAACTGTAACTGCTCCAGGCGCACTGACACCTGCATGTCCAGTCTGGGGCTGCTGTGCAGCGGCAGGGGCCAGTGTGTGTGCGGGGCCTGCGAGTGCACCCAGCCCGGCGCCTACGGGGCCACCTGCGACAAGTGCCCCACCTGCCCGGACGCCTGCACCATGAAGAAGTGAGGGGTCCCTAAGACTTTTGATAGAACTATGTAGATGCACACACACACACACACACACACACACATCACACATACACAAACAGTCCTTTACATGGAGCAGTGGAAACTTACCAGTGTACGACTTACCTTACAGAGAGTGCGTGGAGTGCAAGCACTTCCAAAGGGGGAAGCTTTTTGAGGACAACACGTGCACTCGTATCTGCAGGGACGAGATACAGCTAGTGGATGACCTAGGTGGGACCCACAACATCTTACCCAACAACATGGAACGCGCCTTGCACCCTCCCACTGCTGCACAGTAGAGCTTAGTCACAGTCACATTTCTTTTGAACAAATTTGAATTACAGTACATATAGTAACAGTAGTCTGTTGTGCAACCTTATTTCTCGCTATGCCGCTAGTTAGGGTGCAAAATTCTCTTGTGCCCTTTTTCACTTAGTATTCCACGACACAAATGCAGTGAACTGCACTTACAAGGATGAGGACGACTGTGTGGAGCGCTTTCAGTACTACGAGGATGCCAGCGGAAAGTCCATCCTATTTGTGGTCAAGGAACCAGGTAAGAATTACAAATGTAAAAGTTGCATTTAAGTTGCCTTGGTCTGTGCTGTATTTGCCTCACTCTATTGGGGCACATAGATGCTGCTTGGCAAACATTCCAGCCACGCTTGACTTTCTTCTCTACTTGTCCAATCAGTGCAGCCTTTTGATTACCTTTCCCTCCCTGCAGCCCCTCATCCTCTTTTTAAGTTGCCATGTTGAAAGAGCGTGGGGCGGAGAGAGGGCCATTAACGGGCCATGATGCAGGGAACGTCTGTCCCAGGTTCTGCTTTTAATGGACCCGGGGGTATCGTTTAGGCACAACGAGGTTGCGGGGTAGAGCACCAAACATCCCTTGAACACAAAACGCCCCGCCTTGTAAAAACAGCTCGTAAACAGCATCCCGGCTCCCAGAGGAACTCGCTGACGATACAAAATCCTTCCCAAGAGAAATAAGGGGTGGGGAGGGGTTGGTGGATGAGAGGTAGGTAGGTAACTAGGTAGGTAGGTAGAACAAATAGGGATACGCAAAGTAAGAGGCGAGCCTGACATGGATTCAGGGGAAATAAAAGGGTTGTAGGGGGTATAGGGAAACTGACAGCTTTGTCTTTCAAGCCCTCTGCGAAAAGTGTTTCTTTTGTTTTTGTGCTTTTTACAGCTTGTATTACATTGTGAAAATCTGGAATTCTTGAAATCCAACACACAACCCATTCGGAAAAAAACAAAACAATAGTTTATGCACACATATTTGCAATCTGTGTACAGGTGCATGTGCAATTTTTACATCATTCATAATATGTACTGTACTATTATGGGCTGTTGAGAAAAGAATGAAAGGCATGTCATAGGAATTCCATAATATACTCAAAGGGAGGAAAAGGATGGTTGAAAATTGGAAAAGCCGGAAATTGCGTTACGGTAAGGAAGGTATGGAATGAGAGGAACGAGGCAAAGAGGAAGTACAGCCCTGATGCTTTGATGTTGGCTGTAAATGTTCACCCTGTCTGAAGCCCCACAATGTTGCACAACCAATTTACTACTGTCACATACACACAAAGGCAAATAGGAACAAACGCACAAAAATGCACACTCACCCACACATTCACAGCCAATCATCACTATCTTTCTACCAAACACACTTAAGAAAAATTATACACACACACACGCACACAGTACAGGCATAATGACTCTTATCACTAAGTGACCATCTCTGTAAAGATCATGGCTTTACTCTGACAAACGTTTTATTTTCAGCCAACGCACTCGGTATGCACAGCTTGCAGATTTACTTTCACACCAGCTTGCACACTTTCTCTACCTGTTCATTAACATCTCATAGTAACATAAAAACACAACTTGTTGCACACAAGGTTGCTCAGACTAACCGTGCACATCCTGGGTCTGACAGGGACAGATAAATGAGAGGTCATTGGGAGGAAGGCGTCTTAATGGAACTCCCCCTGCCTTTTCTTTTCTTCTCTTCCTTTCATCCCCCCATTCTCAATTTTTCCCCAGACTGCCCAAAGGGTCCTGACATATTGGTGGTGCTACTGTCAGTGGCAGGAGCCATTTTGTTTTTGGGTCTAGCAGCTTTACTCATTTGGAAGCTGCTGGTCACCATCCATGACCGACGGGAGTTTGCCAAATTTGAGGAGGAGCGCGCCCGGGCCAAATGGGACACGGTAAGCACCATGGTCTGTACATCCAACATATGCTCACTGCTGCTGGGAAGCACCATGGACTGTACATCCAACATATGCTCACTGCTGCTGGGAAGCACCATGAACTGTACATCCAACGTATGCTCACTGTAGCTGTAAGCACCATGGACTGAACATCCAACGTATGCTCACTGCAGCTGTAAGCACCATGGACTGAACATCCAACGTATGCTCACTACAGCTGTCTCCCCACTAATGGGATTAGTTATCTTTGTGTTAGACAGTTATAAACTCACAGTGGGTGAGTGCTCGCTATTGCTCACATACACATACACTCACACACCGAAACACTCCTTCGCTATTCGGTCTAGGTCTCACTTTCTCTGTCTCTTCCTCTCCCAAGATGCTTTTTATAATTGTGGTAGCTTGCTTTTCCTCCTCCCATACAGAACAAAAGGCAGCCACTGCTCTCCAGGGGAGGGTTGGGTCTGAAATTAGCCAACGCTAATTAGCCTTTTCTGGCAGCAGGCATCACAGTCTGTGGCCACACGTACACATTCACAACGTTCAAGTATAGCCACAAACCCGAGCACACACACACACACACACACACTCACACACACACAAACTTTTCCTCACAGCATGACAGCCAAACACACCCACATCTGGTGCCCCAAACCCTGTCCATGGGCTACCTAAACTGCCACAATCCTGTCAGCTTTAAGATGCTCTCTCTAAGAAACCAGGAGTGAATGTTTTATAGGTTGATACTTTATTCAGAAGGGTTGGTGGCCTCTAAGACCACATGAGTTAGTTCAACTTCATCAAAGTTGAAAATATGCACACATTTGAAGATAGCTATTCAGGAGGATGCAATGTAGTTCTTAGATAGAAATACAATTGTGAATGAACATGCTTATCTTAAAGCTTAAACTTTCACTTCATCACTCACAGCTAAGTAAGTATTTATTTTTATTTTACATTTAATGGCTACAGAGCCATATTTATTTTCTCTTGTGCAGGACATTTTATATTTTACCTTATCATACCAATCACCTTCGTGGCTTAACTGAAAATCCGCTGTGCACACAATTCTGAATGTATAATCATTTCTGTCTTTAAACAACAGGGACATAATCCACTTTACAAAGGAGCCACCTCTACCTTCACAAACATCACATACAGAGGAAATAAAGAATGATGCTGCTGAGGTATCAAAAGATTGAATGTTCCAAAGATCAAAATGGACTCTTCCTTTTCCTTCTGGAATGTCACTATGTCATGTGCAGGGTTCTACTGTCACAGGAAGATGTAATATTTTGTGGTTGTAAATATGTGTAAATGTTTGCGAAGACTTATAAAATCAGCCTGTTCACATAAGACATGATGTATTATGTTTTTGGGGAAGGTATAGCTGTCAAAGCAAGCAAATTATTTTGTGTAAGAAAAGCAGTGGGACAAATCTGCTTCAATGGACTTGAGCAAAGAACGACAATATAGCTACTTTTAAGTTACAGGCAGAGACAGAAAGATAATACAACATCAACCCTCATCAGCTTGTTCTTTCCTGTTTGTGGGTTTTAATGCATGATACGATTGTATTGCTTATGTGAACAGCCAAGGCACATTCAACAGATATTTGGGAGAACCTGGCATTCTACTCAAAGTATATTGGCTGAAAATGTCTTAAATGTACACACTTTAGATAAGCAGTTTCTTGTCTATAAATTATGTATAAATGTATTTCTCAGTTAAGCTAAGACATCGTATTTGAAGCGCTCCAGTTTATTCTTTGGCCGAGTTCAACTAATTTGTTCAATTTGTTTTTGTATGTGTGTGTGTTTAACTCCCATGCAAGTAAAACATAATATTTTCATTTTCACATATAATTAAATGTGTGCCCTATTCTGATGATCCCATAATGATTCATATCCAAGAAAATGCTCTGGATTATGGTTAGCATTACCTGCACTCCTATTGGTTCCTTCTTGGTCTTTTGACAAAGACAGCATCTTAACTGGAGTTCTTGCCAACCCATGTTTTTTACAAATTATGTTTCACTGATTTCTACTGTTTTTCCGTCGTCAATTCATCTCTAGAAAAAAATTTATATGTGGTATTTATGGTACATTTGGTGTTAAAAGGGATTTAAAATACATTGTCATTGCAGAACAAACTTCAATGGGACTGCATTGTAATAGATATTAGTTTCATACACATGTTCAATTAAGGAAACTAAATAAACAAACATAGTGAATAGTTGTGTGCTGTGTCGTTTAACAAAATAATTAGGCTACACATTTGCATTGAACATATAAAAAGGGTGTTCTCTTTGTTACCATAAGTATCTTTTGATAAAGGTGCCCACCAAATAGCATATGAGGATTGCGCAACAATGTAGTGCAACAATGCTGCGATTGCGCAGTCTACAGCTTCTTAATAGCAAACAAATTGATATTGCTGGTTAGAATCCAGTAGAGAACGATATAGGTAATGACATATGTTTGGTTACTATTGAATGCAAGACTACAAGCCCCTGTTCCTGAAATGGCATTTTATCTTCTACAGTATTGCAGAGCTGGACAACAACGTGACATAAAACAAGGAACAGTTAAGTTAGTATACATTGCTTCCATCTCCTGGCCTGTGGATATACTGCAACCTCTGACACCAAGCAGTTTATGGCCATTTACTGATTTATTCACTGGACACATCAACTAGTAGATTGAAAAATCAAAGATAACCAAAGATTTGAGACTCGGCCTACATCTTTATAACATTTTTTATTTTGTTTTTCAAGAAAGAAGCCTCTTTCTGCCAACCATTTTTTTTCTACTGAGAAGGTGGATGTTGATAAATTATGTGTTGGCTCAGCACACTACTGTGTTACATAGTTATCACATTGTAGGCATTTGGAGATTAACATAATTTGTTACATTTACCTCTTAGCTTTCAGAGTGAAGACTATGACTACCATTTGAGAACAACGAAGCAACAATTTACAAAAATTGGTGGTAGTCTAGAGCCTAGCCCTTTAATAGTTTAAAGTTTTTGGTCGGCATCATTATTTTTGAACTTGCATACATTTGCTCATATGTATTAGTTTGCTGCTGGTAGGGTGTTTTTATATGTTTTAAATGAAACAAAACTACAAAAACACATAGAATAACCTTGGGCAGATGATGCTTAGTCATGAATCGAATCAGTCTTTTTTGGATTCGTTTATATCAGTAGTCACTTGAAAGAAAAGAAGCACCACAATGCTCCCTCGAGGTCGCTGGCACTAGGTTGTGATATTTCATCGCCAACTCGGGATTGGAATGCTATCAAGGTAGCCCAGATAGCTAGATACTTAATTGCAAGTAGGAACGTTTAAAAAGTTTGGGTATAATCTTGTACTAATTAACTAAACCATGAAACAGAGTCGTGACAGTTGTCGAAAAGAGAGGGCAAACACATAAAGTCAGTCTCCCGACTCGGAAGGTATACAAAAACAACCCCTGGGTTGCCTGTGCTGTGTGCAGGGGCGACAAGGCGGGCGTGGAAACCCCGAGGATCAAGGGCCTCCTCGCGAGCGTCAACTCATAGCACTAGACTAGAGACAGTACAGAAAAGGTGCTTCTCACGGCGTTAGCAAACTAGCTATGCCTTTTCTCAATTCTAAACTCAAAATCAATGGACTATGGTGATTTAAACGGTTTTTTAAAGTGTGGAGGGTTTGGAATGACAACGGGACTGTGACCAGGACAGAGTCGAGACAGACGAGACCCCCCAGGACAGCGAGGCTTCAGGTGAGATGGAAGATAGCTTGGACAGCTAGATATGTATAGCTAGCTAGCATTGCGAGTAGCCAGTTATTTGTTTTGCATACTAGGTGGAGTGATAGCTTTGGCTGGTTAGTTGGTTAGAAGCAAGGACGTTAACAAGTCACCAGTTAACGTTAACTAAGTAGCGAGTAGTAGTTCGTTTGACGTGCTTGTAGACTACAAGTGTTCGACGAATTTGCTAGCCAAGCAAACAACTGGACCCCTCTGGATGAATTGGGAGCAACGCTAGTTCTAGCTAATTATGTATGCTTTCAACTATTAAATCACGTTAGCACCTAAATGGCTAGCATGGTTGGCTTTACTTTACTTGCTCGGCTGGCTATCTATGCAACATGTCAATATTAGCCATCTTTTTCTAAACCAAAAAAGTGGAGTTGCTGATATAATAACAAGTTTGTAGAATTGATGGTGCCACATAGTTACTTAATTCGTTTTTGGGAGAAATTATTAAACATTATTGACCCTATTTTCATTGTCAGAGTTTAGAGAAGATCCGACCAGAACAGAAGTTCAATAAAGCCTTTATTGTGACCATGTTCATCTTTTACATTTACTTTTGATGTGTCTATTGAATTGTCCTACTGGTCTTGTCTTTTTTTCAAATCTTATGGACTTCCTTGGGTGTTACCATGTGTGGTCACTTAAAGAAAACTTAAGACACAAAACAATTACAACTGGGTGTAACTATAAATGCCTTGCATAACAACAGACAGCTTTATTTATTACCTAGTGAAAAATCATTGGGACTTCTTACAGCAATACAATTAGTTTGTTGCTGGTTCCTGCATTGAGTTTATTGATGATATAATTGCCTGGGTTACATACTCAATGTACTGTTATCAATTTACATAGTAACATACCATTGAAAAAATTTACGTATCTGGTCACTGCTGCTGGCTGCACCTGAGTAGTGTACAGTTTGATTAGAGTGGAGGTTTGACACATTTTAGTGGCAGTTGTCAATGGTGGCACTTCACGATGTTTGTCTACTTAAAAGTTTGTTAAACTCCTCCAGCATGAATGCTCAAAGAATTTAGATGTGACATTATGCTGCTTGTTTTCAGGACAAACGGTAACACTACATTAGCATTTCCACTATCTTTTCCTATTTTAAAATATCTGCTCCTATGCGTATTCTGGCTTTGGTTGCAGTTTCTTCTGACATTATGAAATCCAAAGTGATTTACCTCTTCAACGTTTGCTTTCCATCTTATTTCTCCCAATCTTTTTCTCTCGCTCCACCTTGCAAACATCTCTTTTCTTCCAGACATGATGGAGGAACTGCACAGCCTGGACCCACGGCGTCAGGAACTGCTGGAGGCCCGCTTCACAGGAGTCGGAGTAGCCAAGGTCTGCTGCAAGCCCTTTCCTGAGCTCTCTCGACCGTCTCTAAATGAACTAGGGAGCTGCATTGTTGTCAAAGCACATATTGTGTTGACAGCAATGGCAAGAACCTGGGCATGGATTTTTGCGTATGCACACCTTATAGCGCATGTTCTTTTGTTTAGTCTTAGGGACACTACGCTTGGAAAGCATTCGTCCTTCTCTCAGTCAACTCTGTTATGTCATTCACGCTCCCATCACAGCCATGACTGCAATTATCCTCTGTTTGCTCAGTGCTGTTTTCTAAGGTCATTGGTGGAGGAGTTTATGTGAAAAATCTGGACACAAACACACACAGATGTACACCTTCTTTAAGTTAAACTTCAAAACAGCTCATCCAGACTCTCTTCGCCTGGTCAAGTCTTCTAACTTTTGATGCCGAACTAGACCATCGGTTGTTAGATTAAGTTGACTTCAATCAACTGGCCGATTGTATTGCCTCTCTGGAAACATATAACGTATCTACTCTCCGGGCTTATGGGGGTGGCGAGGGGCTAAGATGGAAAGGAGCAAAGCTTCAAACAAGAGCAGCTCTGTCCCTGGCCAAGGTGGGAATTGGCTGTCTCTCTTTAGTTCCATTCTTCGGCGCAGCGCGGACTGGTATCAGAGAGGGGAGCAGAGCAGCTACTGCTGCTGCTCCTGAGGCCTAAGGCCGAGGCTGCCAGCCAGTCTGCAGGGTATTGTTGTTGAGCTGTGTGTGTATGTCGCAGTGTGTGTCTGTGTACGCTGTGTTATAAAATGGTGGCCCTGAGCGAATATGCAACCCCCCCCCCCTCCTCCTCTCCTCCTCCCTTCCCTGATTCCCTGGGCTTCCCAGGGAGATTCACTGCGTGGCTGTTGGTGAGCAGCGGCCTGTTGTGTTTGTTTGAAGTACGCCTGATGACCAGAGGGTGTTTTTTCTGTACGACTTGGAATTGCAGTGTTTATGTAAAGAGGGGAAAGGAGTGAACTTGTGTTCCGGTGAGAAGAGGAATTGCTCCTGTGTGCATCAGTGCACCCGGCTGTCAGTGCAGCAGACAGGAGATGTGTGTGTGTGTGTGTGTGTGTGTGTGTGACCTTGAGCAGAAAGCCCAGACGGCCTTGGCGGAGCGTTAACTCCACAGCTCACCTGACGCTCGTTAGCTCCAAGACAAACCACACCGGTTATCATGCATGTTACAAGGGAGTGCGCTTCCCATCGTGCTCATCTGACATCTTTTCATAAATATGATGGAGCCTTTTTATCAGATAGGCGTTCCAAGGTGTGCCATGGCATTCAATGGGCTGCAGTGAATTCTACTATCTGCATAACTATGGTAGCCTAATTTAGACTGCTTGCATGTAACTGTGTTATAATAATAATAATCACTTTATTGATATAGCGCCTTTTAAAACAGGGTAACAAGGTGCTTTACAATAGAAATAACAGTACAGTAATAGAATATAATAAGACAAAGTAAAATCAGGTAATACAAATAAACTAAAATAAACAAAATGAAGGTGGCAGTTAAGAGAAAGCTTTAAGCTAAAAAGTTTTAAGCAGTGATTTTAAAGAGGTAGCTTGCCTGAGATCACCAGGCAGGGAGTTCCAAAGCTTGACGGCTTGAACAGCAAAGGCTCGGTCACCCTTACTGTGGAATTTGGATCCTGGAACTTTTAAAAGTATCCTAGTGCTAGAGGTGTCAAGACTATGGATAATTGCATTTTCAGTCAATTTCAAATGACTAGTTGGTGGTAGGGGAGTAATCTGGGGTTGCTCATAAGTAACAAAACAATACCATGAAGATCAAATTTGTCTCTGAAGCACAACCCTTGCACCTCTCACTTCACCTCCCCTCCCCAGACTACACAATTATTCTCCATCCTCCATTTCCGTAGCCCCAGGTGACTGAACAGTGTCCTTCTTTGCTTCTCCTCAGGGCTCGGGGAACAACGAGTCGTCCAACCAGTCTCTGTGCAGCGTGGGCTCCCTGAGTGACAAGGAGCTGGACCTCAACGTGGTCAGTACAAGGAACTATTGGGATTGGCATTGACTGCCCTTCTGCAAGTGTGTGGGAAGGTTCACCACTGGTGGATTCTTCATAGACTAGATCAGTCACACTTTCGTCAACACTGATTCGCATCCAACCACCTGCCACCATGGTCACCTTTTACATAGTCAACCACTTGAAATAACCAAACGATGACACAAAAATAAAGCATCTGTTGGTGTTTTGGGCCTAAAGTAAATACACATAATTATGCTAAATCTTTTCATCTCTGTGTGTTTGTCCCTCTAGACCCCGGACAAGAAGCCCAGTGACCAGAGAACCAGGAAGAGGAAAGGAGAGTCCTATGAAAGTAGCCAAGGTAAGGGGACACAGGACACTGCTCTCCAATCCACTGTCTGATAAAGGATCCCTCTGAATCTTCTTTACTCCTGTCTAGGAAAAGGAGGGACAAGGGGCCACAAAATTAGTGACTACTTCGAGGTGAGTGTGATTGCATGTGTAAACATAGCTCTATGCATGTTAATGAATAGTTTCCGGGTGCCTTCAGTGTGTAAAACATTGGCAGGTTTTGATCTTTTCACCTTTGTTTGGGGAAATAACCAAACCGCTTGGCTTTCTCTCACTCCCTCTGCTCTTCTTCCGGCACTGTGGACAGTTTGCTGGTGGCAGCGGCCCCGGCACCAGCCCCGCGCGGGGCATCCCCCCGCTGGTGCGCTCCTCTCCCCAGCACTCACTGTCCAACCCCCCAGTGCCGGTGAGCAGCTCACACCAACAGCTCCCGTCTCCCTGCTAGGGCCCGATGCTTAGCTCTGTGTAGAAACTCCACTCCGATCTTTAGAAAGATGCTGGGTGCTTCTATTTGGTCAACTTCAGACGTTTGTCAGGAAACTTTATTTCAGCCATTGGGTAAACTAGCTTAACCAAGGCTTAATTATTAAGTTCTTTAATAATTAACTATATTTAGATATTGACATAATATAACGGCTCGCTTTCTTCCTCTTCCGACCCTGCTCTTTGAGTTCCGTGTTTCTGTTCTCTCTCTATCCCCTCTCAGGTCCAGCAGGGCAGCCCTTCGTCTAGAGGCTCTGCCCAAGCGGAGCCCTTGTCCTCTACCTCTTCCTCCAGTACTCTGAAGCCAGCACCCACCTGTCACAAAGCCACGCAGGTAACCAGACCCGCAGTCTGCTCCACAGTGGCTTGGCCCAGCCATCACAATGAAACTGTGGACTGATCCTCTCTCTGGTCTCTGTACAGTCGGAGCTGACGCTGGAGAAGCTGACGGCACTGGAGAGCAACAAGAACTCTGACCTGGAGAAGAAAGAGGGCCGCATAGATGACCTACTGAGGGTGAGCGCAGTGCCCCTGACCCCGACTAAGCCATGTATGTGGGGTCATCTGTCTTTAGCTGTGTTATCACAACATGGCACCTCTGTGTTACCGCAGGCCAACTGCGACCTGAGGCGGCAGATAGACGAGCAGCAGAGGATGCTGGAGCGGTACAAAGAGCGCCTCAACAAGTGTGTGTCCATGAGCAAGACGCTGCTGGTGGAGAAGGTGTGTGTGTGTGTGTGTGTGTGTGTGTGTGTGTGTGTGTGTGTGTGTGTGTGTGTGTGTGTGTGTGTGTGTGTGTGTGTGTGTGTGTGTGTGTGTGTGTGTGTGTGTGTGTGAAGGAGAATAAGACAACAGCGATCCTCCACCTTGACCTGGAGATGTAGTTAGCTGGCACCTAAATTGTTTGCCGCTGTTAAAAGATTCGCCCTAGAATGGGTACACCTAGTGTTGTTAGTCCATCCTCTAACTGAAACTTTGGAATTGAAGGTACCACGTTGGTTACCTCTCCACTGACAAATGGTTCAGCCACCCATGGCCTCTCTCGCCTGCCACACTGCGCAATCAGTCAGCACAGAGAGTTAATTACACTAAGCAAACAGTAGGGGTCGCCAAGGTCATCTCCTACAGATAAACTGCCTCTAGTAACGTCAATGAAAAAAAGGTAATGTTATTGTAATAATGTTTATTGGTATGTATTCCAATGGTATATGCCATTAATGTAAGTGAAACAATGATAGGCTTAAGTAGCCTTGTTATTACCTGTTACGACCTGGCTCTGGGCCATAACAAATATGGAGGCGCACGCACAGTAAACGTTTTACAAATGGTTTTATTTACCCCTTTCCAGCCTCCTCCACATACTCGAACACAGTAAGGGTGTAGATCAGTGTCGTCAGTTGTAGTGTGGCGAGTGCGTGGAAAATTAGTGTGGGGGTGTTGAAGGGTGTACAGGTAAACAACGACGCATGCGGCCAGAACAAAAGAGAGTGAGGAAGCGACACCAGGTGTATAGGAGGTGAGCACTTATAACCCATGGCAGCCCAGGTGCTCCCCGTTACCCTGATTACACTGGCACACGGACACACCCACATTCCAGATAACCCTCAGAGGATCGTCACAATATGCACACATATATTTACATAATGTATATCTCGTTGTAATAAGTTCCAAGAAAAACTTAATAGCAAACTCCCAAAAAATAGGTGGAACAATTACAGGACAGACAAGTTAAAATAATCCCTTTTGATGACTGAATTTCTGGGTTTGTGTGTCAGTCGAAGCAGGAGAAGCGCACGTGTCGGGACAAGAGCATGCAGGACCGTCTGCGGCTGGGCCACTTCACCACGGTGCGCCACGGAGCCTCCTTCACGGAGCAGTGGACCGACGGCTACGCCTTCCAGAACCTCATTAAGTCAGTCCACAGAAACACACACTTAGACGGTTACATCAACCAGGACAGTGTTGAGCTGAAGCATTGTATTTTTATGTGTGAGAAGGTTTTATAAGGCCACATTTTGAGTGATGAGTACTTTGACCCAGTGCCTCTCTGACTGTGTTCTGTGTTGTGGGCTGGCAGGCAGCAGGAACGCATCAACTCCCAGCGGGAGGACATAGAGAGACAGAGGAAGCTGCTGGGGAAGAGGAAGCCCCCCTCCATGGCCCCCACGCCCCCACCCAGCCTGGAGCAGAACAAACGCAAAAGCAAGAGCAACGGGCAGGAGAACGAAGCGTAAGGCACACGCCGTCACCTTGCTTTATCCCCCGTCAGAGGGGCTGATGATCTTTAAAGCCATAATGTTAGGAGTGTGTATAACCATCACACAGTGAGACAAACGTTTTCTCCCACAGGTTGTCACTGGCAGAGTATCACGAGCAGGAAGAGATTTTCAAACTCCGACTTGGGCATCTTAAAAAGGTAAGCCCACCCCCATGCATGCTGTGTGTGTATGCAGGGCTCTCCTCCGCTCCTCTGTATGACTGACAGCGGTTGACCGTGGTTTGGTGTGTGTCCTCTAGGAAGAGGCGGAGATCCAGGCGGAGCTGGAACGGTTGGAGAGAGTGAGGAACCTGCACATCAGAGAGTTGAAGAGAATCCACAACGAGGACAACTCCCAGTAAGTCTCATCACCTACTGGGATTCCTATGCTACTGAGGAGACCCTTATAGTCGTGGAGCTTAACAGGGTTAGTGTGGCCTGACGTATACTGTCGTCTGGCTTTCTCGGTAGATTCAAAGACCACCCTACGTTGAATGACCGGTACCTTCTATTACATTTACTTGGAAGAGGTGGCTTCAGTGAAGTCTATAAGGTGAGTTTCCTGCTGTCAGTTGGCATGCAGAACACATCATTACATCTGACCATTTCCCTTCCTAAAGGAACGGTTCTGTTTAACGGCGTCTTCTGTCTCCTATGTCTTTACATGGGGGGGGGGGGGATCAGTGTATTCACTTTATTCAGTGGGATCCTTCTGTTTCCAGGCCTTTGATATAACGGAGCAGAGATACGTCGCAGTCAAAATCCACCAGCTCAATAAGAACTGGAGGGACGAGAAGAAGGAGAACTACCACAAGTGAGTGTGACCGTGGGGAGGGAAGCCTAGTCTGGCTGGAGCACAGCACACTCAATGTTTGGCTGTGCCAATGAATTATTGGCTTTCTACTTAATCCCACTGGAATGACTTGGAACCTGGAGCAAGCCTCCATTAATGTTGTCATGACAAGGTTTTTCCTTTTCAGTATTTACTGTGTCAAAAGATGGGGTTAGCAGGAGCTTCTCCCCGGCCCTGTTTATTTGTTTATTTGTCTCAATGCCTTTATTCAGCTATGACATCAAAAAGATTGGTTGTTTTTGTTGACTTGAGTGCTTTTATTTTTAGACATGCCTGCAGGGAATACAGGATCCACAAAGAGCTGGACCATCCCAGAATAGTCAAGCTCTACGACTACTTCTCGCTGGACACAGACTCGTGAGTCCCCACAACACAGGGTTCAGGTGTACACTCAGATACCACATTTAGATTTCAGAGTAAAAGTCAATCTAAACATGTATGATGTTATCTTAGCCACATTGGACATAATTGCAGTCTTTCTTATTGCAGTCTATTGAAATCCATTGTAAATGAATACATAGAGGCAGCATATCAGGATGTTTTGTAGGTTTTGCCATGACGGGTTATTACCGGAGCCTCTTCTGATGTGGTGTAAATGTGGTGCCTCCATGAAGTGTGTTGGGCCTGCGGCTGTGCCAAAGTGGACTGGCTGCTTTGTGCTCCCTAGGTTCTGCACGGTCCTGGAGTACTGCGAGGGCAACGACCTGGACTTCTACCTGAAGCAGAACAAGCTGATGTCGGAGAAGGAGGGCCGCTCCATCATCATGCAGATCGTCAACGCCCTCAAGTACCTCAATGAGATCCGGCCGCCCATCATCCACTACGACCTCAAACCTGGTCAGTCCATAGCTGTAGCCAGGACAGCAAGCTGACTGATGATAATACATTCAACTTGTAAAGCGCTTTCCTAAACACTCAGACGCTTTACAGAGTGAACACACGGGGTAAAATAATTGATCGGGTACATAAATAAAAGACAAATAGGTCATTCAAAACTAAAGAAGTCATGAAATGGAGGGAAGGGAAGAAGGTGAACTGGTGAACGCAAGCTTGAAAAGGGAGGTTTAGAGGGCCTGTTTGAAAGATAGGGTATTGTCCCCTGAATGGTGATTCATGGTGTGGAGAGTATTTCTCAATCTTTCTGGTACTTTCTGAATCTGTTGGCGGACTATTGCAGAGACCCATCTGTTACCATGATGTTACAGAAAAGAAAAACGTGTATGCATTTCCTGAGAGACAGAAATGTTGATGTCCAACCCTTAACTTTCTTTTGAAGAGGAAACGGGAATCCCTGTAACACAGCACCTCCAGCTGTTGTCTGATGCATCTGCTAACAGATCTAATGGTTGGCAGGCAACATCCTCCTGGTCAACGGCACAGCGTGTGGAGAGATCAAGATCACCGACTTTGGCCTGTCCAAGATCATGGACGACGACAGCTACAACTCTGTGGACGGCATGGAGCTGACGTCACAGGGGGCAGGGACCTACTGGTACACCAGACAACTCCACCAATAAGAGACAGGATTCCGGGGTCACGTGGTGCCATTTCCTCATGTCCCTGTGTGTGTGTGTGTGTGTGTGTGTGTGTGTGTGTGTGTGTTTTGCAGGTACCTGCCCCCAGAGTGTTTTGTGGTGGGGAAGGAGCCTCCTAAGATCTCCAACAAGGTGGACGTGTGGTCAGTGGGGGTCATCTTCTACCAGAGCCTCTATGGACGCAAGGTGAAGGAAGACAAGCCCACCCATGTCTTACTGCCCGGCATGCTTTAAGTGGTCCATTAGAGAGGACTTTTCCCTAGTTTATTTGCAGGGTAAAACTTTGATTCAATTGATCGTTCACATGATGAATGACAGGTCTCTCGATTTAAGCCAAGGTCAACAAAAAATCCAAGGGATGTGTTTTATCTGTTAAAACTGAATAGGCCTCTAAAACTTCTATTTCTTTCTTGTCGTTCTCTCCCTCCAGCCGTTTGGTCACAACCAGTCGCAGCAGGACATCCTCCAGGAGAACACCATCCTCAAAGCCACCGAGGTGCAGTTCCCCCCCAAACCTGTGGTCACCACAGAAGCCAAGGTATAGTTTGCGGCTTTACACCTACCGTCATGCTGTTATTCATGATGCTGCCATATTGATTTACAGAAAGGGGAGGGGAGGTTTAGGAGCTTTGAGCCGCTCCATTGACTCCTGGTAAAGATGAGAGATGGCCAATTGTTTTTACATTGCATTTGAAAGTAATATCTCAGAAATGCAATGTAGGTCGAGGTAGCAGATGCGCAAATATTTTAAGGCCTATTTGTTCAACCAAGAAATTAGATCTAGACTGCATTTAGATAGAACGAAATAAATAAATAATACTGTAATTTTAATACTGTCAAATAATGTACATCCTTTAACATAAGCATATTTGAATTATTTATCCTACCATGAAAATAACTAATAATATCTAGCGATACATGTAACAAAACAAGTTGTAGGTTTACTGTAAAGCATACTATTAGGTCATTTTTGCCGATTCTAGAAGGTCTACTGAGATTGAGATGGGATTTGTCTCAACTTTACAGATGTTTGTGCATAGGGTTAGAAGAAAGGGGACTCTCATTTGTTATGTTCTATCTACTAATGTTCTCATGCCTTTGAGCTACTCTGTCCTAATTTGCTGACATTTATGACACTGCATGTACTACATGGAGTGACTCATTCTCTTTGGTGCTCACACTTGAACTAGGGAGACTAGGGCTGCGTGGATGCCCCTCTGGGCAGACCTGTTAGACAAGGTACAACACTATCACTAGACTGCAAAGACTCATTGCATCTGTCACCACAGTGGTGACATTTTTCTATTGATAAAATAATGTGTAACGAGGAAGATTTACAGGTTCTTTTGGGAGGGATAGTTTTAAAATGATTCCAGCTGGGTCTTCTGGTCCAGACAATTAAACAGGCTTTAAATAGGGTTTTCTGTCTCAATATCTTGTGTTATCAACTCTGGTTATTTTTTAGTGTAGTATTCTTTTACCTTTTGAATGTGTAAATGTCAGCAGAATCCGGCACTAGTCACGATTTAAGCAAAAATAACTGCATTTGTTATAACTGCATAGGTTGGAAAAAATTGACAATTAATAAACTCAATTACAATTACAATACTGGAGTTTGTCACAACACATTTTTTTTCTAACCCCCACAATATTCCAGCAGGTTTTTTTATTAAGTGTATGGCAGTCAGACTCACTCTCCTGAGTCACAAGCAAATGTTTACTCATCACCTCCCAAGTGACTTTATTACATTCATGCTAAACCCCTTTGATCTGCTTCTCATTGCCAGGCCTTCATTCGCCGCTGCTTGGTCTACCGCAAGGAGGACCGAATTGACGTGCTGCAGCTGGCCAGTGACCCATTCCTCATGCCCCACATCCGCAAGTCCCTGGGCACCAGTGGGCCCTTGGCACCGCCCATGCCCTCCACTTCCAGCTCCTACAACAGCAGTGCCTCCAACTGAGGGAGCAGGTCGCCAATAGACAGGGCACCGGTGTGGGCATTGCCATGCAAACACGGCCTTCCCCCTCCTGCTCTCCTGCTTCAAGAAAAGACTCAAAAAAAGGGAGGGCTTGAGAGGAGGGTAAAAACAAGGATGAGACCAAAAGAATGGAGCCAAAACCAAGAAGTGAGATTTGGAGTATTACCTGAAGTGCCCCCATTGCTCAGCCTTGCTGTCCAATTCCAGTGTGTCCACGTGGGGTCTTTTTGGACCCAGAGGTCGGCCCCCTGCATGCTGTCACATACGCACCGTGTCATGACACAGACTAACCCCCCTTGCTTGCCTTGAGGGGCTGCTTTTATATGGCTTCTGAGAAAATGCCTCCACGTAATGCAACGGACTTTCCTTGGTAGCTGTCATTTGGGGAAGACCAATCATTCATTCCCGGGAGTATTCCGAGCAGAGTGCTGAATTGTTTTCATCCCTTATTGCTTGAATTGTGTTGTCAATTGAACTTTTACTCTCAGTAATAGTATTATTAATTTTAGAGGCGTCTTCCCTTGTGTTGAACCTGGGACTTTTTCAGAAGGGCCCATTTGGGGTGGGTGAATTTCTGATGACCAAAGTTTGAGGCATGCTTTGTGGATATGGCATCACCATTGTTGAACTGAAAGATCTGAGTGATTTGGCCGATATGATCCATTCGAAATATTTTATTGGATATTGAACTGGAAGTTAACTTTATTTTTAATGATTCAGCCCATATTTTTTCAGGAAGTATCCCCTCTTAATTATTTTCACAACTTTTTGAGGGGGGCTAGATATTGAGTGATGTAAATAGTAAAGGGGGCCTCAACAGAACCGCATACAAGACCATTAAATCCAACTTTTGGTATAACGTGTAGTTTGTTTTGCTTGCCTTGCTGGAAACTGAAGACAGTGGACATCTTGTTACATATAATCTTTGTATTTTGTTTGCACATCATGCAGCATTACAATCAAAGTTCTACTAAAACCATTAAATAATGAGTTCCATTAGCACAATAGGAAACTTAACTTAATAATTCTGTGAAAATATGAGCATGTTTACCAGCAATATGTATTCTAACATTTAATATTGATTTATTACATAAATCAACCAACCTCATTGAGTAAGGTATTAGTCAGTTGGCGCTGTAGTTCAACAATGAAATACCAGGCTGACATACCTATATCCTCCTGATGATACTGGGAGACAAAAAGTCTAACTTAACATACTTTTTTTGGTGTTAAAATAGAAATGCCAACATACTAAACATAAAAAAACCACAGTCTGAAACAAAATGTGCTCTAATCGTATTGCAGATCATTGAGATAAGTTAAATACATATTCAAAGTGACTCTGAAATGCAGCAATGGGTGCTGACTGTATACAACACTGCCCTGTACATTTATAGAAAATTATGGTTTACTGAAGCTCATCTGTGAATTAGCAACTATGTGCCACCAGTTTCCATCAATAGAATATTCTGTTCAAACAAACCATTGTAGAATAAGAGTAAAACAATACAAATGAGGTTATCAGCATATGAAAGTTGACACAGTGAAGAACGTTTTCATCAATTACCATTATTGTGTAGTTAGTCTGGGTGTTGAACCATGAAGGCAGTTTCTACAGTGAAAAGGCTTAACTACACAAAATCAGAACTGGGGGTACTGGTGCAGTCAATCAAAATGTGTGATTCAAAACCTAGCCTAGAACCATTTTAATAGTTGGAAGGTTTAGGTTCCTTCAGCCAATCTGATGGTATAACTAAACAGGTGTTAATGCAATCCACGACACAGGTACTATCAGCTCTTGTATGCAATATCTTATTGACTTCAGACTTGCCTATAAGAGACATAGTAAATTGTATGGCAATCCACCTTTTAACCAGCGTCTATGGTTTTCCATAGCTCCAATTCTTTAAGACCTAAGCTGATCTCAAGTCTTAGACCTATCTGCTTCTTTCATAGCTATAGAAAAATGCATTGGATAAACGGCAAGTGTCAGGTACTGAAGGTATAACACACTAGTAACAGAAGGAAACCTGATGGTCCAAAAGGACTATCGGTTGTAGAACTGGGAGGAGACCCACGCCAGTCCCCACTTCAGGTTGGTTAGCATGAACTTGAGGGCCTTAGTCCACTGCTCCTCTGAGTTAAACTGGGTCTTAATGGAGTAAGAGCCGCCACTGCCACCAGTGTCTTCAATCTTGCCCTTCTCCACATCCATTCTGTACAGTGACATCGAAATAGATGAGAAATATCTAACTGCTTTGTTTTTTACAATTTCTGACTAAATATTTAGATTTTATTTGCGATTTTACGACGCCTACTCCCAATCGTTACTCTCTTTGGCATTAAATAACGAGTAGCAGTTCCCACTGACCTGTATGGCAAGCAGAACCCTGTGTCTCCCTTTTCCACCTCTTCTTTAAACTGCTGCACACAGTCCAGGAATGCCACCATGGCGTGATCAAACTTATTGTCCCAGAAGAACCGAAGTCCCCCCGAACAGTAGAGTGGAAGCTCCTATAAAGACGCGCTCATCGTGAGGGTGGGGTACAGCAAAGTTCACAGGATGATACTTTGGTGGGGAGGACCCTTACCTTGGACTTGTCAGTCAGTGACTCCAGGTAGGAGTGGTTTCCATATGGAACGAGCCGGTATCTGCACATAGATTATGCAAAATAAGAATCCACTGATTAGTAATGAATGCTATAGAAACTGACTGTTTTACTCTGACATGGGTAGGTGTATACGTTGTGGTACCTTTGGAAGTGCAGGCCCATCTTGTTAGCTAGCGCATGGAGCAGCAACACAGTCTGGCCCCAGGCAGCGTTGATCTCGTTCCACTCCACAGGAACGCTGGGCAGTCTCCCCAGCCGGAAGTTGTTGATGGTGCCAAACTGACCGCTATGCCTGGGGGCCAGTGCAAAAAACACCATGGGGAGTGAGTTGAGGGGTAGGAACGCTTACATAAGCAATTGCAAAGCAATAAGTCCTTTCTATTATATTTCTACATTGATATATTCAAAACCCAGTCAAAATATGCTTAATTTATTTAAAGGGCATGCCTCTTTAACAACATTCAGTAACAGCCATGTGCATTGATGAATGCTCTAGGGATTTATTTATTTTACTTATTGTGCTATTATGGCAACGTTAGGTTGCACAAAGTAGAAAATGCAGTGTCTTGGGCAAAAACATCCCAATATCCCTATATAAATGTTCTCATATGACCGACTATAACAAGGGTTCATACAATTCAAATTTTTGGTCATTAAACTGAGGGCACCAACATTCCGGACGCCACTATGTTGGTTTATAGCTGAACTTGTGTTTGTGTTTACCAGATGTGGAATGTGGCGTTGAAGACGTTGGTCTTCTTCAGGCGGTCCAGTTGGATCTGACAGTAGCGCATCTGGTTGTCGACGCTCTTCAGCTCGTCATCCAGCTCCAGCTGCTGCCGCTTGAACTCGCTGTACTCTTTCTGGTGCCTATTGCACACACACACACACACACAGAATTATCAGAATTATGTACGATGCTCATTTTCTTCTTCAGCCTCTCACTTCCTCTCCCCTCCCTATTATAATTGGTTTACTTTAAAGTGAAACTGAGACACTACCATTCTCCTATATCCCCAACTTGCCATCCTCTCCCTATCTTCCATCCTATTCGTCAACCACTCACTGTAGCTCCTCAGTGTCCAGCTGCTGAGACTGCGTCCTGCCTTGGGCCAGGTCGCTTGCCACGCCAGCCCTCTGCTCCTCCACCTCCTCCAGCTCCTGCACCAGGCTCTCTTCCTGCTCCTTCAGCTGGTCCAGCTCTTTCAGCAGGCTCTCCTCCTCATCCACCTGCAGCTGGGACAGCAGCTCTAGGCAGTTCCTGTGGGGGGTGGGGTAGAACCTCTTAGACCTGGTCAAAGTCAAATCTTTTATCCTGTGGACATTTCAAAAATACTGACAAAGTTCAGCTTAGCAATAAATGTATAACTCATTGTACCATACAGCCAACTCACTTGTAGTTTTGGCACTCATTTTCTGTGATGTTGAGCTGTGTGTCTAGGTGGTCCAGCAGAGTGTCTGTGCACTCCTCACATAGTGGGTGATCCACGTCTGTCTGCCCTGACATGATGTCAAACAGGTCACTAGTCACCTGACAAGGAGAGGATATTGTAACCTTAAGATCCCAAAACAGAGCTCCAAATGAATCAGGGTTTATCAACGTCCGTGTGGCTTAGTCGACTGAACGGGGCACCGACAGTGGTAAAGCTTTGAAAACGACCCGTCAGAAATCGGTCCTCCCCAGAATCCTTTTCAATTTCAAAAGGGATCTTTTATCCAATAACAACTGATGGACTTTACAGAGCTATGGCTGTGGTTGGCAAGTTCCGGAGTGAAATGCACCCTGCTAGCTGCTTTCAAACCCATGTCAACTTAGATTTGTATCTACAACTGAGCTACTGTGAAGCATAAGGTGTAAACATGTGCATCTTGCCTTTAGCCTCCGACTTAAGTTCTCCATAGTACCGCCATCAGAGGCTTCTCCAATCAGAGTGAAGCTGTTGGCACTCTCAGTGGACATCATCCTACAAAGAAGGGAAACAATGATCGTTGAACTGTAGATATTTAGTTGGAAGGACAAGATATAGCCTCGAATGGGCTACTTTGTCAGCTATGGGAGTGTTCAGGTGTAATCACGGCTATTACCTTGCAGGGGGAATGTATTTCCTTGCTACTCCATCTTGCTTTGCTTCTACAAATGTTTCCTGGATAAGAAATGTTGTTTAAGTCATTGCAAATGTAGAGTAACATAACTCAAACGGCCGATATTAGCACAATTATACCAAAGTCTTAATAATGAAATTGTTCAATGAAGCCATGTTTAACAAGTAGAGTTTAAATGTGTGTTGATCTCACCTCTGGTGCTATCTCCCCTTCATTGCTCTCGGTCTGTTTGCTGGGCGTCACAGTCACATGTGGAGCTGAGGGTGAAAAGGAGGTTTTGATCAAGTTTACCCTCGGTCTTCATCTCTCTCCCTCACACACAGGCAACATTCACAGACAATTTGATTGCTGACAGCATTTAAATTAACATACCAATTAGTTCCTGGATGGTGACGCGGTCAAGCACATTGAAGGACGTATCCAGTTTCAGAGGCTGACTGCATCGCTGGCACACGAAACTGACCTGCATGGTAGTGCTCGAGGACTTGGAGCCTTCCATTGCAACGCACTAGCAAGCCAGCGTACGTCAACTAACGCACAAATTAATACAAACAAAAATAAAACATCATACGTTGCATTATCAGACCGTTTACTTCGTAGCAGCAGTAGCACGCATGACAGAACATTGAGTGTTATTATGGTTAAGCGTCGGAATAGATTTTGGCTATCTAGCTAGCTCGCAAGCAAGTTAACAAAAAGTGGACGTGGACGATGCGTTAGCTGACGCAAAGTCACTTGACATATACTTTGGCAACTAAAGCACTGCCAACTACAATGAAACTACGTTAAAACAGTAACATTATGTAATATCAATGTTTAGTAGATACAAACATTTGACGTGACTAGCATTTTCTTACATACCTAGGACTTCCTTATTGTTATTTACGACGGATGTGACATCATTTGAAGTTCAATAACCACGTGACATAGATAGTTGCGGGAAAAGCAAAGCTTCTTGGCCATATCCCCAAAATATTTTGAGAAAATACTTTTTAATTAACAAGGGAATTAGGTCGGTCCATCGAAAATTGTATTATAGCTAAGTAAGTATGCAACGCTTGCATTCAGAGCCATGTTTTAGACAATCTATTTTTAATCGGTTGCGACAGAGACAACGCAATACGAGCTAGCTGCTTGTGCTTGTTTGTAATTGTGTTGGTAGGCTGTAGCTAGCTAGCTGCACTACTCAAATCCAATTCAAGTTTATTTATAGAGCACGTTAAAACAAGCAGAGCTGATAAAAGTGTTGTATAATACATTCAAATTCAGTATATCGAACATAACAAAAACAGTTGTGAAGTTGTGACCTCATATACACTACCGGTGAAAAGTTTTTAGAACACATCCATTTTTTCACTTTTTATTGAAATGTAGGTCCACGCAGTTTAATTATCTTCGAGTACTCCAATATTAAAACATAGAACAAATTAACAATTGGAGACACAAAATAAAGTATAGGATCTTTTTATTTAACAAAATAAAAATGCATGGCTCATCAAAATAGCCATATTTTGCAGAAATAAGCGACGAGCACACTCGTGACATTCTTTCGACGATGGAAATCAAATATTGTAGCTAAAGGGAACTTCTTCCCAACACTTGCAGACGTTCCCCAATTGTGTGCATTTGTATAGGTTGCTTTGTTTTCACCCTTCTGTCCAGTTTATCCCAAACCAGCTTGATGGGGTTTTAGTTTGGAGATTTTGCTGGCCATTCTATTATTTGAAGCCTACCGTGGTCTTTTTTTCTTCGAAGATAGGTCTGACAGCCTCATGGTATGTTTTGGGTCATTATCTTGCTGTAGGAACCCCTTTCCAACTAGGCGTATACATGATATAGGGTATTGCATGGCTTCAAAATTATGTGAAAGCCCTTTTTGGTTAGGGTGCAAGTCCCAGACCATCACACTTTTTCCTTCCCTTCATGCTTGATAGTTTTTTTAATAGCGCCTTTCAAAACGGGGTTACAAGGTGCTTTAAAATAAAAATAACAGTAAAAAATAGAATATAATTAAGACAGACTAAAATCACACAGTAAAATCGGGTAATACAAATAACTGAAAATAAACTAAAACCAAAATAAAAGGTGGGGGTTAAGAGAAAGGTTTAAGATAAAAGTGAGTTGTAAGAAGTGATTTAAAAGAGGAAACTGAGGTGGCCTGCCTGAGATCATTTGGCAGGGAGTTCCAAAGCTTAGGAGCTTGAACAGCAAAAGCCCGGTCACCTGGGTCACACACGGAGGACGCGTCCTTTGCCTACCTGATGGCATACAAAAACCCTGCGTGATGAACCAAAAATTTCAATTTTGATCAATCGGTCCATACGACTTTATTCCAGTTTTCAGTACTTCTCTGGCGGTGCTTCATGGCCCAGGCAAGCCTCTATTTCTTATTTTACCTTATTAGCAATGGCTTTCTTACAGCCACTCAACCCGCAAAGCTGGAGCTCGAAGTCTTCTGTTCACAGTTGAAACTGAGACTTGCTTACTTCGACCAGTGTTAAGCTGTGCTCGAAGCTGTTGGCCTGTGAGCCGCCTATCATGCAAGCTGTTGACTCTCAGAAACTTGTCTTCTGATACGGTTGTGGCTTTGGGTCTACCAGACCCTCCTGTCAGAGTTTCCCCCGGTTTCCAATGATGGTGTAGGAAACTGTACTCACTGACACCTTGGCTTTCTTTACAATTTCTCTAAAGGAAAGACCTACACTTTAAAGGGTTACAATGGTCTGTCTGTCTTCCTTTGTTAATTGCTCTTTTCTTGACATTATGATAGCAATATAGTTACTTCTTCCTGCTATGCAATATTGTCCAAATAATGCTTCTGAGGCTGTAATACCAGTCTGTTCCAACACTGCTTTTATACATACAGGGAGTTTGTAATCAAGTAATCAACAGAAGTTGGGACACCAGTAGGAATTGTTTGCATCAACTTTCAGGGCTTAATTTACTTCCATTGCTGCAGACCAGCTGTACGTTCTTATCCAATTTCTTGTTTCCTGAAAATAGCCATTAAATTGACGTTATTTGTAAGTTTTTGCTCAGTAAAACTTTTTTTAACCTCAGCAGTTTACCACTTACCTTAGCACCATTTCAGGTTATGCACTGGACTTGAATGGAATTTCAATAAAACGTGAAAACAATGGAGGTGTTCTAAAACTTTTGACCGTGTGTCTGTAAGTGTATATAATATATGAAGAGTATTCCATAATTTAGAGGCTGTCTAACTGCAAATGCAAGGTCACCTCTGAATTTCAGTTTGGAGCATGGGATGGCCAGGAGCAGGGCTCCGGACTAACATTTTACACTAGTGGTAGTACTAGCCACTAAGTTTTTCAGTTAGTGGCAGTCGCACAAATGTTTTATTTTATTTTGGTATTTTATGAGAAATCAAGAAAAAAAGGTAAAAAACTATTCATTTTTGTTAACATAACAAATAATCATACAAAATCGGTCAACTGTGACTACAATATGACTTGGATTTTTATAATAATAATTTAACGAAAATCAAGTAGCAACAATACCACCAATACATTTTTTTAGTGGCAGTGGACAGATTTGTGGTGGTATATGCCACCAAATTGGTAGCAGTCTGGAGCCCTGGCCAGGAGTCCCAATTCAGAAGACCTGGGGGTAGTGTATGGTCTATAGAGATCTGAGATATGAGGGTGCAAGTTGATTCAGTGAACAAATAGCACAATCTTGAAGTAAATTCTAAATCGAACTGGAATCCAGTGATCTAAGGCCAAGATAGGGGAATGGTCCCTCTTTTTGGATCCTGTCAAAAGCCTGGCCGCAGCATTTTGGACCAGCTGCAGGCGGGAATGGCTTACACCAGTGTACAGGGAGTTGCTAAATTGCTGCCTGCTAAATCATGATAGATTACCCGGCTTTAGCATTTTCAATTCTATTTTGAAGTCAATCCAGTCAAATTGCTGATCAACTAAAATATTGTGTCCTAGCCTGTGCTATTTGTGTGATCTCTGAGGGAAGACCATGACAAGCCAAAAAGCAGAGAGTGTCAAACGAGGGATCTCGCTTCTTTGGGAGATCCTGCAGTGCCCGATATGGTGAGCGGCAATGTTTACTAAGACAATTCCCAAGAATTGCTCTGAATTGTTTCCTGGGTGCTTAAATTATGCTTTTTGTTTTGTTTTTTACCTTACGTACACATTTTCCTAACCTTACTGTAAACATAAGCCATACCGTTGTTGAGTAAACCGTCAAATGAATTATATTGTTGTGCATTAAATGCATTCTCTTTGACTTTCTATTATATTTAGTCTGGAGTTGATGACTACACCTGTGTCTACCAATTGTGACCATCAGTTTTGCAAGTAGGTAACACTTCATTATTTGTTTCATAGAAAGTTTGTATTGCTCAAACTTCCTAGTAAGAGTATAATTTGGTGATGTTTTGCATCTACACTTGTACAGTTAAAGGTTAAGTTCTATTCTCATTTGGCTTAAGTGCGTTTTGATTTTTTAATGAAAGGTTTTGCATGGTGAAGCTCTTGGACTCCTCTATAAGAAAGGCGGTCAACTGCCCTGTCTGTAAGACCGAGATAACCAAGAGGTATGCTTATTCAACTAGTTATTGATTTCCTTCATTCATGATCTAGCTGTACATAATTTACCAGACTTTCTTGTACTCACAGGAGTTTGCAAGATAGTCCTTGGTTCCATAGGTTGGTGGAAGGATTACAGAATTTGGTTCAGGCCTATGAAAATGACACTGGCACAAACTGTAAGTGGTCGCCTAAATTTGCCCAATTGTGATACATGTCCGATAGTCATTTGAAAATTGTACTTTTTATTCCCCACTTAGATTTTACTGGAACATCCCAGCAAATAATGCGAAAGAGGTGACAATAATCAGTTGGAATACAAAAAGCTGTCATTTGTAGTACACAATCATTGAAAATGTTGTTGTGTTGTGATGATGAAGTGCCAGCATTCCTATGAATAACTCATATACACTATCTCCTTTGACCAGCCTCAAAGAGACTGAATTGAACAGAACTCCCTGTACTGGTGCTGACCTCTCATGTGGTGAGAAGTCTGTCATTGGTCTTGTCAGTTGTGAAGCTGATGGTACTAATGGTCTCTCATCGTCTCAGTCCTTTACAAATGCAGGTGAGATACTTAAACCATGATTTAATATGACAGCCTAGCCAAAACAGTTCCCTGGGAGCCAAAACCAATTAATGTCTAATCACAGGCATGTTGGGACATCAATAGCCTAATTATGATCAGGAGTATATTTCCCTGTGCTTCCTCCTAGCCAAGGATGAATTTACCAGACTCATGGGACTTGAGGACTCCTGTGCTGTGACTTCTGAAAACGACGGTCTGGATAGTGGTCTTGGTGATGCCCTTATCATTTCAGAAAAGGAAACAAACAACTGCAATGGAGGCACTTTAACTACAGACAAACTGAAATCAGCAATTGAGCCTGAAAAATCGGACGTTGTGGAGATTGCCACATCAAGACAAAGAAGCAGAGGAAACGGGAGGACCAACCAATCTGACAATGTTCCAACGTGCCCTACATTTATTCCTGAAGAGGAAGAATTCCCACCTTTAAGGCGATCTTCGAGAAAAGACACACACAAAAAACTAGACCCGGTCAGAGTTCTTAACAGGCAGAGGAAAAGTGTCGTCAAAGTCTCTGAGTGGCTTATGAAGGTTCAACCCGCTGAGGCAGATTCACAGATGAAGAAAAACGATGAGGTCGCTTCTGACTCTGGTGACTCTGCCGGTAACTGCGTGTGCTCCTCAGCGATGCACGGCAACCAAGAGGATATGAGTGTGGGGAGAAGGGATGGTGGGAAAGGGCTTGAGAAGCGGGTTTTTGGGGCAGTCTACAGGCGTGATCGAAGTAGGAAAATACCTCGGCACAAACAAGTTGTGAATCCTCCCATCCAATCTAAGGAAGCCCAGATTGCTGAGAAAAATAGTAGCAGGAGCTTGACACCTGCTGACTTTGTCAAAACCCTATCTGAAGAGGACCAACTTTATGCAACAGAATCAGAGGCGGATGAGACAGTCGTGATACTAAGAGAAACTGTAGAACCGGAGTTCATTCATTTGACTGATGGCTCTTGTACAAACAAAGGAGAGTTCAATGAGATGCCAGCACAGGACAGCAAAACAAGTGAAGAAGTAGTAGACAGTCCTGTGTTTGATGTGCCATTATGGCAACCAGGGAGAAAGACAAGGAAAATAATGAAGGGCACATGGAAGGAGGTTGATGGTGATTTGCAAGGACAAGCTGATGCACATTTGGTTAACCTGGAAAAGAAAATAACGGGTAAGAAAACAAAGGAAAATACCAAATGTAAAGCTGTCAAAGCTCCCAATCCCCTCGTCCTGGTGGGTGTGACGGATGGTGAGACGAGTCCAAAATCAATACTTGGGTGCGCAGCAACTTTAGTTGAGACAGAGGTCCAAATTGAGAGTTATCCTAGCAGTGAGGATCCAGGAAGCCAAATCAACAGAGCAAAAAGGAGGAGCAAGATGCTGCAGCTCTTTACTGAAGAGGTCCAAGGGAGTCACAGGAAGGCTTGTAAACAGAAAAGCACTCTCCTGTTCACAGATGGTGCCCCAGCGCAACTATCAGTAAAGGAAATGTCTAATGTAGAGATGGATACAATAACAGGTTCACAGAACAGAGAGACGGGGAAGCCTGCCAAAAATGGCTGCATTTACACTGAGGACATGGGGGGAATAGAGAGTGTGGGGTCTAGTGAGAGAATACCTGCTACAGGGAAAACAGCAAAGATTGAGAGTCCAGTAAAGAAGCGTGTTGTTGTCCGGCTAGGTAACTGTGTCCTTTGTGAAGCCGATTCTACCTGCTCAGTGATTGTGGTCCCGTGCTCCGACGGCAGCACCGAGGCGAATGTGCCATGCTCCACCCATGAAGATGTCAGCCAGACTGCTCCAGTCATCATGTCGCCATGTGTTGAAATGGAAGATGATGAGAAAAATGACAGCGATGTGGACACAGAGCAACTGGTTAAGAGCTTCAAAGCCACCAAAAGGAAGTCTTTTTGCCTTGGTAGTCCTGCCACAAAAAGGTTCTGTCTCAGCTCAGACAAGGAAAATCGAGCACTGCCAGAGGCCCATCAAAGAAGCCATGCTGCGGTTTATGTAGAGGCCGAAAATGAGCTGGGATTCTCAAACACAAAACAGTGCTCTATTGTCCAGCAGGGAGTGTTGAAAGAACTGGACAATTCCTGTGTTAGTGATGGGGTCCCTCCGTCAAATCCACACAGCCAATGTTCAGAAAATGTGAAATTAAAGCATGAAGGCATGACGCACCAAATGCCTGATCCCAAACCTGATCTGCAGGTGGTGACCTTTGCTCTCCCTGGTGCCAGTGGAAAAACCAAACCAAGTTCAATGGACTTGTTCTCAGACAATTTTGGAAATAGTGTTGCCAGTCACAACAGACCTTCAGTAGCTCATATAGACAATAGCCATTCTTCGACTTTCCACCAAGTTGCAAGTTCTGGGCAGCTCTTTCCAGTCTTTGGTGCCTCTCTGGAAGATTCACCAAACTTGGTTCCTGTAGCCTCCAAAAAATCTCAAACCACACAGTATGAACACACAAGACAACTAGACGGCAGCGAATTGCAAACTCCAAAGAAGGCGAAGCTTAGCCTCAGTAAGAGATGGGACGTTGCCGCTGTCACAGAAAAAGCTTCTTCTGCAAACATCGTAGGGAACATGCCAAATTCCGAATGCTCCTTGACCCCTGATGGCCTTGTACCACAAACGATTGTAGCAAAAAGCCACAAGCCAGAGGTAATGACAGAATCGTCTGAGCCTGAAGCCCAGTCCCCCATTGAGTTCAACAAGAGGAGGAGGAGGGCTCCGAGGCTCCAGTCCTCCTCGGAGTCTGGATCCAGCGATGGGAACGAGGAACTGCTCAGCCTGGATCAATTATTCAGACCGTCTACTCGTGTGCCTGCCGTGCAGCAGCCATCGGCCTGTTTGCTCCAAACCCCTGTCGACAAGCAGGAAAGCTCAAGGGAATGTGATCGGCAGGACGTGGTCTGTGTGGATGCTGATGCAGCGGAACACGAGGGCCATCCACTAGTGTGCCATAGCCCTGAATGGGTTAACAACAGCCAGGGATCTGTGGACCTGTTTGGCACCCCTGAGGAGTGTAAGTCCATGTTTAAAGTACTCAGCTCTGCTAGAACCTTCTCTCATTCAACGAATGTACTTTGAATGTGTATATTGTTTTATCTATTAGGGGATCCTGCTGAATTCAACACCGTCTTTTCTGTTGAATCGTCACAATATTCCGGGGAAATCCTTGCTACACAGGTAAACATTACCGTAGTATTACTACTTACAGGTTTTCTTTTTGCAAGGGTGGACTCCTTACACACCTAAATATTTGGATCGTTTAATAAATCAACTTCACGAAATCCTAAGCGGTAGTAGCAGATTACTATGTGCATTAACTTATAGCCCAATAGATGGCAGCCACTGCATTTTCTGCTCCAAGCTGTCAGTTTTCAGATGATGGACTACCTGCCCCATAAAAAATGGTCCGCTCAGCATTTTAGTAAATTGGATTTAATCCATGTTGGAGGCTACGCGGCCAAGGAGGTGATCCTTGATTTTCCAATCCATCATTGTGTACACCAACATTTATCTGTCTGCATTATTTGCCTGAGGTTTACATGAAGGGGTTGAGACATGAGGGAGGGAGAGGAAGCATGTTTATTCATAGCTGCATTTTCATATCCATTTACCATAGTATGATTGGAAGCATTTATGGGTTTGTAGATTAAACGGGAGAGTAGGACATGTAGATGGATAATTTTTGCCTGGCAATTTCTACCATGCTACTATATATAGGTTTAAGAAAATAAAAAAATTCATCAGAACTTTCTATTGTACTGTAATGTAAAGTATAAGTGTTTTGTGCTGTTTGGGACACTCACCTTTACTATAGCACTAGTCATGTGTTTCGCTCTGGCTCCATGCTTAATCAAGCCCACCCAGGAATGGTCCTTCCCACAGTATGTCTGGACAGCCTTAGATGCTATTAGCTGCTGTGGAGTGAAGGCATGCACTTCTGACAGGCCTAGATGCACACTGGGACAAATCGAGGGACTCTAGCAGCCTCCAATATTACTGATGTTTCAAAGGCCTCCTTTTTAGTGGAAATTATCTTCTTGTTTGTTTGTTTTTCCCCCATTACGAGATGGCCTCTCGGGGGTTATTTAATTTTAGGCCCACTGTTTTCACAGCTGTGTGTTGGTGAGCTTTATTTTTCTCTCAGCAAACTATCAGAAAAGGACCCTTTTCCCCCGTTCTGGTTGCCAATGTATAATTCATTAGTGCGTGCATTTTCCCCCTGATCTCACGCCCTGACTGCTCTCAGCTCATTTGTAATTATGCATGCTTCCTCATCTCCATCTTTGTGTCTCGTCACCCCTCAGAAAAAGATTGCCATGAAGGAGAAGCTGCTGAGGCTGGAGGAGATGATGGCCCTTGTGTCCGAGGCGCTGCAGAAGAAGGAGCGGGAACCCCAGCGGGCTCCTGTGTGTACGGCTGGCTCTGGTCCTGTGGAACCCCAGCGGGCTCCTGTGTGTACGGCTGGCTCTGGTCCTGTGGAACCCCAGCGGGCTCCTGTTTGTACGGCTGGCTCTGGTCCTGTGGAACCCCAGCGGGCTCCTGTTTGTACGGCTGGCTCTGGTCCTGTGGAACCCCAGCGGGCTCCTGTTTGTACGGCTGGCTCTGGTCCTGTGGAACCCCAGCGTACGGCTGGCTCTGTGTGTCCTGGTGTACGGCTGGCTCTGGTCCTGTGGAACCCCAGCGGGCTCCTGTGTGTACGGCTGGCTCTGGTCCTGTGGAACCCCAGCGGGCTCCTGTGTGTACGGCTGGCTCTGGTCCTGTGGAACCCCAGCGGGCTCCTGTGTGTACGGCTGGCTCTGGTCCTGGGGAACCCCCACCACCCTCACAGCCTGACCACTGGACAGGTACTAGCACGGCAACAGCATATCAGGATGTCCAATCTTTGACAGCATACTTCATGTGACAGGCTTTTGTGGTTTGGAAACACAGCTCGTGTTAGGTAGTTATGAGACTGTTATGTGTCTTCTCACACCAGGCTACGAGCGGCACTCCACCCTTCCTTGTGGCCAAGTTGCAAGGTAAGCCAAACTTCCCAGGTCAAAACTTACTCAATAATAAATGCCATTGATTTCCCTGAGTTTCCCCCAGCACCCATAAACAATATTAATGCAATTTGAAGTAAGCTGTATTTCCACCATGCCATCATTTCTTTTTTTGAAGTACTTGGAAGAGAACCGTAAGTTAAGTTTACTGGTTGGCTAGCATCCGGGAGTGTTACCAGGGTGTGTGTCTCCCAGATAGGGTGATGCATCTTAAGAGGACAGGCGGATAATCTCCCTAATGAAGCTAGAATCTGCTTATGCTGTGGAGAATAAAAAAGTCATTAGTGACTGCATCTTATTTGTCATTAAGGGCACTTAGAGGGAAACTTGTTTCCATGGTAATTTATCTTTCCCGCTTGACTGCATCCCCCAACCCCTCTCGCCTTGCCGAGTTTTCTGAGAGAGAGAGGGAGGGAGAGAGAGAGAGAGAGAGAGAGGGGGGGTTATTATATGTGACAGAAGTAACATGTACTCTTTTTGTTTTTTGCTTTGCATGACGTTTGTGAAATTATAAAGAATGAGACAGTCTTTCAACTTTGACGTATGTTCACTGAGCATTTATCACCTAGCTGCAGGTCATTTAAGTTCAATGCACTGTCAAGAACTATTGTTAACCGAAAGAAAATTTGCTCAGAACTAGTGAGGAAAATTATTTCTGGACACTGTTAACCAGTTATTAATACCACCAATACTACCAGTACCATCAAATGTACTTGTCCATACCATGCAGGCCGTTCCGTATCGATATACCACAACAGCTCATGTTCTCTCTCCTCCTCTCCCCAGGGAAGCTACCCTAGATGAGCAACGAGATGCTGGCTCCCCTCCCCCTGCCTCTGAAGCCTCAGACAGCCTTGGGCCAACCCAGCCCAGTCTCCCCAAGCAGGGCAGCACAGCAGGGCCGGGTAAGACCCCTTCAGCCAGTGGCTCCTCTAACCAGTGTTACTCATGCTCTGGCAGGCCAGGCCTAGACGCAGGGACGGAGAGGATGTTGCCTTTGTGTCATGCCATCGTTTCTGCTTCATGCACCCTCTGACATACATGTGCTGCCACCGCGACAGCTATTAGTCATTAGAATGAGCAAAGGATAGGAACTCTAGATAACTGTTGTTTTCTAAGAAAATCAGAGGGGTTTGACCTTAGAACACCACCTAAAGTGAATCATATAGGAACTGTGGCCTGAGTTTATGACTCTTTGTTTGACTAAGTGCTAGCAGTCCCATTGGAAAAGAAGAAGAGGAGAGGTGAGGAAGGATTGTGCTGTGTGTGAGAGTTTTCCTTATTTTGCTGCACACATGGCATGTTGTGAACGTGATGTGTCACCCCAGCCCTACAGGCCACCAGAGAGCCGGGAAGGAGTTTGCTACAGAGTGATGCAACCAACACGTCTGCTGTTGGCTCTGAAGACGTAGCAGAGAGCGACGCACCGAGTGAATTAAGGGCCTCATCGGTTACAAAGCAGGAGGCCGGAGAGTTGAGCCAACTTGATGACACACAAATGAGCCAACTTGACGACACACAAATGAGCCAACTTGACGACACACAATTGACCCAACTTGACGAGCCCCATTTGACCCAACGTAAGGACACACACTTGATCCAACTTGATGACACCCACACTCCTCAAAAGGGTTTGGTGCTGGTTTCATCGGGCCTTGGCATAAAGGAACAGGTAAGCAGCAAGTCTTTGGAAATCGATTTGAAATCAATCGCGGGAGGATGGTGACGTTGTGAATGGCTTCTTTTCCTGCCCCCTCGCCGCCCTAGATAATGGTGAAGAGGTTTGCCAGGTGGAGGGGTGGCAGTGTGTCATCCCAGGTGGCGGCAGAGACAACCCACGTGATCATCAGCGCAGGTTGGTTTGTGCCTTTCTCTGGATGTCTGAGGGCATGTTTGTGTTTGCGCACGGCTCCCTTTTGCTGTCTCACCTTGTGCCCGACTTCAAATGATGTGATGTTTCAATTTACTCCTATTACAGGACCCGCGTTCTTTTCCAAACGAGTTGCCTTTCCTTTCATAAGCTTTCGTTCTGTTGCGTAGGCCTTTTTAAAGCTGTCTTTTGACAGTGACATTTAAGCGCACGCACGCACGCACTCCTTCTCTTTAGCGCTTGTCCCTAATTACGTTCTCTGACGGATTCATTTTTATTTCGAACTATTTCGCCTCCCAAGCAGCACATTACCGCCACTACCAATGAGGCTTCTTTAATGGCAAGCATTTCCCGGCCAACCGCCAAATGGAAGTTTCCAGGTTCTTGATCTTTCTGGGGTGGTTAAAGGTTTAGAAGTGCAGAAGAATTGGAAGCTAGTTGGCCGTGTCTGGCTGTTGTCATTAGCGTAAGCACCTTGAGTATGTTGTCAGTTCTAATTTGTGGTGACATTAGCGTATACATTCACACTGAGATTAAGAAACCCCAGAGGTAGCAATGGCCTACACTTTTGGTCATCAACGTTCTCATGAAAGCGGTTGTAATATTCTTTTATGTCTACCTTGTATGGGGCTGTAACTATTGTTTCCCCATCGCTATGGCGTTGACCTGTGTAGTTCCTGTTTAACTCACTCACTCCGTAGGAAGGCCTGTGTGATCCCGAACTAGAAAGGGTCTGGCTCTTCCATGGTCTGTTCTGTTGTTGTACACTGTAGGTTCACCTGTAAGTGCCGCAGAGCTCTACTTTGGGGTTGTGGTAGTTCACCATGTATCATTAGTTGAGTAAAAAGGATATCTCTTTGTGGTCCTTCATTTGGCACCAGATGGAAAGCTACACGCCGTGTCCCTTAGATCACAGCAGGGCTCCCCACTCGGCACTCCAAAGGAAGTGTGTACACTGTTGTACACAATGGTTCCAGTTTAACACAAGGTTCCAGAGGACAGCTACTGATTCATTCATTTATTTATTTAGTGTTACCAATGACACTTTTGATATAGTTCAAAAGATTTGTTCTACTTTGTGGCTCTTTTTGGTTGACCTGTTTCAGTATCCTGTCTTCTAATTGGGTATGTTTTTGTTTGTGTGTTTTTCTCACGGGTGTCATGTTTTTTTTTTTCTGCCACAGATGAACAACTGGTGTGTCAGCGCACGCTGAAGTACTTCCTGGGTATCGCAGGGAGAAAATGGGTGGTGAGCTTCGATTGTAAGTTGTACTCCATGTAACTAAGCTTAAGTTAAAGACCGATTGGGGCCAAAAACCTTCATGGGGAATCTGCAAGGGGGTGGAGGATTTGTTACTTTAAAACAGCTGTTGTCAAGATCCAAAGTCCCCATATAAAGTCCGATACAAAAGTTCAGATAAAGTCTGCTTTTGTATTTTTTTTTACCAATCTTTTTATATTGAGTAACTACTGATATCAATTTCAATCCATTCTCATTTCAATCCAATCGCTCTATTCTCCACCTTGCATGCTTTTCTCAGTCTGAGGAGGCGCTTCCTTTTGCCGTTGTGAATAATGTCCATACACCTAAACATACTTGACAGTTGGTGTTAATGGTGCACGTCTTATGAGTAATGAGGTATCGGAATGGGATGAGGCTTAATTCATCCCGTTGTGATATATTCCAATCTGATTGGGACATCCGTAGACACAGAACGTGATTGTTGTTCTTTCCTATTCCATGGGCAGGGATCACTGAGAGCTTCAAACAAGGGGCACCTCTAGAGGAGGTAGGTTCTCTACAGATTTATATTTATGTGTGTATATATGTATGTGTGTGCATGCATGTATGTATATTTTGTTATATTGTTTGACATCACTGTTTTTAACATACGCTTTTTAACATTTTGATGTTCCCACAGACTCTATACGAAGTGCGAGGTGATGTGGTGAATGGAGTCAACCATCAGGGGCCGATGAAAGCCCGCACCACAAGCGACGGGGACGTGAGTCACTGCTACATAACACCGTGTTAGAGATGTCACGTCAGATAGCACTGTTAAAGCCCGCTCCAATACAACCATTATGACTGACTTTGAACAGGATTGTCACTTCAGGGTTACCGATACCATGTCGGACTCTGATCGGCTGTATCACTGGGACGGCTGCTTCAACTACACACTGCCAGCAGAAGCAGAGCTCACATAGCACAATGCCACAGCCAAGGGGAACAATGGCCACTGAACTGTGGGCAACACAATAGTAAAAAGGGGACGCCAAGATTTGTTTTTGCCATTTCTGAATACATTTTTGTGGTTCTCTCCTGCCACCTGCTTTTTAAAGATTGTTTGAGAGAGAATTTAGGATTTTTTTCACCTCAGCACCATGCCAGAGAAAAATTTGGTTTGTGAATGTGCTGGGAAATGGCTACATGTCAGAGTGGGGTTACTGCCTGTTCTGAGTCACCACCTAATTGAATTTGCCTAGTAATTTCAGGCCTGTTTGGAGGGCTTCATTAAGGTCTCAGTGCTCTGATGGACTGGGACAAGCTGTCATGTTCATATTACCTCTCTCGCACAACACCCATGTGACAGACCCGCTGCTGAAAGGGTGTGCTGAGGGTGTGTCACCGGAATGCTGATGTTTTTGGCACCCGTGTGTGCGTGTGCGTGCGTGTGTGTGTGTGTGTACACACCTGTCCGTGTCCATGGGCGTCTGAGTAATCTAGCCTGCGTGTTATCACATCCTTGGTTTTAATTCTACCTAAAGGGCATTATGTGTTGTCTAAATTAGAAATCTGTAACCGACTAATACTCTTTCAGCAGACAATCCCCTTCGGGTTCATAATCATTGTGGATGGACACAGAAGTATAGCATTTGCATTTCTCTTTCAAATAGAGCATTCATCTTTTAAAGTGACATCCAACTGTGGATATCAGCCTTTAATGTGAGTTTAGAAGAGCTTGCTGATTTGTAGTCCGGCTGGTTGAAAAACAAATCTTCAATGTTCATGTAGTCTGCAATCAAACTGAAATTATATTGATGCGTACCAAGTGGGCTTTATCGAAAAGACTATGAATGTATTTATTTTCATTGAAGCATGATTTGGCCATGGAGAATATGGTTCAGCTTGCACTTCTTACATCCATGATGTAAGGTGGTAGTCTGCTCCATTGCTTCCACTTAGAGGGCACGGGGGAGGGGGACATTCTGTGGCCCATCGCCTGTAGTAGATATTTACATTGTATTGTATTTCAGATGAAGCTTCGATTTTCCTGGTGTAGTGTTGCTTCAAAAAATATTCCAGATCTTTATTGCCATTTAATCTACACAAAATAACCCATAAAGTAAAATGTTATTTGATATAAATAGATGAGTATTATCAGACCAAAAACCAAACCTTTAAGATTAAGGAACTCCCTCAGACCTCAGCAATTCAAGTCAAGTCATAAATCTGAGCATGGTACAAAACCATTTCTAAAGCTCATTCATTTCTGCTCATCACCTGGCTGATACTATCCATACAGGCTGCAGCATCATGCTATAGGCCTGATACTATCCCTACAGTAAAGTAGAGCTGCAGCATCATGCTATAGACCTGATACTATCCCTACAGTAAAGTAGAGCTGCAGCATCATGCTATAGACCTGATACTATCCCTACAGTAAAGTAGAGCTGCAGCATCATGCTGTAGGGGTGCCGATGCTGGAGTCAGTGGCCCAGCCACAAGCCACAACTTGAACCTTGTTAAATAGCTGGAGGGAGTTCTGATAGCAGTACACAGATGCTCCCCATCCAATTTGACAGAGCTGGGCAAACACTTAGGAGACTTTAGGAGCATCTGCCCCAATCCAGGTATGAGAAGCTTGTTGAAGCATGTAGAGTAGAGCTAAGTGAATATATAAACATTTTTTCAAAATGTAAAAAGTGTTCTAATGGCGACCTACCTACTGCAACTTTAACCAAGGAAACTCCAAGCTGTGTGCTCCCAAAATTACTTGTAGGAGCACCAATGAAAGAATTTCAGTACGGGAGAGATCATGTAAATTTTTCTTTTTATTCCATTTTTTTTATAAATGTAATCTACGTTAAGTCTGCGACATTGTTCATTAAGTAAAGAGGTCTAAATACTTTTCGAACCCTCCCTCCGTACATTATAATAGTGGACGTCTGCCGTTCATGTTTACCCAGTGATTTCCATATTCTGAAATCAAAATATACTTCAGACGTTTTTAATACAGACCAAATCATTCATTGAATTCGTTTCTCCTCCTTTTTCCTAGTTGCTAATGAAGGGGTACTCCGTATGCTTTCAAGGTCCTTACAGTACTGCCATGACCATTGGTAAGTAGCACAAACTTCAACTACTATAGATCAAATCACAATTAACTAGACCTCCCAACTACTGCTTAGACACCTGGCATATAAAAGGTTTATGGTCAGTAAATAGGTATGGTATACAGCTAAATAAAACGTCAGATAATCTCTGCTATTTCTGTTCTAGCTTTACCCGATTGACTTCCACTGAAGTCCACTGTAAATGTTGTTACGTAATCATCTTTATCCAAGTTATGGGCCATCAGACCTTAAGATGCCAAAGGCCAGATGCAATGAATCAATCATGGTGAAACATGGGTCATACATAACTGCACATAGTAAACCAGAGCTTTGAATACATTGTCGTGCCCTAATACCTACTTTGCAAGTTTCTGCCACAGTTTTACCATTTATCTAAAACAAACAGAAACGTCTTTGTGCTTCTCGTTTATCTGTTTGTAAACACAATTCTACGGCAAACTAAAGGTGCACAATTGTAATCTTAAAACTGAGAACTGATGTTTAAATCGGCAAAAGAGTTATTTAAGGTAGGCATCAGGTCATGTGGCTGGGTAATTACAGAAAACTAACTCGTCAGCCATTGAAAACGTTTTTGTATGTTTCCTTAATTGAGTTTACTTGTTGTCTTCTCGGTCATAACCCTTCATCGTAGACTTAAACGATATCGCTGTATAATTCTTAAAACATCATCGTTTGGAATTTGGAAGATGCCTCTCTCGGGGAGTGAAGCTGTGTGCTGACAATGAATTGCTGCCACAGGGGGGAAACGGCCCACTGTTTCAAACCTAGCAGGCTATCCACTGTGATGAAGCCAAGTGGAAAGAGAGGGAGGGGGTCCACAGATGTACCTCGTGGGGTGGCCTCACACATCAGCGCTCTCTCCGAGCACAATTAAAGGATATTAAGAATTTTTTCTTTTTTACATTTAGGCTTGTCATATTTGTAGGCCACTCGCGGAGTGGATTATTCATTTTTTACACCGTCCTGCAGTATCAGGCAGTGTTTTGTGCTTTGTTTTTTTGTCTTGGCAGTGTTAAGATCTTCTTATGGTATGTCGCCGATGATTCAATCACAGAGAACAGGCGGAATATGGATCTGGAATCCTCCAACTAGGCTTCACGTTAGAAAATTGCATCAGAGTTCATTTAAGATCTCAATATTCTGGCTTTCCTTTTCATCAGAGACCTGGCTTGTCTCTGAGGACAGGGCTGTGCTCTTGCTAGCTCAGTTGAACTGCCGAATCAATCAGTTTCCCCAAAGCTCCCTGTGGATGACAGCCAGCCTTATTTAGAAGTCCCTCACCCACTTCCCCTCCACCTGGAGTCATCCTGTGTTCCCGCTATTATTCCCTGATTCCTTTCATCTCCTGCCCTCCTCCTGTTCCCCCTCCGTCTGCTGATAAGCCGTGGCTAGTTAGCATGCGGCGCGCATCGCCTCGCTGGGAACTAGAGAGGCGTCCTTAACACCTGTATAATGAACTTTTAAAACTGACGCCAACAAACCAGGAGATTGTCCCCTTTCATTTCAATATATTTGACTAGACAAGAAAGGCCTGGCAGGGGTAGAGAATGCAAAGGCCCCAGCCGTCAAAGCTTACAGGACTCCCTGTACCACCACCATCTCATTTACAGAGCAGGTATCAGATGACCTCCTTCCATGTGCTCCTGTGCTCACGTGTGCTGCAGGTGGGCCCCTGCTGGGAAAAGAAAACAACAGCTACTTAAAGGAGCGTCGAAAAGTAACTCATTCTGGTTTGTTTTTTTTACTGACACCAAGAAGAGCTCTTAGCCTTTTCCTGGTGACGGAAAGAGTAAATTATTACAGAGCAGTGGTAGCGGGCAGTGTAGGTGGATTGAGAACGGACCTCATTGTGTGAGTCATCAATGAGTCACTTTTAAAGCATCAGTTCATCTTTTTTATTCTTGTTCTTTAAGCTTGCTATACATGAAATAATAAATGAATGAATTATTATTCTTATTATTATTATTATTCAATGCAGTTCATTGAAAGTAAACGCGTCCTCAGCAACGTAGACAGATAGGTTAAAGGTTCCTCATTTGCAATCTATAGCGAGTCCACTTAGTGCATGGATAACGCCGAACCCATGTACTGTCACAGAAGTTCTTAAAGGTACACTAGTAGTGACATGATGTTCAAGTACACTTTGGATTCATGACTGCTACGGGTAGCAGGGTTCAAACTCTCCGGGCAGAAACAGACAGTTGATTGTTCTTCTCCTTTCCCTAGCAGTGCGGGTGAATTGATAGAGGCTGCATGGGTGAAGGTCTGTGGGGACTTGCCTCTCAAAGTGAGAGCCTTTTCCCCTCCTCCTGTGCTCTCAAAGTACTCTATACTTCCTCTGTCTAAATCGATGCGGACTTGCTAATGGACCTGCACATGCTAGCGTTGAGGTTCAGAGGTTCCCTTTCATTTGTCACCAGCATCTAGATCTTTATCTATTATTTAGCTGCTTGCACAAAGTATGCGGATCCTAGACAAACGCTGTGTCCTACAGCACATGCTGTATACTGCAAGATTGCCAGCTGCATTCCTATATGAATGGTTTTGAGTTAAGGAGTGCTGTGGAAATAAATCAAATCTAATGATAGGATGGGGCTTCTATCCGGGGCTCCACTATTGCTGATGTGTGCCTGATAATCACTCTGTAATTGTCTTAGCTCTCCACTGAAAGGGGACACTGTGCTGGTTTCAGTTGTAGCTGTTAGATAGGTACCTTGGTGGCGCCTCAGAAAAACAGTGTTTAGCTCACTGAGCAGTGTGTGTGGCAGCTACAAGGAAGGCTATTGAGTTGTGGTGCAGAGGTTCTCTCCCTGCAGACGAGGCGTGAACCATGTGAAGGCTCAGAACATGGAGCAGGCCCTGTTAGTGACCCCCAGGGAATCTGACAGCAAAAGAACTCGCAGAGCATTGTCATTTAAAGAGCAGCCAGGTGTAGACAGGAGACCAAGTCACAGCCTCCCTGAGAATTCAGAACGATTCTCAAATCAGATGGAAGCAGCTGCCATGGGGATGTGGCAGAATTGACTAACTGATGATGAGAAACTGATGATTTTCTTTTTGCCATTTCAGGGTTTTGAGATGCAAGGTCCAGAATTATTGGTTCCCTAGGGGGAAATTGCCAACAAAAAAAGACTGTATAAAACAAATTATACCATTACTGAGATATATTATAATTTTTACAACATGTGGAAAATATATATATAAAAAAAATGATTCAATGGAACCAAACAAAATAACACTTTAAAAAAAAAAAAAAAATTGGCACCACTGTTTTTAGTATTTGGTGTGGCCTCCCCTGGCAAGGGCTGAGCCTGTTTCTATCACGTAAGGTTGGAGAAGACATGTGGAGGGATCCTGGACCATTCCTCCATTCTCTACAAGGGTGCCAATCATTCTGGATCGGACTGTACTTATTAAGACTTGTTTTATCCCTTGGGTGACATACATGGCTCCGATTTGATAAAGATAGATATAAAGATAAGAAAGAGAGAGAAAAACGTATAGGCCTTCACAATATTGCAAAATTTCAAGGAACATTTTCATTCAGTTTTTGTAAGTCCAATGTCATGCAGCTGATGTATTGTGATACCAATGGTGAATCATCAAGATCCCCTTTAATATTGGCCCATTTAGACTGTTGCGCTGAAACCCAACCCCATTCCTGGTTTTCCTGTCTTCCTCATCCTGTAAATGCATACTCAATCCCCACTTAGTAGATATAAAAGGAGAACCGAGGAGAAGGCTGATCTGTGTGCGTTTGTCTGTTGTCCAGACCAAATGGAGTGGATGGCGGAGCAATGTGGCGCGGCCATCGTGAAGGATCCACTCCACCTCACTGGGAAAAAGGTGAGACACAATGTCCCCTTTAGAATGAGTCAAGAACAGCCTTTCAATCCACCTGAGACTAGGATAGACTACTACTTTATTATGCAGGGAAGCCCTGATATGGTTTTTCTAAGACCGGGTCAAAGACTTACAGTTCGAAATCTTGTTTTAATGATGTTGCACATCAGCATCTTAAATCAACCTGTCTGCGTAGTTAGCTGGAAACTACATATTTAGGTTTCAGAATTGATTTTCCTCAATAATAACAGCCGTTACTTTTAGTGGGATTCTAAGCACTTCAAAGGACATTTAAACACTGATTATTTCAGACCTTTTTACCCCCTGTTGCTATAGCCCTATCTCCTGATCCACTGGTTCCCAGGGTTTTGAATAGACAATGTTCTGAATCATCTGAAAAATGCACTGCTTTAATAAACACATAATTCTCTCCCCTGTCAGAAGTCCCATCAGCTGATTATCGTGCAACAGGAATCTGACATATCACTGCCCAAATACAGAGGTAGGTCTCATGCCCACAAAATAACGCCTAATGTAAATTACAATTGCTGCTACACAGAGATCAAATGATATCCACTTACAGATATACACCTAAGATTATAGCGGACTAAGTCATTTGTAGACACGTTCCATACTCAATGATGACACGAACGCAGCGGCGCACACACACACACACACACACTCACTCTTCCCTTATTTACATGCAGTGATTACTCTGCCAAGCCCTGACAGCAGCAGAGGTAGGGGTTGCATAATGTGTTCACGCTGGCTTGGCCTCTAGACTGGAGTGCTGTACAGAGATGGACCTGCAGTTTGTGGGGTGAGATAAGAGGGACAAAATGGCCCGTAGAGAGGCAAAGGGCAAAGTAAGGCACTTCTAAAACATAACTGAGACACAACTCTTTCAACAATAAGGAGGGAGTGCTTTAGGAAGAGAGCAAACGCTATGAGAGAGGTAAGTGAACCGAAGTAAAGACGAGAAATGCTCAGTGCCAGTAAAGAGAGAGACATGGGAGAGAGGCTGTGTCGGAGTGGGAGGAAGAACGGAGAATCTGCCAAGGAGGGAGAGGTGGTGACAGGGAGAGAAAGAGTTGCTTTATACCCTGCTCTGTCTCCTTGGCAGCCTGATTTGTGCTGTTTCATATTTAATGTGGCCTTTCCCACTTTGGGTCTGCAGGCACCCTCATCCCAGGTAATGAAGTAGACCCTGCTGCCCTTCCCTCTGCACCATCCATTACAATTGTACACACACACACACACACACACACACACACACACTAATGCAGTCTCATGCACTGTGGTGTAACAGTGAGCCATGCGCACCATTTACAACCCAAGCCCAAGCATTCAAACACAGGAATGAATACAGTATAAACAGGCTTTGTCTTCACTTACGTTTGTGTAGCTAGAGCAGGTTACTCTGGAGTTGATATGCATTTGAACATTTTCACACCTCATTGAATGACGTGTAAAAAAAACACAGGTTGTGTTTTTTTGGACTGGGAAAGAGACTTTGAAAGAGACTTGCTTGAACTTACTATACACTGTACTAACAATATCAGTTTTTTTCTGTCTAAAATAACAGGAGAGTAAACTAGATTCTGCCACTCTTTTACTGGTCATTTATTCTGCTTAGATGATGGTGGTTTGATTTTAGTGCCCAAGAAACAGTGGTCCTGATCATTCTCCTGCTGTGTCTTTTTCAAAGCCCTCCACGGACGAGCTACCGTCTTGACCCGTGGTTGGCTCCTGGATACCGTGTCAACCTACACCCTCCAGAACCATGACAAATATGGAATGTAACCAAGCGGCCCTCCTGTGCTCCCAGTAGCCACTCTCCTGGAAGCATTAAGGACTGTCTTGGCACGTTCTGGTGGCCTCCATAGCCATTATGGTGCTACACCCTAAATGATCTTCTTGCACAGCTAACCTTTCGGTGGGAGTGAGAATGGTTTGTTGTTCATAGAATTGTTGCACTTTACCCCACCACCAATTTTATTTTTAAATAATATGTTGCATGTTTTTATGCTGTCCCTTTGTGTTCTAGCTGAAGAGCAGTTCTGTGCATTAACCTTTTGTTATTGAAAAGAAGTGGTATTAAGATGTGTTATGTTATTTAATTTTTTCTCTAAACTTAGTTTTCCAAAGTTATGGGTCTTCCCTAACCACCATGTATAATATTGTGCTGTTGATGAAGAGATGTTCTGTGCATGAACCTTTTGTTATTGAAAGGAAGTGGTATTCAAATGTGCCATCTCATTTACCATTTTCTTTAAATTTACAGATATGTTTGAGTTATGGGTCTTCCCGAACCATCATGGAAAAATTGTTATATTGTATTGATTATATTGGATCATTGAATGTTACTTAATGTTAAAAAGGTCTTTAGTACATCTGATTGAACAGAAAATGTTGGTTTCTCAATGTTCTGCTGAGGTGTGTGAATCATTATCACTTATTAAAGCCTTATGCAAGTCAGCTCTTGCATTACAGAAAAAAAAGGCAAATCAGTCTGCACCTGTCATGGCTTTACACCAGATTTCTACTAATAAAGAACTCTTGTTGGTGATGGATTTTCTTTCTGGAACATTCTTGCGTATAATAATATTAAATGAGAGAATGAGTTTTATTGCAGTAGGTTTACACTTTTACTATATAATTAATGCATTTAAAAACGTTAAAAGTGCAGTTCCAGAGGCAAAAACATAAGGGGTTTTAATATAGTCGAGACGCCATAGCAATTCTGACAGGTGTTTGAAACATTTAATCTTAGGGGTGTGTTAATAATTGATCCGTGTACTTCCAGGAGCACCTATTTGTATTTCCCTTGACTTTTGAATAGGCCTTCCCCTTAAGTGTCGTGCATTCTAATGAGAAGGTCAACCCTTGCCATGTACTCGCCTGTTCTGTAATCTTTTCACTCCTGTTCCTTGGCTCTTTGTCCCTGGTTTTTCAGAGCCCACTCTTATGTACAACACTCCCAGTTCCTGTTGCTGAGCCTGTAGAGGGAGGGCAGGGGGGTTTCATCTGCCAGGAGCAAGTGTTTTCTTGAATTATTTAACAGTTAGTGTGTTGCTATAGAAAGAGAGGGCCGGTAGAGATTGAGCCCAGACGGCCACAGTGAGGGGACAACAAACGTCCCTTGTCTGTAAGCAGTGAGCGTGTTGCTCTGTTCTGCTGATAAACCCAGGTGGATTATGTCCATAATGAATATGAGCAGCCAAGGTATTGTGCAATCAAAGACAAAGCATCACAGCACATGCCGCTTCATGCGACACAGTGCTCAGACAAAGCCCTATGGGTGTTTTCGAAACCACGACTAATCAGCATTTTAACTCCTGACCATACCACATTTTGTTTCACATAGTGCTTTTACAAGCAGTCATTGCTAATTATAACCGTAATTCCGTTCATGAACAATGAATGACTATTACTAAACACCCAGAAAATTATAGGTGGTAAATGCATTGTGGATTACAGAAACATACTGTGGATGATTACGTAGCACTTTAGAGGCTGTTCCACCTTGCATGCCTAGCCAGTAGTACATTAGCACCTGTATGGCAACAGTAGCATTCCATCCATGTACAAACTAGAAGTCAGTATGCTCTGGATGTCATACATTTCAGATTCAGATATCTAACACTGGCATATCTTTTCTAACAGACGACTCTTTATCATCCAAACATCTGTTCTGAACTAGCTTTGCAACTGTCAGTGTTTTAGATATGAATTTGATGCACATGTCAGGAATATACTAATGTCCATGGAGACCGAGGGAAGATGAACAATGGCGATCTCAAGAGCAAATTAATGGTTTCCACATGATGGAAAATACTAGTATACTCTTATAGTACTATTCACAGATCTTGTATTGGCATGTTTTTAGATGGGGCACTGCACTGATGATTGGAGTGTAATGCCTTAAGGATGCCACATTCTCCACACGCTTGACTAGATCCTACCCGTAGGAGTAGAGTTCTTAGTATTGACAGTGCCTCTGCACGCTGTGGAGCGGACTTAATTTATTGGTAGTGTTCACTAGCTTTGCCTCAATAAATAGCTTTCCCTGATCAACTTAGCAAGTTGAAAAGGTGTTTTGATGAAGCAGTTGGATACTTGACGTGATAATATTAATGATTGCACATTCACATGTCTTGCTGCAGGGAAATGATTTACTGTTCCGTGAACATAAAATTGCCTTGTAGCGTTTTGCAGCCTCATTAATATTTCAGATCAATGTATTATGTTGATTTTGTTGCACAGGATGTGGTTTTCCTCATGCAATATGAACATTAAGGTTGAACTAGTTTTGATTAAGACTCCTGAACAGTGGTTCTGGACCTGCCGTTTGAGAGGAAATTTATTTTCTGCTGATGGCATCGCTCTGTGACATCTGGTTCAGTGACAAACCCAGGGCTGTGGGCAGTGTCATTCATTGCCATGACAACAGCACATCTCTCGCTCAAAGACAGGCTGTTGACTCAACGGTGACCAAGAATAGAATGGAACAACACAAAGAAGAAGATTGTCAGAACTTTGTCTCTGAAGGCTTTCAAATGGCAGATGTGCACTAGTGAATGCCAAAGAGCCAGCGCTGTTATCAACTGATGGTCTGATTTTTCCTCTAACCTCAGCAAAGAGTGTGGATTTCTGCTTGATGGTCTCTGACAACAGCATACATGTGTATGAACTGTAGGCTTAAGACAACAAAGCATTGTGTCTCAGCCCTTTAAGTTCTTGCTCTCTCAATGCAACATTGTTCCGCACCGTCATCACAACTGCATGTCGCAGTCAACTGAATAATTGCTGTTTTTATGAGGGATTTTAAGAGCCAATCACCAGTGGTGAATTTGAAATGCTTCAATGGACAATTGGGACAGTTCTTCTGCATATCCTCCAACACCCAGCTTGCATATGTCTTTAGAATAACAACAGCAAAGGGCCATTTGTCCGAAAGCACTGCGTGGGGGAGCCTCTTTGTTGAAGATAATACAAGTCAATTATGCCCTAATGTATTTCATGTTCCCTTGGAGGATGTTTGTAAAACAATCAATGCCTAGTGTATGTTAATGGCTGTTCTACTTAAACTTGGACAAAAGTGAGTTTTTGGCTTAGAGCTTCTTTCAGGCTAAACGCTGCCCTGGTAGCTGACTGGTTTTACACACCTGACTGGGAATAGCGTTCGCCGCAGGGGGGTTGAGTCTGTTCTTGCCATGCAGCATGCTACCTAAGGATATGTGTGTTGGGGAGTGTGAGATAGTGTTTTGGTGATTAAGTGTGGGCTGAGCCATCCAAGTGTGATGTCTCTTCTCTCAAAACACTTCCACAGGGGAAATGGCCTCAAAACAATCTGGTTGGCCATCTGGATTGTTTTGGTTGGCTTGTTTGTGTGCGCGACTTTAAAATACATGTTTACGCATCCAGCCAGGTACTGTACACGTTTGTGTAAAGACTCCGTACTGACATGGACTGCACAAGAGTACACGTTTACCCTGCAGACTCAGTTTGTAGGCGCAATTGTCCAACATCTTCGACTGTGTATTAACGTGCTTGTTACGGTTTCTTTGTCGGAGTGATCATCCAGCAGGTCCGAGGAGGTTGTTGTAACACCCTTTGACGATCAGGTCAGATCTCCAGGTTTTTGGTGAATACTTTCTTTACAGCCCATGGCACCTATTGCACTGATCTTTGAAGCCGGGATTGTGTGTACAGTTCCTAGGCGTGCACTTTCAAATGCTATTTTACAGTGGTGGAACACAGGGAGCTCCATGACTTTGGGACATGGTTGGGGAAACTACAGAGCATTTTACTTTACTTGTGTAAAATAGCCTTCTGGATGAAAACAGACAGCTTCACATTTGATTGTAAACTTGCTTCATAAAATCAGATACACATTTAGGAAGTTTATTTTTATTAATCTGTAGCCCAGCCTTGAGCAAGGAATTATGAATTCATATCATGATTTGATTAGTGTATGTGTGTGTGTGTGTGTGTGTGTGTGTGTGTGTGCGCGTTTGTTTGAATATGTGACACCTGAGACACACAGTTTAGTCAGTGCTCCATAATCTAGTCTGGCTACTTTAAATGCACATGCTAATGAGTGAGGTGGGCAGCCTAGTTGCTCAGGGCGCTGTCTGTCTCTTTGGCTTCCACTGTCAAATTGGAGTGATGAAACCACAGAAAGAGTGCTGTGTTCATTCATGAAGTAGTCATGTGAAGACATGGATGCTCATTACACCTTCAACACATTTCCTAAGACGGTGACAGGAATTAGAGGCCCTCCAGTGAGTCTCACACATTGCTACTTAGACTGTACACGTAGGGCAAGACCCTTTTCGTATTAACAGTTACCCAATTATCTTAGCCTTTCAATTTGACTGTGTGGGCTTTAGGTAGACTTACTAGTGTTTAGGTCTGAGAGTTCTGGATGCGGGTAAAAATTATTCTTGTTTTTTTAAGAAGAGTTATTTGTGTTTAAAGAAATCTGGAAGATTGTGTGTGTGTGTGCGCACGTGTTTTTGTGCGTTTTGAGTTTTTTTAAAGGTCTGGGAGTGTGAAGGTGTGTTTGTGTAGGGTAAAGGACACCCTAATTCCAGAGCCACACAATGCCCTTCATTGTTTTCAAGGGAACACAACGAAAAGTGAATGCCTTTGTGGACACAGGCCACATATATTTTTAATCTGCTCAATTTAACATGCTGTTTAAATGGGTCATGCATTCTTTATGTCTCACTCTCCCACAGACACGGCAGCTGCAGTGTCTCCCAGTGCAGTCCCCAATGACATCAAGGGATGGAGTAGATTTTCCCTCTGATCTAGAGTAAATTGATTGTCCTTTCCCTCTGATGTCGGGTTCAGAATAAGGGGGAAATGAGAATAAGCATACTGGGTCTGTGCCCAAAGGCATCATCTTCCCAGAGCGCATTAGGCTGTAGTTTTATAGCAGCTGACACTGTGCAAGCAAGAGATGCATTAAAGATTCAGCAGGGTCGAGCTTGGGTGGCCACTGATCAGGGAAACTTTACGGTCGAATTCAAATGAAAAATTAGCCCTTGTCTTGTACCACTTCTAAGAACTGTTTTGTTGTTTGCCATACTTATTTAACGAGTGAATGTGTTTTACGTTTTTAGAAAATGTTCAGAGAATGTTTAGATAAAATGTATTGCTCCAAGGAACCTGTCTCAAACATTCAGTTGGATGCAAAAGCTCTTGTAGCAGCTAATCCTCTATAGGATGATGCATTTATTTATCATTACACCAAAGTTGTGTCCAATGAAAATGTGAAACCCTGCTATTTATTAACGTAGATGTAAACTAGGCCATTTCTTGATTCTAAGTGCGCTCCACCAGTCAGATGTGAAGTATAACATATCAAACAAGGTAAATCTTCCAGGCTAATTAGAGGAAAAGATGACCGTTTGAAAAACACGGCTGGCCACAGGCCAAGCAGAGAGCAGGGTGACATCACGCAGGTTGTTGACCGCACCAACAAGGATTTACTAATCAACTCAAGCCAAGGCCCAGAGTTGAGCCACAACCATTTTGTAGTTATAGCAATTACGTTTCTTATCTGATTTGATACAAGAACTCTTGGTTGTTCGGTTGAGTATGGATGTAAGCTACATATACAACACCCAGGCGTTTTTGGTTTTGTGTGCACTGCAGATGGTGGTGTTGATTTTAACTGGGGATGCTTTTTCAAACAGTGTACTAGAGTGTACTAGACAGCCAACATTAAGGATAATGGGCTTGTTACAAAAGGCATTGTAAATAATTTGGATAAAGCAAACAAACCAAAAATTAGACCCCTTTGACATGGAATGACCGTTAATTAAGATTGTTATTATGACTTATTGTATTATTTCGTGTATTCAATTAATTAACTAAAGTATGATATAATATAGACATTTGGAACACTGTGAATTAATTCAACAAGTAATTGAGAATCACAATCCACACTCACTTCCTGTTTTTACCGTGTGCGTTCGAGGACGATGAGTCCCCACCAGGGCAGTGGAATGGAATGAAGAGGCAGGCTGAGGGGGCGCTGAGCCAGACAGTTCCACTGTGGTTTGAGGCAATGGCCTACGGTGTGGTACAGACTGCAACGCCTCCTCTTTCCCAACAGTCCATCCCCGGTACGATGCTTTGAGTAACCGGTGCTGACCAGAGGCTGGTGCTGGCCTTGCCCCGGGCATGTGGCGAGACCTCGCAGGGACGCTGTGAAAACGTGCCATTGCTCATGGAGGCGGTGACTCGCTAAAAGTGGGTAGATGGTTAGGTGGGGGCTTAAAGAAGAATAGAATAGACTAAACGGTTTTACTGTAAAGGATTCTAAGATAATGGAATCTGGTGGCATTGGATCTGCAAATATCTGCTATTAGTCGATTCTATCATTCATTTTGGTTTGGTTTTGAAATGGCGTATTCAAATCTCTAGGCCTATAGCTATTCAAAGTCTGACGCATGTTCTTTCAACAAGAAATGAAGAATACTAGAAAACAAATACAACTCAGTCAAATTATGGATCCAAAATAGCTCTTTAGTGTACCTCAACAAAAGTACCTTTTCTCTTTACTCATCTTTTGAAATCTGTGTGAGATGAATTGCAGGCTGAGCTGTATTGCAGGCTGCAATGCAATAAACTGCAGATAATAAAACCTCTTTGCACAGCAAGTTTATTTATTTAGCATCACACATACAGCAAGACTGGTTGCAAAACAGTCGCATGTCCCTTCTCCATTAGCGATTCTGCCATGGCAGACATTTAATTAAATCAGAACAGCGTTGATTACATCTCATTAATATTATGTAGTGAGTGGTTTTTCAATTATCCGTTTTAAAAGCACTTACGGTTTTAGAAAGTTACTGTTATCAAAGCCCATTACAGTATGTTTTGTCTCAGGGCAAGACTGTTTACGTAATCTCATTGTAAAAGGGAACAACAATAAAATAATCCCCTGACATTTATTCTAAGTTTTAACACAGCGTGCATCTCTTTGTGCTTTGTTAACTTCAACAACAGGAAATTGCATTTTTAGACAGGAAATCAAACTCATGAGGTCTTACCAACTTAATTACACATGGCCTATGATAACTCCTCCAATTCCTTCTCCATCTTTTTCCCTTGCATCTTTTCCATCATACACTAAACCCATGGTCTGGTCCATATTCTTTAGTCCTTTCATGTTCATGGGGATACACCTCAAAAACCAGGACCACAAGGAAAAAGCCAAAGAATGCGCTGCTGAACATACAAGAAATTCCCCCGAACTCCATGGCATTGGATGTCACATTTTTTCCAAATCGCAGTTTTCTCCGAAGTTGAAAATCATTTGAGAGAACAATAAATAAGTTCCTATGCATGTGTCCATTTTGTGGCAGGGAGGTCTATGTCCTACATGAGCACACAGCTTTTGGCCCTTTGGTCTTTTCGGATCGCCGGCGGGTGCTCGAGAATCTCTGTCCTGGGCAGCTGCTGAGAAACGCGCTTCAGAGCGCGCCGGGAGCCGGAACGTTTGAGCTGGGGTCGATGGATATGGCCCATGGACGCCAGGGTGGTCACATGGAACACGTCGCGGACGCTGTTCTCGGAATACTTGGACGTGCACTCTGCATAGGCTACTGCTCCGATCTGCCTGGCCAGCCCCGTGCCCTGGGGAGAGGGATAAAGATGTTGAGGCAATTCCTGGATTGTAAAACATAAGGTTTATAACACTGGTTGAATGATCACACAAAGTCGTCTGTCTCAGACTTGAAATTAAATCAGCATGTACAAAGAATACTGAAATAGAATGTCCAGTATAGAACTGTGTTATCATCTAATAAATAGGATGTCATCTCACTGCCTCTGATCAACAGTAAGATGTGAGCCTGGTCACGCATACTATACAAAATGACTTTCATGCATGGGAGGTGCAATCCCAAAGCCTGTGTGCCAATTCTCTTCTCCCTGCCTAGCTTTAGCTACTTGTACCTGCAGTGGCATGGCCATGGTCCAGATACCTTCTAAGAGCTTACAGTACCAGAGAGGATTTAAAGAAGAGACCTTACACACAGTCATGAAATATTCAGGAGCCTGTTTCTCGAGCAGGAACACAGCGGTCACAAAGCTTAAACACAGCAGTCATCTACCATTTTCAACTGTTGACTGGGGTAAGATGAACTTTCATTGACTAAGAGTTTAGAGTGAGGATGATCCCTGGCACTTGTGAAATACATGAACAAAATACTAATGTAAAGATGATTTATTTACATATCTTTCAACACTTTACGTTTTTTTTTTCTCACTTTATTTAAAATAGAAGACAATTCCTACATTGTGAACATTAAACTTTACTATAATCATCTGACAGTTTGCATATTCCACTAAGCCAAGAAACATCCACAAGCTGACTGCAAACAACAGCTGTTATTGAATATTTGTTCAGTTTATTCTGTAATGGAATAACGCAAACTTTGGCTCTGTCAGTTTTGATGAAACATCATTTGCGTAAAGGAAACATTTGAACCCTTTTTACTGTCAGCAGATTATGGCCAAACCACTGGAGTTCATCTGAGGTTCATTCTATTACATCCTCCCAGGGGTTGGAGTCTGTCGACACACCGGGAGTCCCAAATTGCTTCCATTTGATTTGCATTAGAGCTAAGGATGCACTTTGAATGGATCCCTCTGAGCACATCGTGCCCTCTGTTCTTACCTTTTAGTTAAGATGCACACTTTGAGGAGATTAGCTTAAAGCAGAGAGAATGGGCTAAGGTGGACGCTTTAGTGCAACACTACAAAAGCTTGGTTTAATTGGAAACTCAATCAAGTCCATTATGTCAAAACTATTTTTGAGATCTTGATCATTGGCTTCAAATGTTACAGAAAACCAAGCGAAGGTCTCCTTGATTTTTAGGTGAAGCAATAAGGGTTTTACACAGGGTCCCCACAGATGTTTAGGTGCAAGAATGAAATAAGGTCATTTAAATTCAGATTTTATGTAGCTGTTTGTAGCTTGAGGACATTGAAACAAAACAAACCTAATAGTTTCACCGTTTCCTTTGATTTGCACAGCCTCTTTGGTGCCTTGGTGACCTATCAGTCTTGGAAAGTTATATTTTTATTCATAGCAGTAACCAAATAGGATTCCTAAGAATTGTGCCCACTGCCTCGCATGGTAACTCTCCATTGCTAAAGCAGCCATCTGGGAGCGGACATGTTTTCTGTTATTTTGATCCCGAAAAAAGCTTGACTTTAACAGTGTTGGTGTGTCACACGTACGATTATGCACATTTCTCGGTGTGTCTCTATATTCACAACATAGGTAGGTGTTGTTAAGAACAAGAAGCGTGTCAGCGTACTGTCTGGGTTTGACCTTGTCCTTTTTTTGTATCTCTCTAATGTGCTGTACATAATATGGCAAATAATCTTCAGTATTAGTAAAGTTGTGTGTCATGGTGCAACAGTGCTCTACAAAATACCAGAACTATTTTTATAAAGAAGATACCTGTAATTATTTTAATTGTTTAGATTTAGATTTTTCAGTGCAAGCAATCTAAAGCTGAGAGATCAGATGCTCTTGTTGAGTCTTTGGTGTGCTGTGTTTTTTGGCCTGGTTGAAGCCATGACATTCTATTTGTTGTTAATGACCGCTTAATGGAAATCATGCAATTATCCCTCCTCCATATGCTTTGAGCTATACTGATGTTGCTCTTGAAAGTATTGTGAGGGCCCATCTAAAAAGAAAGGTTGGACCAAACAAAAACTGAACTGGACTCTGCTATGCTGGACTTCTTTGTATACTGTTGTTGCTAAAGAACCAGCACAAACAACAAAGGCCAATTCATAACACTTGTGCGATTTGTCCCGTTTTAAACGCATTGCGTTTCAGGCTCGCTATTGGCCATGGCACCTAGTGAATGGAAGAAACCCCTACCTGTTCATGAGTGACGGGGATGAGTCGGAGCTTGGACAGCTCTCTCAGGACGTTGAGGTCCGTCCTCATGTCCAGCTTGCAGCCCACCAGAACCACCTTGGCATTGGGACAGAACTCTTGCGACTCCCCTTGCCACTGTGGAGGAGCGCAGAACACTAATGAGTGTACAAACACAGACAATCGTTTGCTGCATATACATCAGGTGCAAATGCTGTAGTAGGGTACATTCTGTACACTGTGTGATCACGTCTGATATCTAATTGTGATCTTGTTCATTATTTAGCTTCATCTGAATCATCCGGTATCCCATTAAAACTCTGAAATCAGACTCTGGATGTTGTTCTTGGAAACAAACATAGGCTTTTATCACATCCTTATAACAGTGTTAGGAGTCCCTTCAGTCTGCCCTTACAGTCATGTATTGTGGTGTCACATGGCAATCCCGTACCATGTAACACACTTCACCGAACAGGAGGTTCTTAGTGTGTGTTCTGCTACAGTGTGAGCTCACTGCTGAATGCACATGTGCAGAGCCAGTGCCTCAGTGTACAGGGAGACAATAGGGACTGAGGACGAGGCAGAGCAGTGAAGAGCAGCTCTCTGTCTCGCATTTCTCTCTCTCTCTGTCTGTCTCTCTCTCAGCTTTCATGATCTCTTTGTGTCCAGGCCCAGGCAGTCACTTTGAACCAAATGGTTTGGCTTGACTTCCGTACAAAGCGTTCTCTTCTCCCAGGCGTCTGTGTCCTGGTTGTGTCATACGTGGTGTTAGTCATCACTGATTAGGGCCCAGGCTTCTGGACACAGGCCCAGGCTGAGTGACTGCAGTGTGTGACAAGTCATAGGGGACCACCAGGGAAGCTATTGTTGGGGGCAGGAAACAATTGTTTGTTTAGCTCCACAGGGGTGCATTTTTTGTACTTTGTGACTCACGCACACATAGGAGTAAATTGTCTAAAAACTTTATTTAGATTATTATTTATTTATAAAAATGTAATGAAAAAAAGCTATTATTTTTAAACATCTGTTTGATTTTCTATTTATCTTTGCAAAAAATTTAATAAAACGCTACATGATTCATTATGCTAATGTTTTTCAGGCTAATGCTATAATACGATATATATTATAGGATTGCAAAAAATATGATGACTCCTTTTTAATACACATCTAAATCACTATTAGGTTTAGCCATGTAGTGTGTATAAGTGGTATACACTGCGTTTCATAATTCTTTAGTAAATCCATGTGTACTGCCTGCCATGGGTCACAGCTTTGTCACTGGTGAATAAAGCCAGAGACCACATAGCCCTTACATAACTATACAATAGTGTGTGTGCGTGCGTGTGTGTGTGTTGTTGCTGTCGTCTTGCACCTGGCATTCTTAATAAAAGCTGACAGTGAAAGATTCAGTGTGTTCCGTACAGGTTCTGCACAGGCCCAGAGTGTGGGGTGCGATGACTGCCACACCGGTAAACCCACTATACTACCACAGCACCAGAGAGAGGGAGAGTAAGAGGCTGAGGATCAAAGGATGGAAGCTGGAAAAACGGCTGGGGGAAAACAGCATGCAAGAACTGTGAATGATGGATAACACTAGTGACTGCTTGATGATCGGGAGCAGGGAGAGTAAAGCAGGCGGTGTTTATTGTTAGGGAATGAAGCCTGAGGCTAGCTGAGATGACGTGGAGGGAGGAAAAGAACCGCTGAGATAGAAGAGGCAGTCCCTCGAGTCTAAGGATCGTTCAAAAAATAACGCAGACATCAAAAGTCCTGAGCACTTGTATCGCAATTCTTTGATTCGTTTAGCTCGCCGTGGATTTACAATGAAAGGTTGGAGAAGCTCGACCCCGTGTCACGTTGGCATGCTTGGCACTTGAGAGGTCGCTGTGGGTCAACGACCTGATTGTGGGCATCAATTGTGTAATTGGTTTATTCAATACCCCAACATTTTTGGCAAAGGGATTATCAGGACGTCCCTGCGTGGGTCAAAGTTCAAGTTGGTTCTCAAGTGGACCCCCAGAGAATGGAGGTTTTGTCTGGTGGCATAAAGAGTTGAAGGTTTTTGTATCCCAACCATGATGTCACTTGTGAGCAATTGATGCTCACACCAGAAATGTCCACTCCACACATTGAATGGCATTCTTCCCCAGTGTTCCCACACGTTTGACATTCACTATGCTCCGTGCTGTCAATGGGGCCTGATGCTTTGAACCCAAAGGTGAATACCAGTGGGTCCCAATGTTTTGGCATGGTGACCCTCTGAAAACCTTACTCTGTCTCTAGGGTTCCGCTGAATTGACTATGAAAGCTGGCATTCAAGTGCATATCAAACTATTTTAAGGGTCAAACATATCCTCCTAACTACACTTTTATTATTTTGCATTGTTTCACGATTTCAACTCAATAATAAAATCACCCTGGCTAGGAAGCTAAACTAAAGGCAAGTGATGTTACTGACTTTTGACTAATGTATCATTTAAAAAACTTGCAAATAAAGCAAAAGTTCAAAGTTCGGACAGACCTAATTTAAAAGAAAGAATTTTACTTTTTTTTATTTTTAAATAAAACACTTTTTGTGTTAAGGGTTGTCAGGTGGGGATTGGCATCTTGAAAGACATCTAATTCAGCTTTAATAAGCCTGGACCACAGTAGTGGTTTCGATGGACCAGAGGCAGACTCTCACAACGCAGCAGCGGCGGCAGTAGCTCACTGACCTTTTTCAGCACACTGTCCAGGGTCTCTGGCCGACTGATGTCAAAGCAGATGAGAACAGCATCCGCGTCAGGGTAAGCCAGTGGCCGTACGTTGTCATAGTAGGCTGAGCCTGTGTGCGAGCAGAAACATGGACACATCAGTGAGCAAGTCACCCAGCACCCCCCAGCCCCTAGCTATTTCTGCTGTAGCCCATGTTTGATGTTGTGCTTATGAAACCATAACATTTCACCTTCCCTTAGACCTTGAAGCTTCAAATAATGAGTTAGACCACGAACAAACTCAGTCCTTTAATTCAGCACAGCACAACCTCGCCGTTATATTACTGTCCGTAATAATCGTCTCAAAAGGTTCTAGTGTTGGTTTGAGTGGTGTTGTGCCGAGGGCTGGTCTACCCTGACCCTTTTGACCCGTCCGGGGGACAACGGGACACATTCCTGGCTATAGGGGACAATATCCCCTTCATTTGGCCTTATTGTGAGGCTGGTCGAACTGGACAAAGACCTGACCTGGGGAGAATGCGTAGACTCGACTGATTTATTTGTCCCAATGAAATGGGTAAATATTTAGAACCACACACACAGATTCACACAAATAGTCCCACAGGCAGAACTACTCAGTAGCATAAACTTTATATTAACATACATAAACCAATAGAATAGACAGAGGCATACTAACTAGGATGTTACCATGCACATTCATGCTCGACACATACATAATTCAAACTGTCATGTGTGCACACGTTGAAAAACCCAAACAATCTATTTACATGAAGGCAGATGCAACCAAGTTGCTGTTAATGTGAGTAGGGATCTCTAGGCACAGCTCAACAAAGTAGACATCCCACACTTGGCCATTTATTTAAACAACCTGAACCAATGTTGCAATTCCACAGCTATGCATCCCTGGAGAGAGAAACTCTCTCTGTGTGTGTGTGTGTGTGTAAGGCCAGAAAGGTCAAACTAAGGGTCATCGCCTTAAGCCTTTCTCTCCCTGACTAAGTACTGTTCATGGGTCTCACTTGCATGCACAAGACACATACAGTGACACACCAGGGATGACCAAAGAATGATTCAGCCTTCAACAAGGAAGATGGAAAGGGAAAACAAAAGGTAGCGAAGAGATGGGGGTAGCCAGGAGGGGCAAAAAAACAAAAAGAAAGAATTGACAAGTTGCAGTGGAGAGGGAACAATGTGTCCCTAGAAAAGACAGATGATTAGGAATGGAAGGAGAATGAATGAGCTGCGGAGGACGCTGGAGTAGAGATGTTGGAGAGAACAAGAAAGAGGGGATGGGCATCTTGTTCACATTCATGTATGGATCTAACCATTACTCTCTAATCCAATACACACTTCTGCAGGCCTCTTGGTCTTTCCTTTTTTCTTGAACTCCCTGAGTTAGAACTTTACAGCATGGAGTCAGCATGACGATCGCTCTCTCAACATTCAATCACACTGCTGTGTCAAAGCTTTGAATATCTAGCCTTCTCTAACAAACACAAAGACTTGAACATTTGACAGGATTTGAGACCCAGAATGTGTTTTTCTATATTGCTGGCACCTGAGCAAGTCAAATGGCCAAATGCTTCAAAATCTGGATAAGGGTGGATGCCAATATAAATAGGAGAATGAATCAGGAGTGGCTGGCTCAAACAGACGATGTACATTTTGTTCTCATCTCTGGAATGATCTGCCATGAAAAAAAAAGTTGTTTTTTGCTGTCAAAGTTTTGCCTCTGTACTCTCGTGCAAGTTTATTTTTGAGGAATATTGTGCAACCACCAGACAGGCAGTTCTAGTAGATACAAATTGCGTTACTAAATTACTAATTTAAGGGACTATTTGGCTAGCAATCACGTTTGCAAAGTATGTTAAAGTTCTTTATCAATTACAGGAATGCATAATAATTCATTTTGAATTGCTCTTATAGCTAGTGGTGGTGTAAATCCCAAAACATTTAACGCAAAAAAAAAAGATGAATAATAGACAGAAGTACAGATATGTGTGTGCCTGCGTGGTTCTCATTCAGGGGGCGTGTTTGTAGCACTGAACTTTGAATCTGCTAAGTATACGGTTTACAGCATACTGAAACCAAAATCTAATATAATACTTTTTATAAAGCTTCGCTTAAATTAGTATACTCAACTGGAACATGTGACCAAAATCTTGGCATTCTTTCTAATGATGTCAGAGCCAGGAGGAAGTTGGTGCATTGCATTTTGGGGCATGAAGCATCATCTAGCAACATGTCTCGGGTACTCATTACCTTTCCAAATACAGCATGTCATCTGGGAATTATCCCCATACTCAAATATCATATACAAATTTTTTTCCATCACCATTTAGAATGTTAAGGATGCATGGTACGAGATTCCGGACACAGCCTTGGTTTCTTGGCTTCTGATCGGATCCGAATTACCGGCGGTTCACATGCGCAAACCGAACCATGGGTGGCAAACTGAACCGTTTCATTCGCAAAAACTGTTGCACCCCCATTGTCCACAAAGAAAAGAAGGACGGACATCCGTACGATTGATTGTTCATTATCAAAACTACACCGCTGTAGGATACAGGTAACAACACAGTTTTTTATTATTTTAAAACTATCATTAAAAGGATTGAGAGATCCATCAGTTTTCATTAGTGACTTTGTGAATCCCACAGCGACAAACAACTCGTGTTCTTTTCAATGGGGGAAAATAACCACTCCAAAACAACTTGAATATTCAGCTATAAGGTTCTGATCAAATGTGAAAAATCTGCCATGAGTTGCACTTTTTAGGGTCCTGTGAGCAAACACAGTTTGAGATGGAACCAATTAAACACGTTATTCTACCTTTTCCCAGGGGAGAGAAGAAATAAGCCTGGCAAAGTGCTGAATATTAATTTGATGAAATGCCATTATGTAATAAAAAAAATACATTTGTGCAGTTTTTGTTTTGTTTCTAGTGTTTCTTTTTGAAGCTGAAGGAAATGGAGAGGGAAGCCAACATCCCATAAAAGTCAGAAAGTATTACAAGAAGCAGAGCAAATGGCCACCATACTTTTCTGTAAACAGAAGCAACTAATGCATAACAATGACAAACAAAAAGCCTAGAGTTCCCGTTCTCATTCCATCTTGAGTGTTTATCCTATTCATGACGCAGTCCTCTGTGAGAGAGACATTTATCGCTCTCTTTTTATGTGCTTTTGATTGTGATAAAACCACGCGCGCACACACACACACACACACACACACACACACACACACACACACACACAGTTTGTTTTACTAGGGAGAGAGCAGCAGAAATTTAAGGTTGCAATAGCAGTGTCGTAGCAACCTGGAGAACTTAAAAAGGTGTCTTTGTGTAAGACATGAATGGAAGGATGTAAAACCCCAGGAAAAAAAATTGGATAGGCTGGATAGAAGGCGTTCCCAATGTTCCAAAAGCTTGTTGAGAAACTGACACTGGGAGACAGGTGTAAAGAAAATACAGGACCAATTTCACTGGTGCTTAAGAGTTGAGCTCTGTTGTAACCCTACTGAGGAGAATGAAAAGCAAAATAAAACCCATTGGAATAGAACTTGGTTGCTGTATTTGGCTAAATTGATAAGTTGGTCAAGTTCCTTCTTTTACACCCCATTGGTTAGCATTGCAACCATGGCCAAATAGCTCTCTCTCGCTGTCTCTCTCTCTCTCTCACGTAAACTGAGTCCAGAATGAAAGCCAATCTTTGGTCTCAAGGTGGCAAGGCGTGACCTTAACCATGGTCATCACCAGAGCAGAAGCTAATGTATATTGATTTTTTGCTTTTTGACCCTCTCAGAGACCTGTAGTACGATGCCCCCATGGGAGGCAGCCTGCTGTTGAGGCGCAGCAGGAATGAACTGCCCTCCATCTGGCTGGACTCAGAGCCGCTGGCTTTCCACACCAAACTTGTGCCAGTGGTAATAATACATATACACTCCCTCTGCATTTGGTGCTGCAACAACAACAACCTTGGTTAAATCTCACTTCTCATGTAAGAAAATAAAGTTTCCCTGCATACGGCTCTTCCTGTTTTTGTAAGAACTGTCTGTGAGTAGGCTCACAAGGCTCTAACTAGGTTTATTATGTTCATCCCTTCAGCTGGGCCAAAGTTAAAGGTAACAACTAGTGTGCGTCCTATCGGTGTTTACGAAATGGATAGTACGATGCAGCGCCGTATAGGAGAATACAGTGTTCTGGAAACCGCAAGGCCATGTGGTGACTCCACATGGGGTTGTCATACCTTTTGATGTCGGATGCCAACTGTGGGTTTTTTTTCTCTCCGGTTTTTTCGGTCATTTCTGTTGTCGTTCCCCTCCTGTAATTGTTGGCATTTCTCTCTACCTGCCAGCATGTGTTGTTGTTGCCTTGCTTTCTTCTGCAATCCCACTTAACACAGCGTTCACCTGTGGTCTATAGCCTATAGCATATTTCCTGCATTAAGTGTTCTGTCTTACTTGTAAGACGAGTAGTATTTAATAAATTACATCATTTGGATCAGGGTATGTAGTATAGTATAGTCTGTATTAAAGTTAGAAATGAGTGACCTTGAGTACAGTCAGTTAATGATCATCTTTTTCACAAATCTTTCTATGTTTTGGAGTATCTGATCAAATTGTGAACAAAAGCAGTCTGTTGTATTCCCAAACGGAACTATACCTACTATTTAATAACAAAATACTTTTGAGTCAAAGGGATTTTACTGTCACCTACGGATGATTCCACTCCGTGATGGGATTAAAGTAATATCACCCTCTTGGATTAAGTATTGTAGACACACTCTCATGCCCTGGCACTACACTGTAAGATGAGGAAGAACCCAGTAAATGCATGGCCGCTAAGATCAGACCAATGCGATTAACATACTGTAATAGGTTCTGTCGCTGGCCACACAGACACACACACACACACACACACACACACACAGCAGGACACATACGTTCATACACCCCACAAGGCAAGCACTGTCTCCTTCTTTTGAACACACATACACAAACACCCACCAAAGTTCAGAGAGTTAATTCCAATTTCCATCTACTTCCTATTAATATGCAAAGTCTAATTTCGGAAATAAGTTTTTTTTGGTCGTCTTCTCTATTGCGGTGTTAGGATCAGTGATCTAAACAGCTTTACGTGTCTGTTTGAACTGTTGATTCATATTCTGAGCACACTGGGCAGCATAGACATTTTAACTACTGGAGGGAGGAACGCTTTGCCTATTTCACACAAAGTTTAGTTAAAGACCTAGACCCAACCGTGAATAAACCTCAGAAACCCTTCAAGGAGACTGGACAATGTGACAGAATAGAACCTGAATAACTACAGGCAATATTAAAACAATACCTATCTGGCACAATGCTTTGTTATAGCATAGTAAATAGTTTATATGCATAACGGGAATCTATGCACTTGAAATTAAGCAGAGGGAGACCCTGGTTTATCCCTCTAAATAAACCGTGTGGAGAATGACCTGAAGAATCTGCTCTGTGTGGTCGACTCATTCTGTTTCGTGTGTGTGTGTGTGTGTGTGTGTGTGTGGGGAAAAGGTGTAATGTCAAGGCTAAATCCCAAATCTACTGGTAGGTGTCTTTCATTTTGTTTAGGTTTTAAGCAAGTCTAGTTCATAAATAATTAAAACCCAGTTGAAAACATTTTTTTCAGGGTGTAGAGGAGATAAACACTGGCTAGAGTTCCGGAATGTTTCTGAGACAGCCCCTGGGCACAGAGGGCAGACACTGCCAGCCAGCAGTGATGAGCAACACTGCCTGGCATCAGCAAGGCAGCCTGCAGGATCTCCTCTGATGTATGACAGAGGGCACAGGCTGGCATCTGGGCATCTCCCCTGGCACAAAGCAGGCCCCACCCCTCCATCTCCTGATGCGTTTATGTACAGCAAGCCTCAATGGAGCAATATGCTACCCACAAGCATAGAGGACCTCACAAACCCAGCCCAGTATTTTTGCTCCAGCTTAAGGCTTTACACATTTTCATATTTGGATGGCTACGGCATACGGGTGACCGTATACTGTGACAGAACAGGTCAGGTTGATAGTAGAAACTCTACAATCCTGGAGCAGTAGGTGTCCTGTGGATGTCTGTGACTTTTTTTGTGCCAAATCTAGTTCTTTCAGCCTAGTCGTTTCGATGTGTTCTTAAATACATGGTCCAACAATGAGACTTTCATCACGTAATGGAGTGATACATGGAGTGATGAAAGAGTGACATAATGAGCATATGGTTCTGTTCCTTTTCATCGCCTGAAGGACGGCCATCTATTGAGATGGGAAACTGAAAGGGAACAAGGCAAGCCTGGTTGTGTCCCTCCTTTGATAGCAGTAGTGATAACGGGGTAGTGTAGCCGCCACTCTACACTTCACTCAATAATGGCATGCTATTGTGTGCGGACAGAACAGTGGTCCGAGCAATCTCCTGCATTATGAATGAGGGACAGAATGGATTTAGGATCTGTGGAGTGAATGGATGAAGCCATTGAGTGCCCCGTTTGTTTGTGTGTGTGTGTGTGTGTGCAGCGCCAGCTACCAGAGCAGTCTGAGCGCTTCTCCAGTGAGTGGTGGGGCCTGTAGATAAGATGGATAGATGCTCCCGTGGGGCTCCACAAAGAGAAGCATCTCTGCCATTGATTTTACAATGTTCCCTGGGTTTCCAGCAGGGCTCCGTGGCCACAAGACCCCGAGCAGACAGCACACACTTTCCACCAGACTTACAGACACTCACTTATCCCCCTATCGCTCTCAAGCTGCCTTTCACTCACTCAGGCTGGGCCTGGGGCACTTAGCAGAGAGCACACTGAGCCCACTGTTACACACTGACAACATGCCCCCCTAGGCACTCACTCACACCCCTTTTGGCGTCTCACATACTTGAAACTAAACAAATATGCAAAGACACACACACAGTGCACAACCCAGCACAACACTGACAGGCAGCCAGAGGCACTGACTGACACACACACACACGCGCACACGCGCACACACACACAAAGCTATTCCCCTCACTCGTTTTTGTGATTGAGCCAGGTGCCATTCCACTCTCTTCTTGGTCGAAATTTCAGGAAGCTAACATCTGAATCGGGGACATAAAAGCTGCTTATGAATTAATGATGGCCTGTAGTGCCAATAACAAACTCCCATTGCCTTGTCCATGAAAAGCAAAGCAGTGAAATTGGAAGCCAGCAAGAAAGTGAGAAAGTCCGTCAGTAGCTGTGCTACAGTAAAAGATTAACTGAGGGAGAACATGAATGAAAAGTGCATGTTTGTACTGTATGTGCGAGTTGGTGTATGTGTATGTGTGTATGTGTATGTGTATGTGTGTGTGTCTTGCCTACCAGGTTCACCTTTACCAAGAGGGATTCACAGGACGTAAAAGTCTGTCAGAACAGTAAGTTGCCTAGGGGACAGATCTTAGAAGTACAAAGCTCACAGCGTTTCTGAAAGCCCGAACACTAGTAGTTGCAGCTTGACAAAAACACAGACTTCAAACATGAGTTAAAAACAACATTTAGGGTTGAAACAAACTCCTACCAAAAGAATGGTGGTTAAATGTTTTATGCTACTGTACAGAGAGTGAGCCGACTTATTTTATTTATGGTGGAATCTTTATCTTTAACAGATTTATGGTGAAATTCCCAATCAACGCACAAAAACAAACAAATGTAATACTCTCAGAGACACACACACACACACACACACACACACACAGACACAGATAAAACTCAAGCAAATCCACTTTTTCATCCTGCTTATCTAGTCTCTTCCCATCTATTTTTTGGGATTGTCAGCTAATACGGGATCAGTGGTCGGTGCTTGGTGCCGACTTGGCTATACACCACTCCCAAGATGTGTTGGTCTCTGCCACGCTGCATAAACAGATTAGGCAAAGCCCTACGCTATGTGCTGATGTCCAGAGATAAGTTTTTGAGGGATAGCTAAGCTTTTGACCGGTGACTACATACAGGGAGCAGGAGGAGAGAGGGATGGATTTGAGATTGGGAAAGGGAGGGAGATGCTTTAGAAGAAAAGAAAGATGGAATAGAAAATCAGATGAAAGGAATTCCCAAATGAAATGAAAGAGGGATGGGTGAAAAGGGATGGATGGATCCTTGTGAGAAAAGAGGGTTGAGATAGTGATTACAGGTGCAAAGGGGAGAGGGACAGAGCTGAGGGAGAAGCCGAGTGGATTTAGACACGATGCTAGGCTAATGGTGGACAGGGATACTGAGAGGGTGTTGGTCCAGTAGAGAGGGGGTCCTGACCTGGTCCAGAGAACAAGGGAGGAGATGAGGGAGCAAACGAGAAGGAGGCTGAGAGGAGCAAAACGACTGGGATAAACAGAGAGAGAAACCAGAGTTCACAAAGTCATAAAGATGAATGTTATAAGACAAACACAAAAGTAGCCAGTAAAGAAAAGTAGAGGGAAACATAGTAAGACACCGACGCAGAGCAGTGGTGAGCGGGAAATGAAAGGTGAGGAGCGCTCCCTGGGCAGGCGAGCAGGTGGGAGGAGTGAGGGAAGGGCAGAGTAGGCTGTGGGAGGAGAGTGGGGAAGGCCAGGATGAGGAGAGCGGAAGAGACAGAGGGCAAGTGTTTTGGAGGGCCTGTGAGCGTGGCTTAAGAGCGCCCGCTTAATTAGTGCCACTCGGCTGCAGTCAGCGCTGTGCTAGCAGCATGGGGGCATGGCAGCAGCTCCAGCTCCGGCCTCTGGTCCTGTCCAGTGCCATAGCTGGTTCTCCTGTCAACGTCCCTCCCTACTGCTGGGAGTAGTGTTCTCTGTCGCATTCGATTTACCGTCTAACACGGTCTGTCTCTGTATCCTTCATCTAGCCTTACCTACGATATACTGTACACATCTGTTTTTGTACAGGTATAATATTGAAGTTATAAACATATATGATCTGCCATTACTTACAATTTACTACTCTAAAAGCACAGCATTTGATGAACGCATACTCCATGTACTCTGTGTTCGTTCTGTAACGTTTCTTTTTAGCCACAATGGCATGCTTTTCCATTACACATTCAGCACTCAGGATATGGAAAAGCAACTGTTTCGCACTTTTTTCTCAGAACCTGTATTAGGCCCTAATGTGTTTCTGTTCTTGCCAAATTTCAGCTTAAGACAAATCTTAAGCTTGCGACGCTCCACCAGTTCAGCAGTTCTGCAAGCCAGTGTGTAGCAGCGTGTAGCCTGCAGCTGTCTAACGAAACAGACAGCAAGAAACCACTGACTGTAATAGAAAAAATAGAAAAGGACAACGTAAAAAATTATGAAATGCGTTGTTTTTCATAGTTTCCTAACAGTAATGCAGCACATCGTCACCATCGCCCATCCATTGGATGCTCATAGACTATCCTTGTTTCCACTGGTTCCCTGTCTACCCCAGATATAACTTCTCACACACTGGCATCGTTATTCTGCTCACCTCCTACCGTGCAAAGTTAACGCATAGCCTCACACACACACACATCTTTATGAATACTCAAATACACACAAACAAAACAAAGAATCGTATATTGTGTAGGTATTGTCCTTTTGTTATGAGTCTGGTACATAGGCAAACACACTTGCAGGATGTTCAGGCTATGGAGACAGCCAGCAAGGGTCGTGTACTGCCAACGTTCCTGTCCAAAGAGATGTCTAGGCTTGTAGTAATCTAAGTTATAGTACCCGTCTATCTGTCAGACCATAGTGTCCGGCCAGACTTGGCTTACCCAGCCTCCTTGGCTACCACTGGGACGCTAACGTTCACAAGATCCTGCTTTGGTTCACTTCATTTCAGAGCAGCTGGTGTCAGATTGAGGCTGACTCATGCTCTTCTTCCTCACTCCAAGCCCTGGTGTGCAGTACGCTACCGCTCTCCCCTTTAGCCCTGGTGTGCAGTGCCCTACCGCTCTCCCCTTTAGCCCTAGTGTGCAGTGCCCTACCGCTCTCCCCTTTAGCCCTAGTGTGCAGTGTCCTACCGCTCTCCCCTTTGGTCCTAGTGTGCAGTGCCCTACCGCTCTCGCCTTTAGCCCTCTAAGCTTACTGGCTAGAGCGAACGGAGGGTTGAAATGTTTAGGCTTTTTTTCAGATTTTAATTGAATTTAAGAGAAGTTAAAACTATGATAGTTATTATTTAGTAATTCCTTGTATAATAGCCTTGGGTCACAGTCCCTTGAACAAATTGACTTAAGCTAGAATTAAGCAATCAATGGGAAATGGGCATTGTCTAAAGATAATTCACAGTAGGATTTCTCAAAACAGTCCCCAACCAAAAAATGTACAAAGGCATTTAGTTACTTTTAATCTCAAGCTTGTTTGGCTGGTCTGCCTCTGTTGTCACTTGCACAGAAGTAAATTGACTATTAATTCCGGTGCATACCAGTCAAGTTCCACTCTTGTCAGTGAGAACAGGTTTAACGGAGTTGTTTCATAAGTAGAGGTGAGTAACTTCCAACAAGCTGCCCATCCTTTAAAGAGAGAAAGCTAGTGGCAGACAGGTTGCCTAATGTTTTTGCCAACCCTCAGCTATCTGAAGTGAACGAAACACACAGTAATTTACTCTGTAAGAGCAGACATGTTGATTTTTATGTCATGATATACATGTAAAATTAATAAATTTCCCCCATTGGCTTCAGTCTTGTGCTCTTTAAAGTTATATTTGACACAATCTTGAATATTGTTGAGGATTAAGCAAGTTTATTTGGCAAGCTGAGAGCATACAGAGTGAGTGGATGCCTGCTGACACGATGAGCAACGAAACTCGGTTCACAACTGAACACATGTTGGCAAATGGAATGTATACTCTTACACAGGTGTTAATCATCACATTACTCTTTTTCAAATATTGCCTCTTACCTGATGTGTCCCACATATTCAACTCAATCCGCTGTTTTTCGATCTCGAAACTGGCTGTATAATTCTCGAAGACAGTAGGAACATAATTCTGTAATTAAAAAAGGCATTAACACCTGGTCAATTTACACGTAAAATTCATAAGATGTAGTTCCATACACAGTAGCCTCACAAGTACTAAATTGACACCATCAACATGGCACGGCTGCACAGAAGGATTAGTTTTTATAAGAAAGTCCCAGAGAAAATAGGCATTTAATGCGCGATTGGACTAAACTAAGAGAGCAGTACAAAGGCAGTATATAGGGGTACAACGCAAATCATTTGCCATTACCAAAAACAATAAACTATTTTTGAAAGTATAATTTTGACTATTGTTGTTAGTAAGTTTCTCGTAGCCAATGCTTTGGACAATGTCCAACGCGCAAGCTGTGCGCAAAAGACGCAAAGCCATATGAACCCAAAGTCATAAGCATGCAATTTAGTAGGCTTATAAATAATATCTTACCTCGGGATATGAGTCTTTAGCAAACACGTGAAGTAGCGCAGTTTTGCCACATTGCGTGTCGCCGACCACGACAATTTTACAGCGGCTTGCCCCTTTGCTCTCCATGGTGCGGTGTTAGTAAGTTGTTTTAAAACGTCGCTTTCTTGACATTTAGCAACCTATGCAAAAAGTCCTACTTTCATGTGAGGTATTCTCTTTTGACCATGTGGATTCTATTTCCAATGTTGTTCTATACGCTTGCTAAACTATTGGTTGCCAACACTGAGTATTTCCTTGAAGCAGGCTACGCATATGCTGCACTTGGCACTCTCCAGTTGAGGTGAATTTGTGTTTTCATTTTGTTTGTTAGATCCGCCCATTCTAGTAATTACCCAATGAGAGAGATTTGAGTGTTTATGTTAATTTCACTTTAAAATGTAATGTTGGGATGACTGTTATAATTATCCAGCAATATTATAATACTACTTCCAATGACTGAATACATATTTATATCCACACATCGAGTTTAGACATAGGCTCCATTTTAAATATATATCCAAACTGTCATCTTCACCAGAGATAAAAAGCTTATCCGATCCTCATTATCTGTCTCAGTTGAACAGTTTGAAGTGTCACTGGAAGATATGACAGTAGAAGAACGTTCTTGTTTTGGCTGAATCTTAATACTGTAGCATACTGTATCGTAAATACTGTGAAAAATGTCCTGTGTTTTCATTTCCTTTCTTCATGTTTGGTTTGTTTTAATTTGTTTGTATTCTGGCTTTAAACATGGCACTGCCTCAAAATAGTACAGAGTAAGCTACCCCAGTATAAATACTAGTAAGTAACAATTGAATAAAGGATTAATTCTCTATTTTGTATGGAAGCCTCAGGGGCTTTTTAAAGTAAACTCCAAGTATTCCACAATAGCACATGATTTGCCACATATGTAGCCTATGTGTTATTTGAGTCAAAAGGTAAATGAAAATGCAATAATCTCATTTGCATTTGCATTTTCACATGCTGCTCTGGGCATTCTATGTCAATATTAAAATGAAAATGGAGAAGCTGTTAGACATATAGTTTTCAAAGACATAGCTGAGGCCTGCTTTTGGGTTGAACAGACAATTATAGTTCTAATTTATATCTTAACAAACGTTAACTTCCAAGGTGGTCTTGTGATGCTTCTGAAATTATTTTGGGCTAGGGCTGTGGAATCAACTCCTAAAAGAGTTGATTCCCAATTCCAGTGATGGCAGTAATAGGGAATCGACTCTAAAACCTTGATTACTTGATTCTATGTTCACACAAATATAAAAAAAAACGCCCGACCAGTGCAAATCCCATCTGATCATCGCACCTATCAGAAAGAAGACAGAACCATGAAACTTATTATGCACATGCACTATGGTGATCCCTGTCTGCCTGGTGAAGGAAAAACTATGGTGGCCCTGAGAGGCCAAACGCACTGCAACTTCAGAAAACACATGCAAATAGACAAAACACAAGCAAATTAAGAAATATCTACATCAATTTGACAATACATGTGCAGCATTTAGAAAACACGCTGCATATTACAAAAACACAACACATTACAGAAATGCGCTGCAAATACAGACAACACGTTACAGAAACGCACTGCAAATACAGGCAACACAAGGGAAATGTTTCCAGAAGACACCTAAATGTGACAAGGATAACACAAGATCAAAGGACCTCTGTTGTGTTGTCTGGATTTGCAACGCATTTCTGTAATGTGTTGTGTTTTTTGTATTTGCAGCGCGTTTCTGTAATGTGTTGTGTTTTCTGTACTTGCAGCGTGTTTCTGTAATGTTTTACGTTTTTGTATTTGCAGCGCATTTCTGTAATGTGTTGTTTTTGTATTTGCAGCGCGTTTCTGTAATGTGTTGTGTTGTCTGAATTTGCAGTGCGCTTTCTAAATGCTGCGGATGTGTTGTCAAATTGATGTAGATGTTTTCTTAATTTGCTTCTGTTTTATCTATTTGCATGTGTTTTCTTAAATTGCAGTGTGTTTGGCCTCTCAGGGCCACCGAAAAAACTGATGATCCATGCTTGTCAAAGTTTTTTGGACAAAGCTCCCTTTTGAGGTGTGAAAGTATATTTTTCCATCTACGGTATTTTCCTTATGCTGTTTTAACCTTTAATGTATACGTACTCATCTGTCTAGTTGTGATGACCATTCTGTTGTCTAACATTTTGATATATTTGTCAAATATTAGCTTGCATTTTAAAATATAAAAATATTAATAAATATATTAGCTAGCGTTTCTAGCTAGCAGGGTAGCTTATCATGGATGATATGGTCGGGGTAATTGTAACGCTGATGTGCTACAATTGACCCCAACATCATCAAAATAGTGTCCAGCTTAGTAACAGCATCCAAATGGATCTTTATTTGGCATATCATTTCAGAAAACTGTTTTGTGTGCCATTATATTTTCTATTCAAAAATTTTATATTATTATTATTATTATTATTATTATTATTATTATTATTATTATTATTATTATTATTATTATTATTATTATGTGGCATGGTTCAGTCCAGTGATTAAATCTTTTGCACAGTTGGGAGCAAATGCAATTTGAGCCACAACTGTGAAAGCAACTGAGATGTGCCCTGCATACCACTCATTATAAGAATAAGATAAGAGAATTGAGTTCCCCCATTTGTTTTGACTCCCATGCGATTGTGTTCTAATTTTGCCCGTTTTCCAGTTTTTGTTTGTAGTTTTTGTCTACATTATTTTCTAGAGATACATTTGGCAGGTTGGAAGTATTGGCATTTCTATGAATTATCTAATTGAGATGTTTTTGATCAAATTGTTTGTGACTCACTTCATATTGTTGTCAGCTACACAGATTTTTTAATGTTGCTGAGGGGGAAATGCTTTTTTTGTTGGGATTTTTCTGTTGCATATTAACTATAGATTTTATATTTCTATAATTATATGATTAATTATACTATTTTAATTCAACTGGAATTAATTGTTCAATATATATTAAATAGTTTTAACTATATCTATATTCTTGGGAGTTCATTTTGGTCCTTTGTATTTTTATGAAGGTATTACCAAGGTATCTAGGTATACCAAGATCAGGAATCTGTATCGATTCCATATTTTCTGGAGTTGAACAGCCCTAGTGTCAGGTTGCTGGTCTTGCATCCTAGTAAATGTATATGTTTTTATCGCCATCACCTGGTCAGAGTGCTCAATGCAGCTTATGAAAGCAATACCTCATCATACCCTGTCTGGATACAATCATCTTTGGGTAACTGTTAGATGTCCAGTTTTGTTTCCAAGAGACAAAATTGTTCAATCTGTCAAACCAGCAATGAACTATTCATAATTAGAATTCTAGTCTAAGCTTTATTGAACTGCTCCTTTTAGAACATTATGACAAATTTGTCATGCAGAATCTACTTTATTAAAATGTTTAGAATAGTAGGCTAAGTCAAACATCAACCATTACCGTTTTTTTACAATCGCATCCTTTTGACTGATCTGTGGTCACATTTTCAAAACTCTAAGCATTTATCACAACATCCATCTTGACTCTACAATTAACACAATTCTTGTAATTTTCATAAAATATGCAGTCCACATTTCTAAAAGGCTTAATTGTCTTTACATACAAACGTACCTAATAACCAGATTATTACAGTTTTTTTTACTTGCTCACAGCATGCCAGCAATGAAAACATAATTAAAGTTATATTGAAACAGCTGATGAACAATTTCAGATAATTTCAAACAGATCATTCAAACATTGGGAAATGGCTGATTTACTCTAAGTTGTGGAAAATAGACCAACCAAATCTGAATCCAATGTCTATTGGAAAAATAACCAGGTGTTAAAGTTATTTCAATGAGCTTGACATGCACACTGAAAAGGGGACTTTTTGGATTGATTTTGTTCAATGTAGATACAGAACAACACAGAGGAGCAGAGAGAGAGAAAATCATTTCTGGACATAGGAAAGAAATAGTTGGACGAGGGAGAGGAAAAGGACCATGTTGTCCCCAGGTAGACCTGAAACATGAAAAGTAAGTAATCAACTATTAGTATTTTGTCTGTTCCTCTTGGATAGAAAATATATGTCAATGTTTTGACAGAATAATTTGATATTGAGTTGGGTTTGATGTGTTTTGATAGTTTTGTGCATTTTGAAATGTAGAGTTAGTATTCAATGAAAAAATGTGGTTTTGAGCAGAACCTTTACTATTTGGCTAATTGTGTGATGTAGGTGTGTTGCAGTGTTACGAGTTTAGAATAACTATCTTAAGGGAAAAATGGTTGTTATAAAAAAAAAATTTTTAAAGTAACATATAGGCCTCAAACATAATCTTTCTGGGATATTTTTAGAACAGTTTGTGCACTTTGATGCTATCCTGCATCTCTCCCTTTTTTTTTTTTACTGTATAGCAAGCTTTTACACCTGTGTTTGTGTGTGGATGTAAATAATACAGGCCTTCAACTATATCCCAAAGTCAGATCAGTAGAACAAGGACAAAGTATAACAACATGGCAACATTGCGCATCCCGCTGCCAGTTTTGGCTGTCTCTTTTTGCACTGGCATTTCCTTCCTTGCCCCCTTGGCCACATCATTATCAAGCTTACTCACTTCCTGTTTGACACAGCACAACATCTATTTAACAGCATGGCACCCCTTACAGTATAGGACAATCTCCCTCCTTGTTTTTAATGCAAGGCTCATATTACTTGTATATTGTTTAAAAACACATGCAGGAGATTCAATCTGTTCACAAATAGAAGAGGGCTACAACGCAACACGGGTGGGGTGTTGCCAAAACAATCTACACCATGTAAAAACAAATCCTCATCCAGCTTTCTGACCAATCATCTGCCTCTGCTGGCTTTCGCGCATGGGCCTTTTCAAAAAAAATGTATGCTTTTTTCCCTTCTTGATTTAGTTGCAACCATAACTAAATCATGGTCAATTTTCCCGTTAAAAATGCTTTATAAAGACTTTTGCCCGTTAATGAACATTTGGCCATATCATTGCCTGGATGTCTCACAGAACACCAGTTGCAACTATACTGACATGTTTGTATGGTCCTCTTCCTACAGTCAAGAATCCACTTTCCAGGTTTCATTTTACACCAGACCGTATAATTCGCTCAGCTACCCTTTCTCTTGTCAAGAGATCTGTCACTTTTTGTCCACAGAGTGCACGCTGAAAGAGCAACCACTTGGAGAAACCTGTTGATCTAAGCACATTATCAATATATTTTTTTGGTTTGGTTATTGTAAGTTGGGGTCTCAGTTAAGCCCGTAATTAGACACATTTTCCTACTTAAACTTGTTTGGTACGCCAAACCTCTGCCAGGAAAGCGGTCCGATTATTTTTGGCGCACATCGGCACAGCCTTAAATTTTTACCATGTCTGGCGAAGATACACAGGCTCAACAACTACCAGAGCAGGAGAAGACAGTGGACCCACCCATTATCAAAGAACCTTTGGCCTCACCAGAGCCCTCTGATGCGACCAAGGCGCCTGAAGAAAGCACCGTAATAGTGCTTAACAACGCACCGGCAGCCTCGCCTGACAAAACGCCGGAGGATGACGCTTTCTCTTACCGTGCGTTAGTTCTAACGGGCTACGGAGGTTATGATAAAGTTAAATTGCAGGTGAAAAAGGGCAGGCCAAGCCTAAAGAGCGGAGATGTATTGGTGCGGGTAAAGGCATGCGGTCTGAACTTCGCCGAGTTGTTGGGGAAGCAAGGGTTGTACGAGCTTTTGCCGTCCCCACCTGTAACACTCGGTATGGAATGCTCTGGGGTGATTGAAGCCATCGGAGAGGAGGTGACAGAGAGAAAGGTAAGCAGAATAATATACCCTACACTCATGTAATAGTTTTGTACAACGCAATAAGCCGAAAGTGCTTTGATATCAATCTAAGTCTTTTAAAAGTTATTCCAACGTGTTTTAAAAAATAATTTATAAAGGTTTAAAAGTTTCTCAGATTTCCTTTTGCTTTCTGCTGGCTAGTCGAGGAAAAGCAGAAATAGACGAGGCCTCTTCTTGATCAATAAATCCAGTGTGCTTTGTCACAGCTGCAAACATGCTAGCCAATTTCTTTCAGAAGATTGCCATTTAGAAGACCTAGCTCATTGTAAAAGCTTAAAGGTGGCACTCTTTAAACCTTATTTATGGTTTCTCTTTTCCAGCCCCTATGAGGTTGAATTATTTGATACATCATTTTTTATTGACTTAAGAATTAAGAGCGAGTTTAGGAAATAAAATATTTTTGAAAGGTACCCTATGCTTTTTTTTATTCTCATTGTTTTCCTGCTCCCTGGTCTTCCGCATGGTGTTGCTTTCCTTGCACATCTCTATTAGGTTGGCTTTATGAAGAGCCCCGTCCATTGTGATCCCTTCCCTTCTTATGAATGTAAGGTGTGGATTAGAGTCATATGAAAGGAGCTAGGACGCTGACATGACTGACTGGGCAGTGCACATCTTCTAAAGGGCCATCAGCGCATTAGGGGACAACACTACATTGAAATAAACCAATCTCTTTGATTTATGGCTCCGATATTTGGACTTGACGTCAGTAGTATTTCCCCTACGGTTTAAAGTGTGTGTGTGTGTGTGTGTGTGTGTGTGTGTGTGTGTGTGTGTGTGTGTGCGCGCGCCATAGCCCTGAAGGCAGGCACCATAGATTCCATCCCTTCAACCCTCCCTCCATCCGCCAAACAAATGGACAGATTTGATCAAAGATCCAAAAGGAGGTGTGGTACATAGCAGTCATATTTGGAATCAGCACATGGGAACAACAGCACACAACAGTGTGGGAAGCAACACTGTTCAACTACACACATTACAAAGGAGCGGCCGCATTGATACCCTGACTAGACTTGAGTTTTTTATATTTATTCCTTCAAGGCTGAAAATGTTTATTTTAAACTTAAAACAGCCACAGAATACATACATTTTGGTCAACACAATGTGTTGGAGGAGGTTTGAACCGATGTTCCTTGGCCAGGTCAGGGAGGCCATCCAGAGGTCGATAGAGGGGCGAGGCGTTCCAGAAAACCCACGGGATCCCTTCGAGTTTGAACAGAGTAGATGAAGTGCTAGGGCTCTGTCCCATAAAGATGCTGTTCATCCACTCCAACATATCATTCATTGGTTGTGCAAGTGAAAACCATAGCCAATGAGCGTTGAGATGTATCACTTTCCTCAAGATTTGTGGGTTGGTTCAGAATATGATTATAATTAGTTAGGGGCGTCAGGTGTTTCTGCTTCATCAAGAATCACGAAGTCTGATATGCAATGCAAATATACAATTAATCAAATGGCTGCCTGAAAGTATGAATGACCTCTGACCTTTAACAGGAAGGTTGCCAGTACGAACCCCAGAAAGGACAATGCCTGATGCTGCTAAAGTGTCCTTGAGCAAGACACTAAACCCCATCCTGCTCTGGGGCGCCTGTCTGTGGCCTGTTTGCCCTCACCTCTGTAGATAGCTGAGTATGTCATGTAGAAGGCAAAAACATTATTCATGTGATGAGGGGAAAGAGTGAACTCAAGTTACACCTCACTTCCTTATTGCTACCCCAATTAGCTGTCACCGGATCTCTATCGCAGATGGGTTGCCTAGCACAAATTCATATGCTCAGAGCTTATAAAAAAATGTGGTTGGCAACTCGTCTGTAAAATAGATTATCTTTTATGAGGTGGTGTAAATATGCACATTAAATATTGTGAGTCTCCAAGACCTGCTATTGATGTTGATATTAAAGGCGTATATTAACATTGATAATAATATGATACTCATCATCATCATCTTCTTCCGCTTTGTCCGGGGTCGGGTCGCGGAGGTAGCAGTTCCAGCAGGGCATCCCAAACTTCCCTTTCCCGGGCCACATTTACCAGCTCTGACTGGGGGATTCAAGGCGTTCCCAGGCCAGTGTGGAGATATAATCCCTCCACCTGGTCCTAGGTCTGCCCCGCGGCCTCCGCCCAGCTGGACGTGCCTGGAACACCTCCCTAGGGAGGCGGCAAGGTGGCATCCTTACTAGATGCCCGAACCACCTCAACTGGCTCCTTTCTACGCAAAGAAGCAGTGGCTCTACTCCGAGTCCCTCACGAATGGCTGAACTTCTCACCCTATCCCTAAGGGAGATGCCAGCCACCCTCCGGAGGAAACTCATTTCCGCCGCTTGTATCCGCGATCTCGTTCTTTCGGTCATGACCCACCCTTCATGACCATAGGTGAGAGTAGGAACCTAGATAGACCGGCAGATTGAGAACTTTGCCTTCTGGCTCAGCTCTCTCTTCGTCACAACGGTGCGATAAATCGACTGCAATACCGCACCCGCTGCTCCAATTCTCCGGCCCATCTCTCGTTCCATTTTCCCCTCACTCAAGAAATAGACCCCGAGATACTTGAACTCCTTCACTTGGGGTAAAGACTCATTCCCTACTTGCAGTAGACAATCCATCGGTTTCCTGCTGAGAACCATGGCTTCAGATTTGGAGGTACTGATCCTCATCCCAGCCGCTTCACACTCGGCTGCGAACCAATCCAATAAGTGCTGCAGATCGCAGACCGATGATGCCATCAGGACCACATCATCTGCAAAAAGCAGTGATGCAATCCTCTGCCCACCAACCCGCAGCCCCCCTCCCCCGCGGCTACGCCGTGAGATCCTGTCCATGAATATCACAAACAGGATAGGTGACAAAGCGCAGCCTTGGAGGAGGCCAACCCTCACCGGAAACGAGTCCGACTTACTGCCGAGAACCCGGACACAGCTCTCGCTTTGGGAGTACAGAGATTGGATGGCCCTGAGTAGAGACCCCTTCACCCCATACTCTCGCAGCACCTCCCACAGTATCTCCCGGGGAACCCGATCATACGCCTTATCCAAATCCACAAAACACGTGTAGACCGGATTGGCATACTCCCAGGCCCCCTCAAAGATCCTTGCGAGGGTTAAAAGCTGGTCCGTTGTTCCACGACCAGGCCGGAAACTGCATTGTTCCTCCTCAATCCGAGGTTCGACTGTCGGTCGAACCCTCCTTTCTAGCACCCTGGAGTATACTTTCCCGGGGAGGCTGAGTAATGTGATGCCTCTGTAGTTGGCACACACTCTCCGGTCCCCCTTTTTGAACAGGGGAACCACCACCCCGGTCTGCCACTCCTTAGGTACTGTCCCCGACTTCCACGCAATGTTGATAAGACGTGTCATCCATGACAGTCCCTCAACACCCAGAGCCTTCAGCATTTCTGGGCGGATCTCATCAACCCCTGGGGCTTTGCCACTGTGGAGTTGTTTGACTACCTCAGTGACCTTCGCCAGGGAGATTGATGCTGATCCCCCATCATCCTCCAGCTCTGCCTCTACTATAGAGGGTGGGTTTGTCGGGTTCAGGAGTTCCTCAAAGTGTTCCTTCCACCTCCCAATCACCTTGTCAGTTGAGGTCAACAGCGTCCCATCCTTACTGTATACAGCTTGGATGATTCCCTGCTTTCCCCTCCCGAGGTGTCGTCGGTGGTCTTCCAGAACCGCTTTGGTGCCAACCGAAAGTCCTTCTCCATGGTTTCTCCGAACTCCTCCCACACCCGCTGCTTTGCCTCTGCCACGGCCGAGGCTGCAGTCCTTCGGGCCTGTCGGTACCTTGCAACTGCCTCCGGAGTCTCCCGGGATAACATATGATACTCCATTATTATTATAAACATATTAGCTAATATGCTTCGAATACTATCTGTATGAGATTATCTAATAGCAATGGATGCATTGGAAAGTTGCAGGTCTATTGCAAGTAGTCAATAGTATTCATGGAACCTTTTCTTCTTGACTTGGCTAGAAAGGTTAGGGTCTGTTATCTTTAGCTAAAAGTTCAATTAGTGTCTAGATACTAGTGATGGAACAGGTGAAATATTTTGAAGTCATCTTTGTATCCTATTTTTTCTTGGGAGTTTGTACTTTGTAGCTGTGTGCAGACTTTATGGTTGGTAACTGACCACATGCTCAACTGACTGCCAATGAGGGAGAATGTGATCGGTGAGTCATGTGCTGTTTTCTAACATGTTGCAAAGAGGGTGTGAGTGTGTGTGTGCGTGTGTGTGTGTGTGTGTGTCTGCTTGCAACTAAGTGCAGATTGGTCCTACTGTGTGTGAATAAAACAATGCGTGTTTTCATCTATGTATGAGTGCGTGGGCTACAGGAAGAGGGGCAGGCGCACACACATTGAAGCAGGACAAACAGGAAGAGTTCGACTATTCAGAGACAGATCACACCTCTTTCCTGTGACCTTCACTTTTTGGCATTCTTTGTATCACCGCTGAAGTGTGTATGATTCGACTTACACTCTGTGGGAGTGAGCAGACAGGGAAGTTAGTATCAAACATCCCACTGGATTCTTCGGGAAACTGCAGGCCCTTGGTGCCAATTCTCTTCCCACTGAGTTATCCGAGGTCCCTTAAGGCTGAAGGGAGTTTAGCAGAAGAGCTGAGATACAACGTCAACACAATGACATACTGTAGTGTAAAAACAAGCCCTTCACATAAATGGCCTGCAAGGTAACGGACGAAGACATGCACGCATCATAAAGGGAACGCAAAAAGATTGGTGGCAAAATGTGGCCATTCTATAAAATCCACTGACTCCACTGTAGCCACAGAGCAGGTTCTTACTGCACTATTGTTTTCTACTCCTTTTCCCCTGTCTTCCTCTTCACTCTCACTCTCACTCTCTCTCTCTCTCTCTCTCGTTCTTCCCACCCCTTCCCCTCTCTCTTCCCGCCTCTCCCCTCCTCCGTCCTGCAGGTGGGCGACCGGGTGATTGTGCTGAGTCGCAGCGGCCTGTGGCAGGAGGTGGCGGCTGTGCCAGCCACCAACACCTTCCTCATGCCTGAGCCAATGAGCTTTGAGGAAGGCGCGGCTCTACCTATCAACTACCTGACGGCCTACATGATGCTGTTTGAGATGGCCAACCTTAGACCCAGCAAGAGTGTACTGATCCACATGGCTGCAGGTGACACTCACATTTGGCCTACACACAATATGGAGACAAGGGCGCGTTCATGAGCAAGTGTGATGGGAGTGTGTACATAATATCAACCTCTTTCTAATGCATGCACAGAACACACACACACACACACACACACACACACACACACACACACACACACACACACACACACACACACACACACACACACACACACACACACACAGGCACTCTCATTCTTTCTTTGCAACTGCCTTGACTCCATCCATGACTGAACTGGTTAGTGTGTGCCCTGACCAGGCAATGTGACTGCAGGCTCTTCACAGCTCTGTCGACTGGGTCTGATAGCACTGCTATGCATGCCATTCCATGTCAGTGCAGGAAATCAACAGCAAAAACCACATTATCTAAGTGTTGGTTGGAGAGCGTGTGTGTGTGTGTGTGTGTGTGTGTGTGTGTGTGTGTGTGTGGGGGGGGGGGGGATTAGCTACTCTATTTGGGTTTGTTTGTATGAACTAATTGAAGTAAAGATGGATTCTCATTCATGACTTTTGTGTTTTCACTGCTGTACAAATCTCACACACACACACACACACACACACACACCTGCCCTGGTTTTTAGGCCTGGAGTTTGCACCACTGAGTAAAGCAAACGTAGACGAGCACAGGTGTGCAGATGAGTCGGCAGCTAGTGACTCTCACACTGCCCTGAAACAATTTAGCTCCATTTCCATGGCAACTTGCATCTGCGCAATATACCATTGGCTGCACACAGGACCTTTGCAAAACGACAACATTGATCAGTATCATGCCCTGTTGCTTTGGCAACACTGGATATAAAGAAAACTCCACAGTAAACAGGCAAAATTACTACATTTCAGTGTGTTTTTGTTTATCTTACAATAGGCTACAGTACAGTGTTTATAAAACTGGTATCTTATGTTTGTGGAATTCTCATTTAACTTGCACACACACACACACACACACACACACACACACACACACAATCCTACTCAATCTGATAGACTAAACCACACTGTACCTCATACAAATTCTCTCTCTCTCACACACACACATACACACAACCACTTGTGTCAGAGGAGTCTTATAACCATTAGCTGAGTTGACAAAGTTTCAGGAAGTGGTTGGTAAGTCACCTCCATATAGTGGCAACTGTGTCAAATCAGCAGATGTTTTATATGCTAAAAGCTCTCCAACCAGCACTTTCTACACACAATAGTCATGATAAAACACTGGCTTTCTAGGTTTTGGTTCAATAGGTATTAAATTGAGATGTAAATCGAAATAGACATTGTTGTAATATTTTAAGGTGTAAGAGAAAAATCTCGCTTTATATGAAAAATCCTAATAAGATCAGGTAGTAGAAGTGGTATTCAAAGCACTTATGCAGTGTAAAGGTATACAGATTGTCACTGGACACTAGATATTCTAAATCCCCATAGTGGAGCAAATGTAGTATAATAAAAAAAGCCATTAGAAACTACTAGGCAAACAAGCTTCTTCTAATATTTTTTATCTTGTTGTGATCTATTTGATTATCCCACGATTCAGTTACTTTTAAATTATGTCAATAATGTATATTATCTACAAATCATAGCAAAGCTGTGGGCCAACTTTTAACAGTGGGAGGACATGCTTGTACTGCAATAGATACATCAGACTGTTTTCTCTTTCCCTTCATTAGGGGGTGTTGGTATTGCCGCCACTCAGCTGTGCCAGACGGTGAAAGACGTGACCATTTTTGGCACGGCGTCTGCTAACAAGCACGAGACCATCAGCCAGGGCGGAGTCACTCACCCCATTGACTACCGCACCAAATGTTACGCGGAGGAGATCCGCAAAATCAGCCCAATGGGTAACCACGTAGGATCGTTGTCATTTCTTTGACATTGGCCATGTTTGGGTTCAACATTGTTGATTGTATTTTTGTTTTACATCTGCTTTAATTCTCTGTCATTGTTCCATCAAGGATTGGACATAGTCTTGGACCCCTTGGGAGGCTCAGACACCCAGAAAGGCTACAGTTTGTTAAAACCAATGGGCATGCTGATTGTATTCGGTAAGAAATATGTCAGCTCAGATGTTTGGCATCTTGACCTTTTATTTCACTTACACATTGCTGAGAAACGTTGGTATATGAGAAATGAATAGAGCAGAAGCACTTTGGTGAATGACACTTGATACCTACAGTTTGTGCATAGTTTGGGAAACAAAATACTTATCCAAATGTGCATACCAAAGTGAGTTAACAGTCTCTCTAACTGTTGTCTGATAACTTATTCTATGTCATTTCACTTGGTCCAGGAGCCGCCAACTGTGTAACAGGCCAGAAGAAGAACCTGCTGGCGCTGGCAAAGACCTGGTACAACCAGTTCACCATCACCACCCTGCGGCTCATGCAGGCCAACAAGGCCGTGTGCGGCTTTCACCTGGGCCACCTGGAGGACGACCAGTTCATCCTCCAGACCCTTGGCATGCTGCTAGAGCTTTACAACCAGGGCAAGATCAAGCCCCGCATCGACTCCACCTACCACTTTGAGCAGGTGGGTGGGTTTCACCCATGAGGGGGTTGGAGGGATGGCAATGTGTTGGTGTGACCTTATGGGTGTTGGTGCGCCTGCACGTAAAACATGTATTATGAGCGGCCACATGAACACAACACACCTGTAAACTGTAGGGGGGATGGGCAGCAATAAAAGGATGTCCACATATAATACTAAGCCTCAAGGTTCTACACACACACACACACACACACACACACACACACACACAGCAACCACCCTTTTAGAAATGCCTGAAAGCTCAGCAAGTTGACATATTGCCTTCATCCATTACCGTCACTGAATGCCTTGAAAGGCTATGTTTACAACACTCTTCCAGCCATTCTAGTAGCTCTGATGTTAGATGTTTTGAGATCGGAGGTTGGCAAGCATTTCAAAACACACTTCCACGAGGGCCTGTGAAGAGTAGAGGGGAAGTCCCCTTGGCTCCTGCGTTTACCAGGAGGGAAATTCTTTGATTAAACCAAACTCAATACGTTTACCTGGGGCTACTAAAACGTTTCCGTGGCAACCCGCCACCACCCTAGTTACAATCCCCACTTTAACCTCATTGGTCAGAGCTCTTTAAGGTCAGAGTTTAGACTTTCTGCACAGTGACTTGGTGTGGACAGGAAATGGAGATTCTTTGACAATCGAGTCTAGGGTTTAAATGTCAAAAATAATCGTCAGAATGAATGGATGAAGACATAAGCAAAAAAAAAAGCAAAGCAAATGAAGCGTCCACTGTTTAGCATGTCTCAATGTGGAAGTTAATAGCACGATATCCCCAGTGCACCCTTCCAGTGGCAGGAGCAGCATCCTCATCCCCATATTACTTATGAATCCGGATTGTGACTCTACAGAGACTGTTCTGACGGCTGTCTCACCACAGTCCTTAGCGCTCTCCCTCCCTTTCCCGTCCTCCCCAGTTTATATAGCTGACGTGTCACTCTGACAAACCTTGGTTTCCCCCATCAATTGAGATGGGCCCTGGCGGTAGTTGCTAGGTGACAGGCTTCTGTTGCCGTGGCGTCAGTCGCTAGGGGGGATATTTGTTTTTGTAGTTGCGGCAGGGTGGGTGAGTGGAGATCAGGAGTAGACAGACAGCAAAGTCAAGAAGAGACCACTTGTGTGTGTGTGTGTGTGAGATGAGTGCCGCTTGGGGACATCCATGTTTGCAATGAAGGCAATATCATATTTATATGGGGAGGTATTTAATTTAATCAATCTCTCTCACTCATCACAAGGTAAACTTTAAAGAGTAGGTAGTTTGAAGTAATCAGGTTGCATGTTGCGTGAAAAAAGATGCAGGTAACCTAGGCTTTGACGGACTGCTAACAAGAATCGCTTTAGTGCGTTTGAGCTGTGCCTGTCAGTAGTCAGTTAGTCTCTTGTCCATCTTTCTTATTGTCCTTGGTTTATCACACAACACACACATGCACAAACACACATTACACTCTCTTCTACCCTAGTTTTTGTTTCAATATATTGTCTCTCCCTCTTTCTCGGCAGGTGGGTGAGGCCATGAAGCGGATGCACGACCGCCACAACATTGGCAAAGTCATCCTTCTCCCAGAGCCGAAGAAGGCTGAGGAGAAGACTGATGCTGATCCTGAGCCAGCAGAAAATGAGTCCAAGGAAAAGGAGGAGGAAAAAAATGAAGAGAAGACCGAAGAGCCCGACACAGAAGTCGTCAAAGCAGACGAGAACTGAGTAAGGGTATTGGTGTGGACAGTCCACTCAAGCACAGTATTGGCCTTCTCTACTCCTTGCCCCAAAAAGCCATTGCCTCCTATGATATATATTGGAATTGGCTGCCTTGTTGTACTGACACTAGTGACTATCTGTTGTCTATCTGTAGTCTCTGAAGTTTGTGCGAAAGATTCTCAGTGAAAAAAGCCCATGTTTTATGTTCTGTAGCCTACACCAGTGCAGCCCAGAATGGAAAATGTGAGTCCGTATCTACATTTTCTATGAGTGTTTTCACCAGATATATGAAAGATCTATTGCATGCTCCTCTCTAGACAGACTGCATATATTGTGCCATATGAGATGGGACAGTCCATCTTTAAAAAAAAGAAATTATATCTTCATATTTTACATTTGTAAAGTATGTATGTGTGGTCCTATTCAATTGTTGAGTGTGTTTATAGTGGGTGTATGTGTGTTTGAGTGTGTATATCTATTGTTCAAGTAAGATTAAAGTTAGAATTTGCAACTCATATGATAACATTTTCTATTCTATGTTTCTAAATTCTTTGTCAGTAAACTTGTTTAGGATTTTTGGCCACTGAAAGAGTGCCAGCATTGTAGGTACTGTTTTTGATTGATGGTTCGTTTGTCCACCTTTAAGTGTGCCTAAAAGTGAGCCAACTTTCCTCTGTGTTGAAGCCAACTATGAATCACAAAAGGAAGAGTCCGAAATAATACTTCCCTGCCATGTCTTGCTGATTTAAATTAAATAGTTTTTGCCAATGCATGTAGGCAATTCAACGCACCAAATGCATTCTTACTCTCTTTGGTATGTTAGTTGTGGGCTATTTACTATAACAGTGCCTCAATCTTACCTATACACTTTGCCATCTCACTCGCACTTCCTTTAGTAATGCCACAATGATATCCCATCCCTAAAACAGTCTTACAGACAGTACAATATGGAACTGGAAGTCTTTGTATTTTTTGGCTGAACAAAAATGTATTAGTTATGAATTCCTGTTTAACTTCCAGTTTAATGCCACTGTTTTTCTGGTGTCACAGGCGTGATGTTTGGTTTAATTGCATTGTATTTATACCCTGTTAGTATACACATTGATAAATGACACCAAATGGTTAATAGCAGATATGGGAGTGGAGAGCAGATGTTTTTTCCAGCTTAACGGTAATTTAATGCTCCAGTGTGGTTTAGAGGAGAAGGAGAGAGAGGAAGCTTGTCTCCTCATACAAACCACGCCTGCTCACAACATTCCACTCGTCCCCCATTTCTTTATATCTGACACGTACACATGCGCTTAACTCTTAGTCTCCTAAATGCGTATGTATTTGTAGCTTATTTTCATTACACTGCGTAATTTCCCCTTTATGACCTGACACAGCTGTGTATCTTTTCCTTTATTCTGGCTTTGTAGTGGCAGGATGTAAAACCTGGTGTGGATTTGGAACAGGAGCCTTGTCTGTCGCTTAACTCCACTAATAATAACGTCTTTTATCCTAACAGGTCCTTCCAACTATGTATGAAGTTATAGTCTACCATTATAAGCCAGACTTTAAAAAATAAATAAAAAAAACACCTTACATTATGGACAGTTTGTACGGAAGTGTATTAATAAAACTAACTTGTTAAATGCTTGCTTATATTTCCACAAACCTTCACTTAAGAACAGCATGTCCTTAACACATCGAAAAAGTAAGCTTGAGATGCAAGGCAAGAAAACAGTGAGAAAGAACTTACAACATTGAAATAACGCTTGGTTTTATGCAATTTATTAGCTCATAAAATGACCATAACGAAGAACTTGCATACTGCGTGTACATACAATAATTTGGCGCGGATTTTTGTCAAATATGTGGTTAGGACTCAAATCTTTACTTCTGCCTTTGTTAGAATGAACTTCACAGATGTGCTTAAACCCTAGGTTAAGGTGAGCCACCGTTGTGGATAGTATTACAATTGTTATTCATTGCTGCAGTGTTATTGTTATTCCTTACTTGTATGTGTGTGTTATGAATTATTAAATGTCATTGGGAAATGGAAAATGTAATATTATGGTATGAGTTATTATTTCTATACGTTACTGTGTTGCTAAGCTCAACAGGAGTCACAACAACATTCTATGATAGAGTAACAGCTCCATCTATACTTAGTTGCGAACAACTACATAGATTTGTGGCCAGATATATAGGCATCCCTGACATAAGCATTTTGTAGGAGAGCTAATTATTTTTACAAAATTTTTTGATCCTGTATTTAAAGAAAATCTCTAAATCTAGAATTAATATTAGACTTCCCCGATACAAATTGCAACTTTTGCTGATTACAGACAAAATGCAAACACAGGTTAATAATAATAATAGTAGTATACATTCAATCATTAAATTATCTTGTTTATATATAATTAAGGAGAACTACCTTTGAGTCGGTACAGTATTTTGAAATACTAAAATCATTTAATACTGACTATATACATTGGCTTTCTTTGCTATGAACTGATTGTAATTGATATTTAAAAAATTATTTAACTCTCTTTTACATACAATTGTTTAAGTGAAGCCTTCAGCCGCTTGAGATAATCTGAGTCTGGGTAGCCGTTCCTTTAAACACACATACATAAGACATTTTAACAGGAGAACCAACACACTTAATCAAACCCCATTAATGTAGTTATAATCTTTTCATATATTTTATGAGAATGTATCATTTTGTTATGAAGACTCACTTGGATTTTCCTCCATCAATACTTGTCTTGTGTGGAATGTGACCCCATACAACTTTGTCTCCGGCGTCTTCAGCTCTCACACGGAAGGTTAAACCTTGTTCAAAGGCTTGCTTTAGAGATAGAAGCAGCTGGCGAGTTGTCTCATTTATAGGCAGGAAGGCTTGGAATTGGCCTCCCTGGAAAGTGGCCCCAGGATTAGGATGATCTTTCTAAAAAACATTTTCACAATTTAGTTTAGTTGATAAAGTGTTCAGCCATTCATAACATGCAAAGCCAAGTTAAAGTATGCATCGTTAGCATGGAGAAAAACAGAAACAAAATCGGTAGATGATTTCATGTTTCATTTGGTCCTACAAAACAATATTAATTTGTCTTCACTTTTAGTGGAGCTGAGGGATACAATCTTATTAAATGATAAGCCATTTTAGGATACCTTCATTAACTGGCGAAGTCCACAGAGAAATAATAACACAATTTGTAATTCATCACCTCTAACAAGAAAAATATCAGTCCTTACCCCTTGAAATCCATCAGGGATGGAGTAGGTAATCTTCAGAGTAGTATCTTTACTATACCCTGCCAGACTCAGGGACATTTCACTGTAGGTCATGCTACCCCTGATACCAGTGACTGTCTCTTCTGCTTTGGGACATACCCCACAATCTGAGTGGAGCTTTGCCTCACAAGCTGGGCACAACACAGCCTCACAAGCCTTTAAGGACACAGAGTCACCTGTGGTCCCACAAACGCAACGCTGACTGGATTCCTTTTTGGCGTCTTCGGCTTGATTGTCTCCGGACAAACTTCCTGCAGAGTCTTTTTCTTTGCTGCTTGGTGGACCCATTGTATCCGACTTGGGGCACACACTGCAATAGGGGTTTACTTTGCCCTGGCACCATGGGCACAACACAGCTCCATTATCTTGATCCTGGATGGGTTTACTAGCCCCATTATTATGGGTGTTGTGAGCATCCTCAAAACCTGTGGGCATATATGTTTCAGTATTCAGCTCCTTAGATAGTACATTTCTCCCTGATTCTGTTGGTGCCAGCCTCTGAGTGGAGTCCTCCTCTAAGGATGGTGCTCTTCTGTTTTTCTCTTCGATGGCAGCAGCCGGTGAATTCTCTAGCTGACTGGGTGCACTATGTGTTTTAAAACTCATTCTTTCCAACGACTTCTCCTTTTCAGTGAGAGGTTTCAAAACTGGTGTTTCATGCACACCTGACAAATCCTGTACCGCAACGCTTTGCATGGCACCGTGCTCACTGAGTGAATGATTTGTAGGTGTTTTATGCAACTTGGTGTCTTCCCTGGCTGTCCCTGCCACCAAATCCCCCTGCAAAAAGTCAGTTGATTTTTCCCCCGCGATCCCAGTGAGGAACAACTCTTTTAGGACAGTAATAGCCTCTAAGCCATCTTGTTTAGGACCTAAAATGAAAATGCTCTTTAGCAGAGGCAAAATCAGTAAACTCCTAAATTTCTCCCTAACAACGGTGCATTTTAGCTCCAAAGTCTCACTTATATGGTCAGAGATACCTACAGATGACAACGATAGCTCATTGCTGGAGAAGTCCTTGGCTACTTTGGTGATCAGGTCTTTCAGTTGCTGTTGAGTTTCTCCAACCTTTGCTACATCTGCTCCTCTCAAATGTAGAATAGTTTCATTCCTTTCTTTGCTCTCGCTCATCTGCAAATCAGCGGTCAAATCTTCGATTTGCATGCAGTAGCAATGTTTAATGTAAAGCCATAAAAGCAAAGGAACTTTAACCTCCACGCTGAACGCTTCCTTTGTGTCTGACAAATGGTCACGCTTTTGACGGTTGACATGGCCTTCTTCCGTTTTTTCTACCGGGTTTGCATCTGAGAGGTTTTCATTCAACTTTTCTTCTGTCCTTACCTGCCCAGGCCACTCCAAGCTATTAAACCGTCTCAGAGTGGAACCTGCCATTGAGTGACTGTCTGGAACAGAGAGCGATGCACCATCTCTTGCTAAATCTACATGGTCCGATAGGTTGCTGTGAGAATCGCTTGAAGTGGCAGGATTTTTAGTTCCAGTACAATGATTCAGATCATTGGTACCAGAATGGGCTTCCCTAGAGATGGAGGACAGGTCCTCAGTCTTCTCACAGAGGTCGGCTTTATCTTTTGGATCGCAATTCACAATTTCTTTTGGATTTGAAGTCTCCAGCCTTACAGGACCTATATCTGACATTGGTCCATTGTCAAATATCTGACTGTCACTTCTGAGGTGTGCTGCAGGCGAGAACCAGAGGCTCTGCTGCTCCCGACGGGTCTTCCTGTCACCTGTGCTGGACCATAGCTCTTCCACTGTAGAGTCCCCAGCACTTACAGGCTTTGCAAACCCTGCATACATATTGGATTCTTTTCTACTGCCCTCAAGCCTTTCTTCTCCGTGCTGCCTGTCTGGGATGAAGGAGAAGGAGGCAGCTCCAGAGGTTTGAAAGAACATATTATTAGGTATGTTCTTCTGGCTGTGCTCCTTTGTTATGCCATGCAAGTCCAGTAGGAACTGTTTTGCCTCTGATACATCGCCTCCACTGCCCACCAAGTAGATGTTTGGCCCCTCGTCATTGATCGACAGCTTTGGAAATGTCTGTGCTAGGACTTCAAGGTTCTGTTGCAACCCCTGTCTGGGGAGATTGTCCTTTGATAATTGCACTTTACGAAGCTGGGCCTCTTTTTCTTGATACAGTCTAGATAGTTCCCCGTGTGCAGACCTTATGCACTGCATGCTTTGTAACACAGCGCCAGCCTTTTCCCGCAGGTAGAGAGTGGTGATATCGTTGCTAGAGACGTCAAGCACCTCCACACCATGCCGGTCCAAGATGCTCTGGTACTCTGTGGAGCAGTGGCTTTTGAGATAGCAAAAGATGTCAGCGTCCATTACCATGGAGAAGTCCTCTAGTGAGGTGGTCTGCTCAGGTTCCTCAGCCTTTTCTTTTTCATTAGTGAATGATTGTTGTTGGATTTGACTCTTCTTGGGAGTATCGTAGGGCAATTTTGAAAGAGCAGCCAAATCTTTACTTTTAAGCTGATTGTTCACTTCTTCAGATACAGAGTGATAAGTTTTCTGACCATTTGACACCTTTGCATTGGGAATCAGAAAATCGTTTTGATTCTCTGAGTCCAACAGACTCAGCAAGGACTTAGTCAGACTCTGAACTTCAGAATACCGCCCTTTCAAAGTGCAAGTTTCATCATGACTGTGAAAGGTTGATTTTACACCTGAGAAGGTCCTGTGCAAGTCAAATATTGCCGTTTTCCCCCCAGGCAATTTACCGTAGTCCACTGTCACTGCAATGTCTACAAAGAGCTACAGATAAAAGAAAAAACATGGGTTTGCAAGTTAGCTATGTATTGCAACAAGATGTAAAAATAAAGAAGAATCTATGATTTATTATTGCAAAGTATAATTAGAAAATACTGTACATTCCACTTACTTCATCTGGGTCTATTTTCCTTCGGTACCAACTAACAGGTACTGTATATTTTTTGTCATCACTGAATTGCAGTGTGTGACTTCCTTTTTGAACAACTCTGTGGGCCACTAAGTGACGTAGAAGTAAAAAAAGATTTAGTGTGTAAGGAATATGCATTGACAGACCACATTAAGGTGAACTTTAACACTCAATTATCTTTTCCATCAGCAAACAGTAAAAGCTTATTCCCATTAATATATTCCTAAGTGATCACATTTCTGATGTCCAACTTTGTATAACCTGTTTATTATCCTGCTTCTTCTACAAGCTTCTACAAGAGTCTCTTACCTTTGCTGTCATCAAAGGTAATGAGAGCGTTTCCTGACTTGGAGATCTCGATTGATGATATATCACCTCCTCCATTTCTCTTTCTCAGAAAGTGAATGTACAGTTTATCTGTTAATCGGTTTTGAGGGATGTCCGATGGTAAGCCACTGACTCTGATAGTTTGACCCACCTTTGCCATGATTGCCACAGCCTCTGTTGGACAAATATTCATAAATAATAGAATATTTAAACATTCTATAAAGAAAGCAAGTAAGATTAGCCTCCCAACCGACATTTAAATGTGGTCATTGGACCCAAATGGGTTTGTCCACGGGTTCCACGGAGCACTCACGTGTGTTTGCCCAAATGGGTAATCATGAGTGGGTTCCAACCAGGCTATTGATGGATCTGAGCTAAACTGCCCATTTTGACTCAGTGTAACTTTTACCTACAAGTGACCCACCCTGTGGCCGCAGTTCACACATGGGTGTGCCTGTGTGTGGCCCAGTTGGTTAACCCGAGTGTGTCCTACTTGGAATGGACTTCCTTGAACAATTGGCAAAGTTTTTAAATAATCAATAGATGATTAAGAAATGCAAATAAACATTGAAAGTGCAGTGGTTTTTAAACACGACTATGGCTTTACTGAAAGCTGTAGGTAAGTAGCTTCATTCTACAATTGACCAAAAACAAAAACTTTTAGGATCCTGATTCGCATGAGCTTTTTTAAACCAAATACGTGATAAAGCCTTTCGAAAACTGATTCAAAACCAAGTACTAGTCATTTTGGATCTACTTGAACTATTGTTTGAACACCCAATATACGAAATTGTGCCACAACAAATTATTTAATTAATATTAATGATAATGTTTCAGTATCTGTAATAACTTACCCTGAAAAGAATTTCCCTTCAATAGTTCTCGAGAACTAGAAAGTGAAACTATGGCGAGCGTGAGTGATGACGTAATTTCGTAGAACCCTTAGGTTTTAATTTTCCTTCTGAAGTTACATCTCGTTATTGATGAAAACAACTATTTAAATTGCACAAACTGGCACTATTTTATTTTGAGTTATTTATATTTAAACAAAAATTATTTTTGATATAAGCGCCACAAGATGTCACCATAGCCTTACTGCTGTCATTGCGCGTGTCCTCCAGCAGCATAGACAGCACACTCAACTAATCGTCTCAACAGAATTAAGGTGGTCTAGCAGTATTGCACAGGTTGCATGTATTTGTTGCCTTGTATCAGTCCAATCTCATGCTATGATATCTTATACATTTTCTTTATCAAAGTGATTGAAGATACAAATCGATATTACACACATTTCTTAGGCCCTATTTGAGGAAATTGTGATCAGATTTTTTTTCTATTCAAATTATTAACATTTGAGCATGGTATATATTTGGAGGTTTTAAATGGTCAGTATTAAGATGAAGCTCAGTTGTACTGTTTTTCAAGAGTAGCATTTTATCAACCACATTGGCTGGATTATTTCTGTGTCAGCTGGGATAGGCTCCAGCCCCCCGCGACCCTGCAAATGATAAGCGGTATAGCTAATCGATGGATGGAAAAGTTTTAGGTAGCAACTGATTACAAATTAAATGGTACATAAAATGTTAGTGATGTGATCCGTTTACAGTAATGACCAACAAGTTGTTAAACGTTTGTGACATCTTGTGAAACCAATAGCACGTTTGAGATACAATAAATGCTGTTTAGTCCATGTTGCTTGGTCTGTGTCTCAGCCATTCTGTATTTATTTATGGAAAGGACATTGATTTGTCAAGAAGAGGTGCAGTAGCAGCTTGTGGATATCCATAACCACATCATTGCATACCAGAAGGTTTTGTTATTGTGTTTGTCTGTTGACTGTTTACATTCTTTCTTTACCTACCCTACTGTACTTGTACTTGGCTATCTGTGGTGCCAAAAGTATATCCTGCTAGGGTAAGATAAGGACTCACTGGTCTTACGTAGACCGGTTCACAACATTCTGCCGTAGCCCAACCCTACAGCTACAACCTACTTTTTATTTGGCTTTTCTAATGCACATGATTGCTATTATATTGTGCTGCAGTAATTTAGTAATGTGTTTTAATGCATTTATTACGCAGAGACTTCAAACCTTTCCTAATCTCGCTCGCAAGGCAAACACAATAATCAATTCTAGATGTGACGTTATACACTAACCATGGTCAATATGAGCATATGGTAAATGCTGAATCTGTAATGCATGTCCTGAACTACAACCTACTTCAAATTATTATTTATTTAGGTCTCAGTATTGGTGGTCTCTAATTGAATGTAATCACAGCTTTGGAGATGGATAGCGTTAGATCTTATTCTCTTTTCCCCTCAGTGGCCTCACATGCTTGGGTTCAGTATACTATTAAACTTTACTGGAAGTCCTTGAATGCAATCTGTAGGCTGTCATTGAACAACCTTGAGCCGCTCTCCATTTGGGTCGTTCATAAAACTTACACAATGGCCCTTTGTTTTCCCTCCATCATAGTGAGCTCTGTATGCAAGAGTAGATCTCTCAGACAGATCACTATAATTGGGACGACTGTATCGCAAAACAGTTGCTTTTAAAAACTGTTATTATCCCCATTGAATTGTTCCACTGCTGTTGAAAAGTATCTCTTTTTGCTATACCCTGAGAAACATATACCCTGTCCTGGCCCAATGTGAACAGGGCTAAAATGTGTGTCTATGCCTTTTGGTATGTGATATCCTCCCCTTCTATCTGAATGTTTATCTTAACCCCCACTTATAACCTTCTCTTCTTTCTTTTTTATAATAAAAATACTTGCACTCATATCTTCAAAGAAACCTTGCAACTTCAGAATCATTGGTTTTAATCACTAATTTATGATGAAATACCATAGGAACATTGGTTTAGATCACCAACACACAACATATTAATAGTTACACTATTTAGCTGTTTGGTACAATCCCATAATGTTTTTGTAAAACAAAAACATCTTCCGCAACTATGTGCATTGAAGTATAGAATCTTGCTCTCTACCACATCCCTTCACACCAGCTCTAAAAGGAGGCCCACGGCCATCTATCGGGGTACAGTCATTCTTTTCACCACAACTCCTCCCCCTTGCTGCACTGCGTGACCTCTCTTGTGACCTGCATTGCCTGCCTGCTCATATTGTTGCTATGTTGTTGTATGTGAAAACTAATCTTTTTATACTCTTACTACAATGTGACATCAATCAACAGTAATGAGTTGTTACAATAGTATTGCAGACCTAACAACAAATGCCTGCATATACGTACTTTCAAACCTCAAAACATTGTCTGGAGCAGTGGACCATAGAACAGTGTTTGATAAAGAATGGTGATAAAGTAGGCCTATTAGATCTGTAATGGTTCATAACCATGTTCCACTGTAAATGGTGTCAAAGGATTTCTTTACCCATTAATTTTCATGATCTATGCATGGAATAGTGTTTATCAGTTTCCATATAGAAATGCATTAAGAGTAATATAACTGTAACTTATCATTTTTGAGTAGTTGTATATAGAAAGTTTATTCAGTAATACATTTTTTATGTGTGAATTGTGTGAATACTTTGATTACTTTGCATGTTGTGTAGTTTTAACAGGTGATTTTTGTTCAATTAACCAATTATCTTGGCTATTCTGTATCTCTCAAAGTAATTGAAAAAAGATCTGCATTTTGATTATCTGTTCTGAGTTCCGTGTCTAGTTTTGTTATTAGTGCCTAAGCTATTGTCAAAAACTGTAGTAGGCTATCTGGTTCCATCCATTCTACGGTGCAGCACAATCAACGCGCAACGAACAGCGGTCTCCTTTAATAATTAATATGAACTGTTGTCACGTCATTGGACCGCAGATACTACGTCACAGAGGCTGTTGCTCGTTTTCCTTGACTTGCAGTGACTGCCTACGGAGGGGGAGTTGGAATGCACTTGATCCATCTGCCCCGCTACCCGGCGAGGCGAACTAAATGTCCCGCTGCAGACCAGGATGCGGTAGCCGGGCACCAACCATTTAAGACGAGGGGTGCACAGCTATCCATTTGAAACACATTTTTTACCGGTATTTACTTTTATATAATGCTTTTTGCGTCTAATATTTGTACATACGTTTATTTTACAGATTTTGTGTTTTTTATGTTTAACGTTCAAAACATGAAAGATCCCCAATGAATGTGTGATTTGAGTGCGTGAGGCTAAGGACTTTCAAGGTTAAAACCTCACAGAAAGCTAGCTCTCTGTATATATATATTTAGATGGCTTAGTCAGTAAATATGTCCTATAAATAAGGCGCCCGCTGTGTAAACCTGCGTGCCTTTGCCATCTGCAGAAATGCGTTGCAGTATCGGTATGCATAAGATAGCCCTAATATAGCCCTCTTGGGTTTTAGGAAGCCTGTGTCCGACCAAGACGCACATACAAAGTCAAAGTAGTCTGATCTAAAACGGCTGCATTTATTTGAAGGGTCATCCTTGATGAACCTGGCAGGACAATTAGTGGTTTCTTGTTTGATACTTTTCTGAGGCGCTGGTCTTACACTTAACCATGACCATAGCGATCAACATTTCAGTTGAATACATCAAATAATGCTAGGAATACTATAAAAACATAATTCATGATCAACCCTTATAAATAGGCAGCATGCTGGGTTGCATAAGTGAACTTAATCCCAATTAGGTAACAATGTCATGTTGGTTTAATACCACCCCCTAAAACAAATGCTTTTGATACATGCCACAAATGAAAGGAAATATTTTGTATCATGCATTTATTGAATTGATTTAAAAAAAAAGGTTAATGCTCTAAATTTGCTAAAGTTACTATATAGTTCCTTAATCAGTTGGACAGTTGGTTCACCATGGTAAAGCAATGTAGTGATGTCACCGAGGCTAGCCCAATCCTTTCCTCACTCAATTTACAGCAAGTCTGCAACAGTGGAACTTTGTGCCAGAAACATCTCTGATGTCAAAATGGCACCGCTCCAAATGCTAGGCCGTGTCCATGTTTGCTGTGCTCTGTCTCTGCATGAATAGTGGATGCATTGAAACATTGACAAGTTGGTGTGTGGACAGTAGTCAAGTTACTGAAAATGTGTCTGGTGGATTTCAGAATGCTTTATTAAAAACATAAGCAAAGATAGATGCTAGATTAGTTTTTTTTTTCTCTTGCATTTCAGTATACTGAGCGAAATGAACTGTGAAAAAATGGTACAATTCCTATCACTGTGGTGGTACCCTCAATGGTCTTGTTTCACAGGTTGAGCTAGAGAGCAAAGGAAAGGCTGCCCTGTCCCTTAGGTTTGGTGTAATTTTTCAGTTTAAATCCATTTTCCCTTGCTTAAATTGTGTCAGTCGTAGTACCAAAATCTGATTAAACAGGAAGATTTGAGCACACCCGCGTTCTCGTTGACTTTGCAATTTTAAATGGTAAAGGGCCATGGTCGTGAATTAAATATTTTCTCCAAATGTTTAGTAAATCAATGACGACTGCTCTTAAAAAAATCTGTGAATAAGTGACCCTTTTAGCTACAGTTAATCTCCTCTTTTTCATAGGTTTGGGCTGTCGTATTTTCACAACACACCAACCATGGCTGCTCCGTCGGCTCCCTTCCCTGCCGTGTCTTCGGCCAAGCGCTTCCTGGTTCTGTTTGACTTTGACGAGACCATCGTCAATGAGAGTAGCGATGACGCCGTGGTCCGTGCCGCGCCGGGCCAGCAGCTCCCGGATTGGCTGAGGGCCTCCTACCGGGAGGGCCACTACAATGAGCACATGCAGCGTGTTCTGGCCTACCTGGCGGAGCAGGGCGTGTCAGAGGGCTCCATCCGCTCCATGGTGGAGGAGATCCCCCCCACGCCGGGCCTTCAAGCCCTCTTCAAGTTCCTCCAGGCCCGCCAGCACGACTTTGAGCTAGTTGTCATCTCCGATGCTAACATGTACTTCATAGAGGCATGGCTGGAGCGGGCTGGTGCCCGCCACCTCTTTCAAAGGATCTTCACAAACCCGGCCAGCTTCGACAATGCCGGCCGCCTGGTCCTTATGCCTTTTCACTCCCACGAGTGTGCACGTTGCCCCGAGAATATGTGCAAGCAGGTGATCCTACGGGACTACATTGTGCGACGGCACCAGGAGCGAGGTTGTCCCTTTCAGAGAGTGTTCTACATGGGCGACGGTGCCAACGACATCTGTCCCTCGCTGGCTTTGGGGCCCCGTGACACAGCCTTTCCCAGGAGGGACTTCCCCATGCACAGGCTGCTGGCTGAGATGCAGGAGGCCCAGCCAGCCAGCTTCAAGGCCAGTGTGGTCCCCTGGACCAGCGGAGAGGATGTTATGGACTGCCTTAAGAAGCTGACGGAGGACAGATAGATCAGAGAAAGGGGCAAGGAGAGAGTTTGAAGTTGCAGAGATAGCGGTTGTTTTTTTTGGGGGGGGTGAAAGAAAGAGCACGAGTGTGCCAGACCTGCTCCTGAAGAGATCAATAACACAAACTGTGCTTCACGTGTTAAACGACGCGCACCATACACTCGCTGAATGTGAGGGACTCTACTGTGTGAACAGACCTGTCTCTAACCTAGCATTAACATACTTTTCCAATTTTCCAAAGGCATTGACGATAGATCTGTGAGTAGAATCTTGTTCTTGCATTGTCTGGGACAAATGACCACACACATAGATGCCCTTCAGTACAAGGATGCATAATACTTGTATAGGGTGACAGAAGTTCACACATAGTAGCTGTTACAGGACTCGGGTAGACACATTGGCACAAACTCTGACACCAAATATGGGGTTGATTATACAAGAGTAACAGACACGGACTTGAGATACACAGTCAAGGCACGCTGTAGGTCTGTGCATCTAAGCTGGTGCCCCACATAATGGATATCCTCTCACACTGTGAGAACAATGCTGCACACAGACATGTCTGTTTTCACCTTTATGGTGTGATGAACTCGCATGGTATTTTTAGATCTGACCCTCTTTGCTATCCAATCCCTAGGTCTTGTGTACAACTGCACTGACTTACGTAAATGTATGTACTAATGTATTGTATAGCACCACACCTTAATAATATAGTGCTAGCATGGACCCACTTACAAGGGGAGCAAATATTTTGGACCACATTGGTATTTTTAGGTCAGCAGGGTTTAATTAATACCTGTGTCTTGCGAATTGTAATTGTAGTTATTAGTAATTATAAGTTATTACAGTGAAGTGGATTTGGACTTCTGAAAACTTATATCAAAACAAAATACGATTGGTTCCTCTATCAAAAGGGAAATTAAGATATTGCTACAAGTATATTAATGACCATTTTAAAAGGGAAACGGAATAACGGTCACCAGGTTGTTAAAAGTCAACAGTTGGCCCTAAATTCCTTATATAAACCATCATAGATAATTACTATTTGATATGTGAGAGAGCTAGCGGGTCTATAATTTAGCTTGTTTCTCAGGGAACGAATAAATAAGCATAATTATTATTTAGTAGCACAGCAATATACTAATTAATATAAATGTTGATTTGCACATTTTTTTTTTTTAAATAGCATAGATTTATTCTCAGAAAGATTATGTTAAGACTGATGGAGTGCGAAACACACATAATTGTTATTAATCTTGTGCAATACTGATTTCATGAGTATTATGCTGAGCTGGATGCCCCATTATTTTGTCTTTGCTTTGTAGCTAATATGAAACTTCTGTTGATTTGCACCATCTATTGGTAGTTTGTGGCACAACATGAAGACCTCAAGTTTTATCCATCGAACTACAAGTTATAACGTTGCAGCATTGGGAGACAATATCATAATTTTGCCAGTTATTTATGTTTTCAGGGATATCCTAAGGGAAGATGTTGATTCATTTAAGAAATGATCCGTGTGTGTGTGTGTGTGTGTGTGTGTGTGTGTGTGTGTGTGTGTGTGTGTGTGTGTGTGTGTGTGTGTGTGTGTGTGTGTGTGCATGCGTGTGCAGTTTTGGTTAATGCAATATTCTGTTAATTACTACAACTTGCATCCCTTTTGCAATATTAAACAAATCCCTATCACTGTTGACCTTATAAGACTTTAAGCTGTGTTTTTAGCTTTTGTGTAAACCCTTGATTAAAAACAAATAGATTGTATCATTGTAATACCTAAAATAAAGTATGATATCATTGTACTAACTGGAATATAAAGCCATTAACTAACTAAATGATGTGTTCTTTTGTTTTAAGGTCGACGTTTGCTGTTAGTAAACTATGGTAAAACAGGTCTTACTCTCAAAACTGAATACACTTTTATACATATTGCTGAAAACACATTTTTCTTTTCATAGAATGTACTAGTCTAAAGCAACCCTACAGAGATTTTTTTTTTTTTAATGGTGAGGCAGGGATTTTCTTCTGATCATAGCTCCCATGGCAGGGAAATAATTGATAGTAGGCCATGCAGAATATTATCTGTTGATGGAACACATTATGCACATTGGTCTGTTGGGCAGTAGGTGGCACTAAACTATCATGTTTAAATAATAATTGTGACAGTGTGTGTATAGAAAATCAGATGAAGACAACATTTAGGAACCCCTACAATGAAGCTAAATTTGTTTGCTATGTGTACCGTAAATTATTACCCAGTGTTATTTTCTTGATGATCCTATGTTGACTGTAAGGTTCTCAACTTCTCATGTAATGTTTTCCAGGTCAAACAAACATTAGTGGGTCTGCATCCCTTCAAACAATAATGCTGATGTGAAATCCGGACATAACTTGACAGAGTAGGACAGGAAAGGCTTGCGGCCCTTTACCAATGTAGATGACGCCTGGTGTTTTGGAGGGTCCATGTTGTTTTGTTTGCGCTAAAGTGAGTTTGAGATGCTGCTGCACTCAGCCGAGTCATTTGTCGACTCAGCAGTCAGAAAATACTGCGTGTTAGGACCCCTCTTTCTTTGTCCTTGACTTGTCTTAGTTCTAATTCCTCACAATGCCAATCCCACATACCCTCCAACATCTCTCAAACAATGTCCTATTGTGCTTAATGCCTGCTGTCATGGATGGACACGATCACCATTCTTTCTATTGCATTGGCACAATCAATTTTAGTCTTAAGTCCACTTCTGTGTATTTGTTTTTTCTTTTACTGTCTGTTGTGCCGCTGTCTGTTGTACCACTTTTGTGTGGATCTTAGGAAGACTTCCAGTAGCTCATGATAGTATCCTAATAAAAAACAAACTTATCTATGTCATATATTTCACAATAAATGGGTAATAACTACAGATGCAACACTTTACTATTGAAAAAGTGCTTCAACTCTACTTCAGCTCAGAACTTGTACTGTCAAAAAAATATAGTTTTTCAATGGAAGTCAAGTAAAGATTATTGTCAACTATCTACAGAACCACAACAAATTTTCTTTGGCAGAAGCCTTTCACTCCCTCAATCAGGTTTTAAGTTTTTCTCTTCCTGTCATTTTTCTAGCAATGCGATAGTCTAATACCAACCCCCATCCACTTGTCGAAGCACTTAGCATTACAGGGACTATCTGTTGATTGTTCTTGTGGATGACATATTGATTTTTCTATGATTGAATATCTCCTTCCAAGGTGAAAGATAACTCTGTCAGTGGATTTGGGCATTTGAACAGGTCACTTTGAATTAAAACCCTAGGCCTCGTTTGCCAAAATGCTATCAACCTAATACACCTGCAAGTGTTTCCCCCTTCTTGAGTTAAATTCATCAGAATAGTGCATAACATTGGCCCAAGGTGAAGCCAATTGGGTGAAGAACAGCATTTACCCAGAATCCACAGTGAACAGTCTTGTGGTTATAACAGACATAAGAGATGACAATAAGCCATATCCTCTGACTTGAGATGTCTTCAATTATGAATAATGCATATAGTCATCGACATGTCTTAGAAAGGTACCTTGTCATTATAAAAAACTATAAAAGCATACAGACAGAATGGCATGTCCTAAATTAAGTAACTTTGATTGAAAGCAATATATGTAGATAAGACTCTTTCTGTGTATATTCTTTTAGAATAAAAACAAACAAATAAGTTTTCTTTCACATTATTTAAGGTATTGAGGTGAATGTAATTTCAGTAAGATGAGCTTTGTTAAAAATATAATCAGTAGTCACAGGAGACCTCTTAACCCTTGTGTTGTGTTCGAAAGCTGTTTCTGTCCCTTGTGTTCGCGGGTCAATTTTGACCCATGATTTAAACTCAGTCCAAAACACTCGAAAATAATGACTATCATCCAATATTTTTTCATCATTCCTTATATCATAACTAACGTATTATGCATTCATAACCATAAATCCTGTTGTAATTTTATTTTATGGCCCCAAAACACATTACACCACATATTTTTAAGTTAATAATGCGATTAAATTCACTCTTTATATTCCTTATAGTGAGGAAAGTGGATAATTATGTTATCTGAATATAATAGACTAATATTAGAATACAATTTCCCCCAAAAAGTTTTTAGAACTTTATATTATTAACTATAGCAACCTCTGTGGTGTTACGGATCAAAATTGACCCATATAGACTTATGTTAGAAAAAAAAAAAAAAGATGCTTTTTTTCATAAAACACAGCTATATTTGATTCAAAATAGCAGATTCAAATTAAACACAAACATGAACAAGGGTGTTTCTGTGTAACCAGTGTGTGTGTGTGTGTGTGTGTGTGTGTGTGTGTGTGTGTGTGTGTGTGTGTGTGTGTGTGCGTGTGTTCACATGCACGAATCACAGTATGCAATTGTTTGAGTGTGCTCCCTGCAGATGTATTTTTGACAAGACATGGAAGGTCTGAAGTGACATGGTCACACGAAAAATACTCCGGCCTGTCTCAGCATCCCATAGGCTGGCAGTAGCCTCATTATTGGATCTGTAAGGCAAGGCAATACAAGGCAAGTTTATTTGTATGCCACATTTCAACAACAAGGGCAAAAGAAACACACTATAAAAGGACATTTGAGTTCATAAGAGAATGAAATTACAATGTAGAATACACACCTGTACACGCCAGCCAGAAGCAACAGCCCAGTAAGCAGTAAGCATCCAGATGGGTTTTGTCTATTTTCTTCCAACTTTTACCAAACACTTTTCTCCCTTACAGATTCGTCATCTCAATCAAGATTGTCTGGATAGACTGTGGTATGAACAGCTCAAATGCTCTTTATATCTTAGACATATGACACTGCAAATCTAGTGGGCCCAGGGGTCATTCTGATGATGTTCTGAGCTTGTGCTCGGCCTTCGGTTTCATAAGGGATCTTGGACCATGCCATCTCGCCATTCCTTGACACGAAGACTTCTTGTTGTTCTCCCTCATCCAGGCCCACATCCTCATCAGATGTGTCTTCATCATGTTCAGGCACATACTCCACATCATCTTCATCCTCTGACACATCTTCTTCAATTTGCCACGCCCCCCACAAGATGATCAAAGCCTACACTGTGCTGCGAGAAAATAATTGTTCCCGTGGAGGAAGGGGGGTGGAGGTGGGGTGTCTAAAGTCAAATATGAATCTTGATTGAGCCTTGATTGAGACTTATGATGAAAGCAAGGGGTGTTTTTTTTGAGTGTGTGTGTTTGTATGTGTGTGTATGCGTGCGTGCGTGCGTGCATGCATGCAAGCATGTGTGTGAGTGCATGTGTGTGTGTTCAGGTAAAAGTTGAATTTCAGTGTCAGTGTCCATGTTCTTCGAGAAAGGTTGAGTTCCCGTGGGGGGAGGGGTGCCAGAGGTATTGGGAGTACAGGTGTATACTGAGAGAGATGATTGTTCCCATGGAGGAAGGGGGTGGGGGTGGGGTGTCTAAAGTCAAAGATAAATCTTGATTGAGCCAAATTTGACCCAGAGTTACCCAAAACATTTCAATGCACTGCTGGGTCTTCCCAGACCCAAACACCAAATGATACACTTTTTTTAAGAGACCTTCAGAATTGGCTAAAATGGTCAAAATCAGTTTTGTAGTGTTTATATAGCTATTGTGGAGGATATCATGAAGCCTTGTTCCAATAAGAAAAACTAGATGGTAGTTATTATATAATTTTAACTTGAAACGGGTCACGGCAGACCCCAACACAACATAAGGGTTAAAATGATATCGACCTTTTTTCTCGATGTCATACTTTTTTGTAAGCTTGTTATTTGTCGTAAAAACATGGCTTGTATTGTCCACCAAATAAAATGTTGATCTCAGATTCCATATAGGGTATTTCACGTCACATATTTGTGCAATTGATTCTTCATTAGTTCAAACACTGCCCACTTCTCAACTGCGCAGCGCCCTCTAGCTTTGAGGAAAACTATAAACCAGTTCAATGGGCTCTTAAATTCGGAAGATCATAATTATCCCCTCAGAATTATCGACACACTAACTGCATAGCATAGACTAGTTGACTAGAACTCCTTGTTAAACTTTCGCTCGCTTTCAGGTTGTTGGTTCGAGGGCTCGCAATGAAGAATAATAGCCATATCTGTGCAGCAGTACAGTAGACGCGAAAAGCACGTTTCAGCATCTTTGGCAGCTGTATTTCTAGCTAGTAGTAGAACTAGTTTAGTTAGCATGCTGTTCGAACGTGAGACAGATGTGCTTCACCTTCAAGCTTGTAAAATGAGGGAAGGGAAGGGAGCGTGCAAATATTTTGGATTTATAGCAGCGTTTCTTCTTTAAATAACACTACAAATTAGCAATTTGGTATTTAGTCCCGCGGTTTTATTTTTTAAATAAGTTAACGTTCGTTTTCAGGAAAATGATTTAATTTAACGGTAGCTAAATTTTAAATTGTGACCAATGTCGTATTGCCAGTATTCTTTTCAAAATCAAGTTACCTAGTTATCTAACTTTAGAAAGTAATCTCCTGGAACAAGGTCGAGTTAGGTAAGTGAACCTTTACCAAACTGAGTAACGTTATTGTTAAAAGAGGCACTGTCTGTAGTTACAGTTAGTAATGTCATTACTAGCGTTACTTAGTATGGTTAGCTAACGTTTACTGAGTTAGCTTCGAAATATTTCTCACTATAATTGTGCAATAATGTTGGCCTAATTTAAGTCGTATAACCAACGTAATATAAATTAAAAAAAATTCTTAACACTTTAAATACATAGGCCTAATTAATGCATGTAACTTCGCGTGAGCGTGAAAAAGATGGAGAGAGGAAAAACGTTTAAGGGAATTTGTGGAGTAGCGGTTACGCGCGGCTGTGTGGAGAAGTTTAGAATGTATTACTTAGATTGATGCTGAATTTAATATAAATAAATAAAACATATTTTAATTGTAAAAGAAGTGTAGTTAGCCAGTTTTGGGGATATGTTTGGTGGGGTACCTTGTCCCCCATAAAGGGACTAGGTACCTACACTGTGGAGTAAGGCAACCCTATGGCCTATGTAATAAGTAAATGTGATAATTTTCCAACTTTGTCGTGTTCTTTATTGTAGGTGTGTGAAAATGTATTTGACAGTATGGAGCTAATTTGGTGGACAGAGAGCTGAACAGGACAGGTAAGATACTTACAACCTCTACCACCTACCCCTATTAATAAGGCTATACTGTATGTACATGCCATATTCTGACAATCCCCAAGAATTGAGAAGTGGCATTCAAAAATATTCAAATGTATTTTAATTCATTCTTGCTTGTAATCAAATAAGAACTGGAGTAGGTTATCATGGCCCTGGAGTTTATTGATGCATTAAGCTCAGTTGAGAGGATTGTCTAAATATTAAGATTTATAGATAAGAATAAGAACTGGGAAAGTTAATCATGTATTTTATTTGATAAATTATTTGAAACAGTAAATTATCCCGAAAGATTTTCTGAATTTGCATTTATTCTTTGGTACAAAAGTTTTATTTTGTACCTACAGAGAGGAAGACAAAGACAAATACGTCCACTTGATCTATTTGTGTATTTTCCTGGAAGTGGGTTTTGGGAAGATGCTTGCACTACAAGTATAGAAGTATATAATAGGTTACTAGTGTTGGTGCTGACACCTTTTCCTAATTAAGATACAATCCAGACAGGGTGAATCTGTGTGTTTTATAGTGTTCAGACTGTGCTTGCCCTAGTCTATATTGCAAAAGTTGCTGCATAAAATAACAGACTTTTTTCTGATAATTTATCAAAAGTCCTGTCATTCGTGGTTTGAATAAGAACCCCCGTTCTTCAACAGCAGTTCTGAAAGGCTCTTAGTTTGGGAGTTAATTTGTAACCAGATTCTTTGGCTTGTTTCAGTTTAGCGATGGTGCAGTTGTGAATAAAGTGTTATACATACATACATACATGATAACATACTTCAGTTTAAAGCCTACAACAAAAGCAATTGCCATACCCTCCATGACTGTTCATATAAATCAGATTATGCTGTAGTCTTTCTAAACTCATATTCTGAATCTGTCTTTTTTTTGCCTTTAACCTCTTAAACTCACCAGTCTGCCCACGGGTCGTTCTTTGGTTTTGTTGAACGTTTTGTATGTGTTAATGATTTGCCGTGTTAAAGCTTATATGTCTGCATGTAATGTATTGTAACAAAAGGGTACATTTTCGTCTTTTCTAACCATCTAGGCTGATTCATTGACATTGAACTGTGATCAAATGTACCACGTCCTTACACAGGGCCAACAACAAGCTGCAGTTAGGAGAATGCTGGGTGTACCGTACTTTGTCGGCTTATACATATCAATAACCAAAGTAGTAGTTTATATCAATCTCATCCTAAGATTCTCCCGATTCATAATCAGTGAAATATAAGCCAATGAGATACGATGGATTGTTAGATTAATCTAGTAAAACTTGCGTGCATGATCCTACGTGCATTTAGACAGGAGGACACAGACTTAAGGCTTGCTTAGTGTGAAGGTACATTTTAAATTTGATTCCAACACTTCCGTCTAGCCGTCAACACTTACAATAAAAACCTTTATCAGCCCTTTGCCTTAGATGTTCAAAACTTTGCCCAGACATGGTAGACATCTTCTAACATTAAATGAATGTTCAACGTTTCCCAACTCTTAACATGGGAAATTATCGATTTATTACATTTTTGAGTTGACAGTGTATGAAAGACACATTTACTCTATTGTACTCTATTGTACTCTGCTTTATCTCTTATGCTATAAATATATTTGCCCCAAACATGACACATTAGCAGACCTTAGGAAATTACAAAGTATTAGCTTGCAAATAATACTACACACTTGCATATGAAACTTAAACTTCTTCAGTTATTGGTTGTTCAATTAAGGCATGTCTTTATTATCTGGCTTTTAGACAAAACTTCCAGTATCCAGTAAGAGAGAGGGAGTTGTGCTTGTTCTTTGTTCTTTCTCTAGACTTCATCTTTGAAAGCAAGCATGTTCCACATAGACCTTAGCCTCCTTAAAGAATCAGAAGCCTCCAATGTCTTAGCTTGATACCATAGACAGGCATGCATTTCTGTGAGGAGCTCTTACAAGTTATGAGCATTTATTTTACTGGCACTGTTGGAAATTGGAGGCAGTTGGTTTGGAGCCTTGAGACATCTGTTTGCATCCGGAGTTAACGGTGCACTGCCCTCCTAGTCTGGCATTTACTGCAGTGTTCACATTCTCAGGAGTTTACCAGTAACTTGAAATTCATACTAAAATATATTATTTCCACAGTGTTATTGTGTTTTGATAAAGGTGTACTTTACTTTTAACTTACTATTTTGGTAATGTTTGGATTTAACAAATCTGATCCTTAAAATATTTATATGTTTTTTGTTGATGGGCACACAAACACAACAGGAGAGATACAAGTTCAAATTTAGGATTATTCAATCAACTTTCGAAGAGACATTTCAAGTTAACTAGTAAATTGATTGAGTTCAATATATTAGTCCGAAGCTTTTGTCCCATTCATGAATTCGCTAAGCGTAAGACATTGCAGGATCGATCCCAGGAATAAGTTAAGGTAGAAGTGTGCATGCACTTTTATTTCCGTTAGGGTTTTATTTTTTTATTTAATTTAATTGTCCTGCCACCATAATATTCTCAAAACTCCCACAAACAAAGGGATTTATGATCAGTAATGGTGTCATGACTAAGCAATCTTTATATTATTGCTGCATAACAAATAATAATTTATTAAGGTAGTTTGCAATTGTTTTCAGAAAGTTCTACAAATTAAACAAGTAACTCTCCCTTGTAAGTTACAACACATGTAAAAAAAAAGAAAAAGAAATTTGGTTTAATTTACAAAAAGAAGCATGATGAGTGTGTCACAATTTTTATAACCTCTGCTCCTGCATTCAGTTTAATGTATAGAGTATGTGGGAGTGATAAGTATCAAATAGTTAAATAGAATGTCTCGAAGAGATACAAGGTAGTTGAATGAAGGCCTAAAGGTTTGAAGGGGATGTCTGAAGTTGAGAGGGCTTATGAAAGAACTGGCAGATACAAAGGAAAAGAAGGACCTTAAATATGGCTTTTTAGAGAGCAAACGGTATAGGCTGAGTATTGTTTTCTTGAATGTGTGTGTCTGACTAAAACCCATGTGGCTTTAGTACATCAAGAATTTCAGCTTTGTTACCCATACGGTGGATCTTCATTCGCTTGCCAAAGAATGCCCTTATATGGTATTGTTTTGGTTCACTACTAGTAGAAGACTAAACCTAAGAAAGACATCTATAGCATAGACTAGCTTCATTATTTTGTATTCAGTTCACTGTATACAGTATATGTTATACATACAGTATTTGTGTTACAGTTACTGTACTGTTCAAGGTTTGCACTTTTTCTAGATTTCTGTTAACGTTAGCTGTACATACAGTCTGCATCTATTCAACAATGTTTTCTTTCATAGTCATGTCACCAGTAAAGCCCCAGAGACAGAAAACGAAAAGGAAGATGATTTCACCTTTACCCACATAAATATTGGACTGCATTCACCAATATATTCCTGTTTTATTCTGACATTTCTTCTTGAGAAAGGTTCAAAGAAAAGTCTACGTCAGATTCATGACATGTTCTGAAACTGCAGAATTGTTTACAACTGTGTTCTTTTAATGATGAATCCCATTGTCCTCATAAATTGAAAGCGCATGTCAGTTGTTCCTAATTAGCATAGGTAAGCGCCCCGCCAATCCCTATAAAAGGGCATGAGACTGCAGGGCCCCCATGCCCACACAGAAATGACTCCAAATGTAAGAAGAACTTCAGTAGTTCTGAAGTGGAGCCACTGCTGCACCAAGTGAACAGCAAACGAGTTGTCATATTTACTCAGTTAGTGGATATAAAAAATTAAAAAGATGCTTGGGATGCAATTACTTGCTTTGGGAATGCTGTATACGAAGAAAGGGTGCACAACTGATGAACGAAAAAAATTGTCTGCTGTCAAATCTGAGACAAAGAAAATATCGGCAAACACAGAATAGAGACGCTGACCACTGGAGGGAGAAAGGCTTGCTCAAAGTTATCTGAGCTAGACCAGCGCATTGGGGTCGTTATTGGAAAGATAGCAATCGGGTGTGCCATCAGCTCAGCATTGAGTCACAGACCTGGGCCCTGTGTGTAAATTGAAGTGTTAGTGTAGCGTAAAGCCAAGTATATAGTGTTTCTTCTAATCCCGTTATTTTATTTAGTTATTTGAAAATGTGCGTACAGATTCTAAATAAAATAAAAATAACCAAATAAGAATAAGTACCTTATTTTTGTAAGTAGCAAAATGTAATAAGAAATAATTGTTTCCATGTGATCATTTTATATAAACTTAATTTAATTTACAAAAAAAATTTGCTATATCATGATATGTATCGTGATATGAAGTGACCTATATCGGGATATGAGATTTTGCTCATATCGCAGAGCCCTAAAAAGCAGTATAACTCCCTATTAAAAAATGTATCCGTTAGAAAAGACACTGTCTGAGATGAGTCCCAAAAAAACTTGTGGTAGCGGAGAATAATCATATACACTATGTTGTGATATATAAAGAACGATCTCAGACTCAGACAATGCTCGTGTGTAATGTTCAAGTGTGCGGTTTCCTATGACCGTGGATAGATTTCGGGACTGCCCATTGTCAAACAGACGCACATACACAGACACGTACAAACAGTGATTCCATCCTGGGGATCCCAAAGGCACCCTGTCTATGCCCCGAGCACATAGAACGTTACACAACACCACCAGATGGTGCTTTCTTAAAAGGCGGCAGGACTGTTAATGAGACTGGTTATTACTGAGCCATCATTCCTTTTTGAGTTTGGTAAGGCCACATTTCATAGCAAGTTTAAGCTTGTAATTCTTATCAGCTGCCATTCATATTTATGTCATGCATTGTGTCTCAATCTGTCAGGTATTTGTGCGTACAGTACTGTGCAAAAGGTTAAGGCAGGTGTGAAGTCTTTAAAGTTAGAAGAAAATATATATAAAAATATAAATGTTTATTAATTCATAAAATACAAAGTTCAATCCCCACCTGACCCAAGGGCCTTTCTGTGTGGAGTTTGCATGTTCTCCCCGTGTTCGCGTGGGTTTCCTCCGGGTACTCCGGTTTCCTCCCACATTCCAAAAACATGCAGGTTAATTGGTGACTCTAAATTGCCCGTAGGTGTGAATGTGCGTGTGAGTTGTTGTCTGTCCCTATATGTCGGCCCTGTGATGGACTGGCGACCTGTCCAGGGTGTACCCCGCCTCTCGCCCTGTGTCCGCTGGGATAGGCTCCAGCCCCCCCGTGACCCTGTACAGGATAAGCGGTAAAGTTAATGGATTAATGGATGAAAATACAAAGTGAGGGTAAAGCAAATCTGTATCAAATCAACATTTGGTGTGACCACCCTTCGCCTTCAAAACAGCATCCCCTGCCTAAAATTTCTGCACAGTACTGTATGTCTGTCGCGTCACATTACCTCCTTTGAAGGAATCTTTGGGTTCTCAGATAATAGCAATTGCTGATTTTGGTAGCTAGCATGGTTATCTTGACCTTAGCCCTTTCACTAGGCTAAACTACTCTAGCTCCACTCTGCAGATGAGCGGGTGAACTCAGGGGACTGTCTTATATGTCTGCTGTTTCAAGCAGCTCGTTTTGCCTCAACAGAACACTTTACCTCAACCCACTCCTAATTGCTAATTACAGCACACAGAAGTGTGCTAAGAAAGCAGCCCAGATATTTCAGGGCTAAAAGGATCACACTCAGATTTTAATATCAAAGAGGTAAAGAGACTGTCAATTTTTTTTCTCTCTGGATTTGCTCGAAGCTAGGTAGTTCCATCAATGGGAATCATACAGTTTAATTAATATTGTTTTGATAACCCAACAACTGTAAATAGATTCTGACTTCAAAACTCACTCTCTTTACAATTGTCTTCTAACAACTCACCTTAACCCAGCCACAACTGTTTAAAGTCCCTTGATGCTGTTTACCACTGTGCTTTGTGTTCACTGCATGGGGTAGGTTTAGAACTCATTTTTGCACACTGTATGAGAAAGTAGGATGTACTTCTCTTAATGATAGGAGAGAAAAACTGTAAATATTTGTTCAAAAGACATATCTGGGCAAGTTGGCTTTTTGTTTAATTTTTACCTTCTCTTTTAAAGTACAAATTCAGTAGTCATAGGACGTGCTCACAGGACTATATCATCACTGAAAGGCCAAAAGTAAAAACAGAACTTGGAAAATTATCTTTGGATTACAGGATTGCACAGCACTGTGTTTGCATACATAGGTTGCCTGTCTAGATTTGGCCAGCAGGTTAAGTAAAGCTAGAAAACAAATTTGTTTATTGCAGCTAATTTAAATAAACTTAAACAGTAGGCTTTCAAAACATGACAAACTAGTATACTTTGCATATTTATGCAACACCAGACTTTCTTCTTATTTGATTCTCTGAATACACTACACTATTTAAGGTTAAGCTGTATAGTGTGTACATATACCCTTGAGGGGTTCTGTTCTTTGAAGAATGTGCTTATTCTGTGTTCCCCAAATGTTGTCTACTCTGTAACATTAGCTATTATTAATATTAACGTTCCCTAGCGATCAGTCTTTCCTTCTTGTATCATGTATATCTTTAGACTTGAGCTGGGGAGCATTGCCATTCAAGGAATCAAGGATTAAGTTGTTGGGTGAAAATGCATTGTGTGAGAGTTCATATGACACAGTCCACATCTATATTGGTGTGCCAAAACATGTAAGGTGAAATCCACAGCTACATCTTGGGATCAGATGTTTTATACATCCGGATCATCAAGTGCATGCTTTATTCTGTGTTGCCACAAAACACTGTCACATAAAGGGATGCTTTTCATTTTGGATAGAGGTCTACAACTTTTAGATCTTGTTTTACCTATGATATTGATAAATCCACTAAGTTTGATACAGTTTCTGGGCTATAATGATATGGGTGGTGTTAAATTATGTTTTGTTCAGTTATCATTTTCATTTGGATGTCATGCGTTGTTGTAATACGTTTACAATTAATATTTGATCTTTCAGCTTATCCCCAAGATATTTGAAAATGAGGGTTGTTGTCTAGTCCAGTAAGTCGATGCCTTCACCTTTCATTATGTGGTCACATCCCAGTGGGCTGCTAAACCACCAAGCAACATGATGTACTTTAAACAATCCAGAGATGCTGATTTATTGTAGCTGTATGTGTGGAGCATTTGTACTAAAATGTGATGTTTGAACCAAAGAGTACAAGACAAGACTATGGTTCTTGATAAGTTTAAGTAGACAACCCTTACTCCTTAAATTCCTCCTGCTCCTATATTGCCTACAGGAGTTGCATAGTCCTTGTCTATGATTCATTTGACTTTTACAGTCTAAGTGATGACTTAGTTTGTACTGCGCAGTGATGTCTGTCCTATACTGTCAAGCTTTCTGTTAGTGTGATGGTATGCTTGTGAGCAGAATGTTTGTGCCATGATGTTGTCAGCTCTCCTGTTGATGCATCAACTTGCTTCCCTATTTTAGTTTTGTTTTGTCCTAGTAATCTAACAGATATAGTTTAATAATTGGCAGACATTCAACACCATTATCCTGATCTTTTTGAGACACCTGTGCATAGAGCAAAAACCTTAACAAAGTTGATCCAAAAAGGGTGTTCTCAAGTCTAGTAATTCTTCTGTTCTTTCTATGTTTTAAGAACATTCTAGCGTATAAAAGTGATTACAAGGAACAACAGCTTCTTGTATTATTCAGAAACTAGAAAATAACATTTAACAAATAAATGCAATACATTTTTGCTCTGTTGAATCAAATTATGGTACATCCAACCCATAATCCAAAACACTAAAGCGTTTCCTATAACTTCTTTAGCCAGAAATATTCCATGTTCCACGTCCTTCAAACTGATGACAGGAACGTCCAATCTCTGTTAGGCATCTGCACCACTTTGTAGCTTGTAAAGCCATCGTTGAGCTTTTGGGTCTTTTCTTTTACAACCTTTTGTATTCTGCTGATGTTGAACAACGCTCTCCTTCCCTCAATCCCACAGACATATTAACATTGCACCAGGGCATGCTGTATTGAAATGCCAATTTAAGATGTCAAAATCAATAGAATCAAATCTGATGTGACTTTCCTCCGAGCAAGAGTCTCCCTCTCCAATATTTTTGAATGACCTCATCGTGCGATTACGGCTGCATCCACTAGAAAACATGGAATGAGTTTGCAATTGTTTCTCTCTAACAAATAAACTGTCAGAGTTTGCAGTTGAGCAGTCCAGATCATGTTTTAATTGCTGCAATTAAGGTATTAATTAAATGAAACGTCTGAAGATAGAAACAGCATCCAACCTCTCCAGAGGTTGCTGAAGGAAATGCCACTTTTGTTGCACTGTATCAACATAGAACATGCTATTTGTTTTTCTCTTGGCAAATTGAGTACCAAAAGGTGATACCGAAGTACCAAGTTTCTGGTGGAGATGCATAGATTTGCTGAACATAACTGTAGGCTACTGCAAGGAGTCAGATTAATGTACTTAAGCATAATTGGTAGGCATGCTCAACAGGGACAGTAATAAAATATCAATGGTTGCACTAGTATTGAAGTTTGATCACCAATTGTCTGGACCTCAATAGAATCCTATTTTTTATCTTGTTCTATGAGAAATGTAAAATCACTCTTCTATTTATCTTTTGGAAACAGTCAACCATTTCCAAAACAAGAAAGTTTGGATTACATAAAGTCACAAAAACATAGTTTAATAATATTGTTAATATTTCCAAGATTCGCGGTTCTGATCACGACAAAGACACAGGCCATGGAGACGTGCTGAGTTTTGTCAAAAAATAATGTATTTTTCAATTGACTGAACTTGAGTATAAAATAAACGCCAACCAATCATAACTATTGTATCACTGGTTACTTTAAATATGAGTGAAAGAAAGCGAATGACAAGTACATCTATATACTATACATCTATGTAGAAGACGATCTATATATAGACAAGTATATTTGAGCGTGGGCTTTCTGTGGCTGGGCTATGTTGCTGTTTGATTATGTGTTTGATTATGACCTCTGGTGGGAAAGAAATACAGAGCAGGAGACACTTGACTCTTAACTTTCAGTGTATACCATGTTGTTGCAATAAACCGATAAACATGTGTTCGTTTGTCCTGACAGAAACACCTAAACAGGGGAACAGTGAAACATTTGTCTTCGGAGAGGAGAGGAAGCCTAAGCGGGAGCGGTGTGGAGAGGAGGACATACCTAACAGGGAGGACAGGGAAAGTGCCCTGTGGACAGGAGGGGGCAGCAAGCGGGAGAGGACACACAGTCAGACAGGCGTCTTTCGGGATGCAATTTTTCTCAAGTATGATTAATTGTCACACACAATTTACAAATCTTAAATTTACACATACAGATCTTCGTTCTGCGCGTACGGATCCTCATTCTGCTTTTGCAAATCTTCATTGTGCTCTTGCAAATCTTAACTCCAACATTTTGTCAGTGATATTTTTGCTTAACTGTGACTGACATGTGAGCATGGACTGGCTAGCGCAAATCAGGTTCTTGCCTGATAATCGTAGAAAGAAGTTGCAGATCCTTTTATACAAAATTTAAGTCACTTATCGCTTCCCTTCAGCAAACAGAAATACGTTCCAAATCTTTTACAGATGCAAAATTAAAGTCAGAAATGAAGCTCCATAGCTTTGCGTGTGTTCTGTTTGCATGTGACACATGCTATATGCTTACGCACTTACTATATGGTTGCGCTCTGGTCTATCTTCAGTTTTGAGTTATTAGCCTAAAACCTAAAATAAAATTTGGGTCAACTTATTCATTTAGGCAGTAGATATATTTTAATTATGTGGTTGTTAGCCTTTTATGGCTTCACTGTAGAGTCTTCTCATATTTTCTTTGCCAACACCGTTTACATTGTTTAGTCTGTGTTATGTTAGTAGATCAAACTTATTTTTTATCATGGATTTTCTATGGAATTTTCCCTTTTTACATACGAGATTGCTTAAATCATTTGGAATCCTAGTATATGGGAAGCCTAGCCTAGTTGAAGGAGCCGGATCACCTGATCAGACGGGCAGTGGTTAACAGTGCTATGGGAATAATGCTGTTAGTAGGCTACTAGTGCGTCTGAAGTAAGCCAAGCTACAGTGAAGACTATTCATAGAAAAGTTGTTCAAGATTACAATTGTATCTTGTAAAGAAAATGACCCAACAAAGCAGGGTTGTATTGTTGACAAATATAATTGTTCGACATTTCATTTATCTAATTCCCCTATACAAAACATAATCAATTTTCACAAAACACACCACTTGTCTACAGTGCATGAGAGCATGTGAGTGTGCTGGTTAGGTTATTGACGCTAAGTTACTGCTTTGTTTGAAGTTTCTACAAAGCATAGAGGGTGGTCTTTGCGTTTTTCCACAAAACAAAACATATTGGTGGCCTGGCACTCTGCGCTGTCTAATAGTTAGCATGTGTCTTCCGTGGAGCAGTGCCCATTTTGCTGCCCCTACTTTGTACTTAAGGATAAGGGCACAGTGGACGTATCTGGGATTGAGCCCAAACTAATCTTACACATATACATATCACATTGACACGCACGCACGCACGCACGCACGCACACACACACACGTATCAGCCAACGTGCCAAATCCTTCACCACCCCTTCTGGAGATCACACAGGCAAATGTTCTAGGATCGTTTGTCTCACTTTGCACTCACTCTATCGTTCTCATTTCCTTATTTGTAGTGGAATTTTTACCTCCCCGATTCAGGAGAAGACATAACTTCTAACTATTTTGAATCACCTTGATGAACATCTTAAATGAAATGGAAAGTAAGTTCCTCTCCTCTCAGTGTACAGTGGTTCTCAGGAGTTTGGAGCTGCGGTCAGTGGTAATTGACTTGTGAACACATAATTTTGAGTTACATCGACTTTTGACAGGATGTGGTGTATTTTGAAATGCACATGCTGCATACTTTTACATTTGATCTTACTCTCTTTTTTATTTGCTTTTTCCTCCACAGAGACATTTTGAGTAAGAAGTGAGGAGAGGTGTCTTGCCACTCTCTCTCTCTTTTGGCCCACTTTCCCAACCACCATCACCATGAGCTGGAGTTTTCTAACTCGTCTGCTGGAAGAGATTCACAACCACTCCACTTTTGTTGGCAAGATCTGGCTCACTGTCCTCATTGTCTTCCGCATTGTACTGACTGCGGTCGGGGGCGAGTCCATATACTATGATGAGCAGAGCAAGTTTGTCTGCAACTCTGGGCAACCTGGCTGCGAGAACGTATGCTATGACGCTTTTGCGCCGCTCTCCCATGTACGCTTCTGGGTGTTCCAGATTATCTTGGAGGCCACGCCCTCGCTCATGTACCTGGGGTATGCCGTCAACAAGATCGCTCAGCGGGAAGAGCGTAAGGACAGCGGAGGGGCCCAGCGAAAGCCTCGGAAACACTACCTGGCAGCCAGGAGGCAAAACCGAGGCGTCGAGGAGGCAGAGGATGACCAAGAGGAAGACCCCATGATTTACGAAGTAGCTGAGGTGGAGAGTGAGGGTGGAGGGGCGGCTGGAGGAGGGGGAGGCAGTACTCAGGGAACAGGCAAAGTGCGACACGACGGGCGGCAGCGCATCAAAGAGGACGGCCTAATGCGCATCTACATTCTCCAGCTCCTGGCCCGCACCGCGCTGGAGGTGCTCTTCCTGGTGGGGCAGTACGCCCTCTACGGCCTGGCTGTTCCAGCCACCTACGTGTGCTCGGGACAGCCCTGCCCTCACAGAGTGGACTGCTTTGTGTCGCGGCCCACGGAGAAGACTATTTTCCTGCTCATCATGTACTCAGTCTCGCTGCTCTGCTTGGGGCTTAACGTGTGGGAGATGCTCCACCTGGGTGTGGGCACCATCTGTGACATCCTGCGCTCCCGCCAGGGTCCGCTGTCGGAGGATGACTTGTACGGCCTGAGTGGGGGCCCCACGGGGCCCGGTGGACCGCTCACTCTGAACGAGGGGGCAGGCGGTGTAGAGGTGAGCGGCGAGGGCTATGGCATCTACCCCTTCTCCTGGAACGCTCCCTCTGCTCCTCCCGGCTACAACATCGCTGTGAAACCTTCTCCAGTGCCTGCCACTGGCCACCAGGACAAGAAGCTGCCCTTCACCCACCTGAGCAGCAGCAAAATAGCATGCCAACAGAACCGAGCCAATATAGCCCAAGAGGAGAGGACGCAGTATGCCAGCAAAGATGACAACGTCACATCAGGCGGAGTGGGCGATGCTCACGGGACTCTGCAGAGGGAGATCCGGCAAGCGCAGAACAGGCTAGAAGCAGCCATCCAGGCCTACAGCTTGCAGCAGGGTCACAACAACCCCAAGAAGACACACCGTGACCGCAAGCAGCGGCAAGCAACCAAACATACCTCCAGCAAGGTCGATAGGGGCAGCAGCAGCAGCAATAGCAGTAGCAGCAAGTCGGGTGAAGGCAAGGGTTCTGAGTGGATCTGATCCTCTTACAACAGAGATGGAAAGATATGGGGGCTTAACTCCACTACTCTAATATTGAGGCAGTCGATCTTAATTCCATCAGTTTAGTGTATATGGAACTTTTGCCCCGTACGGAATACTCTATCTGGCCAAGGTACTTTGATTGGAATAAAAGGTTGGATTAAGTAGTCCAGTATTTTTTGTTTTCATAGAAAGAAAATGCCATGTTTGAAAATGCTAAACACAAATAGTTGTTTATTGTCTTGTATGTGTGTATTTCTATTGAAAATTGCTGTCGATGCTATAAAGCTATTTTTAGTATCTTAAGATAATTGGGAGACCTATGCTGCATCAATGTCCTTTAAAGTGCCTCACAACGGCCTCAGTAGCTGCCTTGGGATGGTGCAACTCCTCAAGTTGAAACACTTTTTTCTGTAATTGATTAATACTAGACAGTTCCCACTCAGCACTATTAACTGAAAGCAAAGACACACCACAGTGGTTTCATAACTAGCTCTTTGGCTCCACCAAGGGCTAAGAAAATTTAATTAGATGTGTTTTACAAGTGCCATACTTGTCATGCAAAAGAAATAGTTTATTTGTTTGCAGCGCAGTCATATCAAGCATAAATTGCTTGTATATCTGAATAGCTACTGTCCAAAGTCAATAATATTAGAATAGACACTAATTATTTCAAGTTAAGAATTAAATACCAGCAGAACCTGTCTTACTTGGTTGATTTAACTGTTGTAGTTTACAAAGTGAAATTGCTTTAGTGTTATATCGTAATGGGAGTTTTTGTGGTGGTCATCCACTTAAAGACAAAAACTGTGCTAAGAAATTGCTAACACTCTACACACTATGACCTTGGGCTTACTGACCATTGAAGGACAGTTAAGCTTTTTGTTGTATGTGTGAGGAATACTGTAGCCATACAGAAAATACAAATATTTTTAAGAACTGTTCATATTTTCATAATGTATCTAGTAAACATTTGACGAGACTGTTTTTATATTTCTAAGGGACAATTAAGTAGCACTTTTTGGGTTCACTGTTTTTTAGTATGATGTTCAAAATTCTTATTGTGTTGCTGGACATAAAAATAACACATCCATATGTCTTTATTCTTGAGTTCTTTAAAACTGTTTCCATTGTAACAAACCTGGCATTTTGGTCAAGTGGTCATTGTTGAGGTTTGATGTAAAGTGAAGATAGCATTGTTTTTGTGTTTCATTCAAGTTCTCATTCTTTATTTTTTGGATGTGGCTTTATGTGTCAAAAATATAAGCTTTTAAGTTGTGAGACGAAGGTGTATTTCTGTATGGATTGTACACTGAAGTCAATATTTTCATATTAATGTATTCATCCTTGTTTGCTAGCCATTTTGCACTGTTCCAATGTTTCCATTTTAGGGAAATTGATTTATTTGATACAATAGCGCATGTTCAATACTTTGCAAATGCATCAATAAACAATATGCCCAACAATGCAATATTTGTTTAGTACTGATATGTCCTAAAACATCATAAACTTTAACTTAAAATGTTACATTATTGCATTATTTCTAAAGTTCAATTTTTAGGTTGTGGATAGATGCTTGCAAATAGTTTTACGGATGGATGGCCCATATGGCCAATATCCCTAAGGCATCTGTTTTCAAATGATCACACTGCTGACTGATTGTTTCCACTTGTTTTTTATTGCTTGAAAGATCCAGTTTGCCACTTTCTATCAAGACTGTGTTGGACACCTTTTGTGCAAAACAGTTTCTTGGCATCTGACGCTTAGAATAGCCTTAATTGCTTAGAACAGCAGTAGACTGAAGTGTTTTTTACAAAGCTGTTTAGTTTTGGACATTTTTAACCCAGAATATAATTTTAGAAATGCCATTGCAATACAGTATCTTGCTACACACAGTTTAATAGTAATTTGCATTATTGGTAATGTATTTAATATATTTTAAAGTGAATGTAAATGTTAAAAAATGTTTGTTTACAAAAACGAACAAAAATAAATAAAGACTCTTAATCGTTCAAAATTTGTACACACTAGTAATAAAAGTATTATGCAGGAGCCTTATGTCTTACACTATTTGTTTGGGTTAACAAAGTGGATTTGTTAACAAAGAATAATTTTGTTAATCACCATATCTTTTTTCAAAGACAGGGTGATAAACAAGAGATATATATATTATATATAAATAAAATACAAACAATGCAGGTTCTAATGTCCAACTCGGCTTGCCATAGCAAGTGCCTCTGATGACAGAACAAGGAGGGGAGTTTGAAAAACAAGTTACTAACAAAAGGCGGCGGTTGTGATGCTAGCTAGTGGTGGTCCCTTCTGTCGGTTATGCGAGGTAGCTATCTCGCGTGTACAACGAAGGGGACATACAGGATTTTTTAAATACCAGTCGTTTATACTCAAAGTAAGTTCAAATGGGTTTGTCAGGTTTTTTTTTTTAAAACTATTGTTATCTTGGTAGCTAGCTACTTTGCCTTCATTTCAAAAGCCAGGTTGCTTTTAACTTCAGCTACACAAGTACTGGTGGCTAACGTTGTTGTATAATGTTGGAGGTTCGTTAGCTATACGCGTAATTTACATTATATTATAACACCAAACCTTTAGTAAACAATAAAGTAGCCTTTAGTTTAGTTAGTTTGATAATCACTATTTTGCCACTTTAAGTGTCCTAGTGTCATTTTCTGTAATAAGTTTAAATAGCTGTACGCACGAATGATTCTCATGTTTTCATGATTGTGCTATAGTCATTATTGTCTATCATATAACGTTAACATGTAATATAGCACATGTTCACAACAGGCAAACTTGGACCAGGACTGGACAATGCGACATAATAGACCAGCTGCAGGTCGCCTCCTGGGTGCACTGGCACCTGGAGAAAGAAAGCTGGAGGGGAAATCCTTCTATTTGGATGAAGTAAAAAGACGACTGGCTGCAGTGCTGGTTGAAACAATCTCTGAACTTGGAGGGGTAGGTGAAATGGCTGATTGATTTTTTTTTTCCAACGAACTGATTATGTTTAAATAATGTGTGGTAATGAATTTACACATACTAAAATATTTGTGTGTGATCTGCTAAGCATATAATAAAGTAAAAAAAAAACCCACATATTTTGATTAAATACACTAATTTATGTGTTTTATGTCATTCTGAATTAGAAAGTTGAGAGTTTTTTTAACAAGGATGTCAGCTTTGTTGTGACTGAGAGCCCAGACGGGCTGAGGAACCGGATAACTGAGGCGATTTGTGGAGGGTCTGATGGGATGACTAAAGAGGCCGCTCACCCCACTAAGCACAGGAATGGTACTATCAGCAACGCCACCGGGCGGAGACCTGACACTCCTAGACAACTGGTAGGCTACAATCTGAACTCACTCCAGCCCACAATGAATTTGCTTTCATTAGGTGATCTAGTTCAAATACAAATCAAGCTGTCAGGTTAGATTTTTTTTTAACAATTTACCATATGAAATTCAGGATATTAGGAATATCCAACATATCCCCATCACTTCAAGGATTTTACCTCATGAAAGTTGTCCACAGTTGATGTCCACAGTCACTTCTGTCCACTTGTTTGAATTGTCCGCAGTTATTTAGCGATCAAGTAAACAAGCCCCATCAATTAACAGATTACCCCTGTAAATTAAATGCTGATGTTTTACAGGTTTGTGGGAGCCGTGGGAAAGCCCTGCTTGAAAAAGCTATTCGCAAGAATGTAAGTGCTCTATTGCAGATTAATGTGTAAACGCCTTAAACTTGTTTGTATAGCTTTGTGTGGACACAAAGTCTGCAGCACTAATGGATGTATTTGTTACTTGCAGGAAAGACTACTGGGAAGCACTGTTTTGGCCAATGCTCGCTCCTGGGGCGTAAAGATTGTCCATGTAGATGGTATCCTTTTGATGGAAGGCTAAAAGCTCACAGTCATATCTATTCAATCATAGCTTTGCTGAACTTAGCATAGCATAGCATTTTTTTATTATATAGTGTAGTAAGACCCTGTAAGCAGCAGATGGCATTGGGGGATTTTAATTTAGTCTCTGTGTTATGTTGGAAGTAATTGCCAGTGTTATTAAAGGTATTGGGCACAGCAGCTTCAGACTATCAACAATATTGTGCATTCCTTAAAATAGATTTTTATTAGAGTTGCTGCCATATGTGCAGTGGTTGAGAGCAGAAAACTCATTGAAACACAAGCCTTCTCAGGTAAAGTATTTGTCCATGTTCATGTGTTTTTCTTTTTTTTTCTTTAAAGTGTGTTTTTGTATTTGAGACTTTTTAATGTGTTATTGTTTTCCCTTCAGCCAAATAATGCACGGAAGCATTCCATTGCACATGTAGTCAAAGGTCAGTTACTTTTTATAATCTTGTCTCGTGATATTGTTTATATTGTTGCACATTTATTTTTATAATTAGCTATTTGCCCTAATCTTCAGCCGCTGCATTGAGATCCCCTTATCTGAAGATTGAGGATTCAAGCAGGTATGTTTCCTGCTTAATCTTCATTATGTCCAAGATCTCTCCTAAACCTATATTTATTGTCACTTTGTGTAGTCCATATGAGACTAAACAGGTGTGTACATTATCTTTTCCAAAAAGACATACATGTATCAAAATGTTGTAAACTTCGAGTTGGACACTTATCCTTCGGCCATTGTAATCGGTATAACAATAACTGCTCAAAAGCCTTTCATTGTCAGAGCGAAGAAATCTGCACTCTCTCTAAGCTTACCTTCCCGGAATGGGCCTATTTATTTGGCTATATCTAACAAATGTGCTACTGCAGCTGATTGTAACCAACACACATCAAGAACGCCGTTAATGCAAATCAATATAAAAAAAGTAATTTCTTGCACAAGGGTGGAATATTTTTTAGACTATAAAGATTAGATTTGACACATTTAAATTTGGGTTTACAAATACCAATTATATGGCCCATGTTTGAAAAAAGTCATGCATGGTCTGAAACATGTATGAAAAGGACACTTTTTATAAATTACGATTTACCCGGGAAACGCTTTATTCAGGCCATTATTTTGTGCATAGGCAAAGTTTTTATAAAGGAGGTTCTTGTTTAGGGAACTTGAATCCAAATGCAACTAGAGACTCTGGGTCCTCTGCCTCAAGAGTGCCTGACTTTATCCTGCTTAAATCCCTCTCAACTCAAACTCACCCCTCCTATTGTAAAACGATCCACTCCCCATCTCAAACACTCCTTCTCACACCAGTTGTCAACCTAAGCTTGCGTCTGTCCTGACAGATTAGGGTAGCACTGAAGTTTATTCATACTCATTGTGCACTCCATCGATTTTGGAAGTGAGTCTGCGTCTCAGCTATGTCTCTGCATCTAGTTATAATTTGTGGGAGAACTTTGAAGCAGAGGTCCAGGTAACTCTTAGCTCTGGAGGTAACTGCATCAGGTAAGCCCTCAGCTCAGTTTGTAATGACACCCTGGAAGGTTGGTGGCGACCTGCCTTTTGTTGTGTGGCCTTGTTACCCCACCACGGCCCAATTGAAAAGGCTTGTGTTTCTCCTGGCAGACTATTCTTAATTGAACGTGTTTAGAATTCCGTTGATTCAGCGAGTGCCATCAGCCCAGCTGCTCTCCAGGAGGCCAGGCCTCAAGCAGAGGATATGGTTTCTGGATTTGCACGTTGCTCCGCATGGGCATGCAAGGGGATCTTGGTGTGCTAAAAGCTCTTTTCAGTGACCCCCTCATTTCAACCGATTGAAAGGCCCGTGACACCGGAACCTGTTTGTTAGTTAGTCTAAGCTGTGCTCTGCCAGAGTGGTCTCGTGCTTTCACACAACCTTAGCAGTTCCTTACCAAATCACCTTTTCATCTGATTGCTTGGATGTCTATATACGTTTGAATTTGTTTTGTGCCATTTGAATGTGTGATTCACTATTTAATCGCTTGATAATGTTGTATAACATTTTGTTGTGTTATTGTTTAACCAGGAAATATAAGCCTCTGCATATGCAGGCCATGGCCTTCCCCACTCTGTGCTACTCTGGTCGCTTCAGTCCCTTTGAGCCCGCTCCACCTCCTCGACTAGGCCAAATGAAAGAGAAGGTGTCCAACAAACCAAGGTTTGTCCAGAGCTCATGCTTCACCAAGCCGCATTCACCAAGCCGCATTCACACATTGCTCTGTTCCAATGGTGTCCTATTGTATGTGGATGCTGTTCAATAGTGTAACTGTTCTGACTTTTGTGTGCATCGAGGCATGGATAGACTCTGCCGACACTCAGCCGGATTAGGTAGTTTGTTGTAGTTGCCTTGGTATTCATAGCGGAAGTTGGTAACCATCATGAGTGGGGAAAAAATGGTATAAAGTATTTAAAGTAAAGTATTTAGTACCACCTTATTTTAAAACCAGCCAACGTAAGACTTGCATACTAAATTATATCATGGCATCTTTGATTTGGATGTACTGTATGGAGGATTAATTTATTACGCTTGTTCTTGGGCATGTGCAGAGGCATTCCAGACTGTGCTGTGAGGGCGGTATGTTCTAGATCATCTGCAAATGCAATTTTTTGGACCAACCTTAAAGCAACTTGTATATCTAAGGAGACTGTCGGCTCAATGTGTCCAGGCCTTTAATACTACTAAAGGGAGATATTTCACCAAATATGCAGGATCTGTAAATAAAGAGGATTCTTATGGACAGCTTGTTGAAATGTTTTTGTGTCTTGAAACACATTCTGTTAACTTCACTAAAAGAGAGAAGATGGTGGATACAAGCACAAGCCCAGAAAAGCCAGCGACTCCAGTTGGGCTCAGGCCCTACCCCTGCTGGGCACGCAAAAAGAACGTGAGTTACTGTGAATGCTGCCACCAACCCTTCAAGGATCAGGAAGAGGTAAGATGTCTGCTTTTGGGTTTGTCTACTTGCCTCCAGTCTATCTCTAAGTTTGTTGATGCTGATCTTGTTAATGTCTCAACTTAGTTTTTGAATGTGAATATTTTGCTTGCGTTTTTCTGTTACGGCCATTTCATGTGTAGTTACCCTTTGTACCCTGTTTTTCAGCACTTGCTGACAGAGCAGCATCGTAGCTTTGTGCTCGAATCTTCAAACTACGATGTGGTGGACCAGCTAGTCACTGACATGCAGCCCGGCTTTGATCCCGACCTAGTTCAAGATCCAACACCAGTACTGCTAAGGTGAGGGATAGAGCTGTTTGCTGAAGAAGCCAGGTTTCAAGTCTTACTGCTATCCCTGCTACATATTTACACTGAGCATGTTTGCCAACTGTTTTACCAGGTGTCCGTCCCCCTCTGCAGTACAGGCCTTCAGTCCCCGGGAGCTGGAGACTCTGGCGGACATGGAGACGGAGCAGGCCATTCAGGCTCTGCTGACTCAGGATTCAGTGTCCAGCCCCGTAGGCCAGCTCCTCAAACCACCATCCAGACCATCCACTCCCAGTCCAGCCGGTCCACCAGCAGACGTGCGGACTCTCCCCGAGCCCCGGCACGTTGCACAGCTGGACGAGCAGCCCTGCGCCGCGTGTCCAGACGGCCTTCCCCAGCCCCTCAGCCCTTACCCCCAACCACCCGTCCTTCGCCATTGCATGGACTTCTCAGACACCCCCGGTTCTACCTACTCGGAGCCCCCTGTCCTCGAACTGCAGGTCCTGCCCGTGCCCCTCAGCCCTGTGCCACCCCCACAGGAAGAGCACGAGGGAACACAAAGCTCTGACAGCGAGTCCGCAGAGCTTCAGCTTATTCCCCATACAGTTCCATCAGTCCAACTACAGTGGCCTCTGGTCATGGCTGACGGTGTTGGTACTGTCAGTGAAGCCCTCCCAGAGACAGTTGTTGCAGAGCTTAGCCGGCTAAAGTGCGGCTCTTATGGCGACTCGGAGTATGCAGGCAGGCCCTGCTCCCTTCCTCTGTTAGGGAGCACAAACCCCCGAAAACGTTGCAGGTCAGCCAGCCCCCAACACAACGCTCCTAAGAGGAGGAGGACTTACTCTGCCAGTGTTCAGATGCCTGAGCACATCTCTGGATACAGGACTAGCTGGGCAAGGCAGGAGGAGACGCCCTCAGCCCAATCAACAAACTCTGAAGCCGAGCTGATGCCTAAGATCTCACATTTGCAGAACGGGCAACACCCAGCGGGAGTCTACAGACCAGTAGACCACATAACCATGGTGCAACAGCTTGAAGTAAATGGAAGCCCAATATTGACTGCACACGCACATGAGGGCACAGGCCTCTGGCACACTCTCACCCTGCCAGGCTGCCAGACAACTGTGCCACACTCACAAACTACCCCTTCATTCAGTGTGGAAGAACTCCCATCTGAACACCAAACCTTTGCCACGTTCCTTCATCCCAGTGTAGATAATATCCCCCAGTCCACAAAGACGACCACATCCAGTGAAATGTTTGGTTCCACTCCCGTTCTTTCTTCCAGAAAAAAGACTTGCTGCACCCATTCCAGCTTAGACTCTGCCCCCTCCCTCTCCTCTGTGTGCATAGAATCTGTCCTTGTGCCTGACATGGCTACCCTGTCACATTCATCTTCTGATTCAGACTGGGACTGCCATCTTCTGTCTCAGCTGAGCCCCACACCTGCAGTCCCCCTGCAGCGCGCCCAAGGCCATTGTGAGCTGGACATGGAGCTCCTTCAAAAGCCCTGCCCCTGGACACACAATACCAGCTATGAGTCTCACCTTTATTCTGTTCTTCAGCCCCCAACCCCAACAGCTTCTCTTTGCGCGGAAGAAGCTCAACGCTCACCCTTTGCCAGGGCTCTAATGCAAAGTATAGAAGTGCAACATTGACCAGCGTTTGACTTTAACACAGAGGGCATTTGCTGTCGTAAACTCAACTTGACAAATAGTCACTGTGACTTTAATTCAAGCCAACCATTTTAAAGACCGAAACGTAAATCTACCTCTTGTACATCTTCAAATTCCCTGAAATATTAATGTCTAACATACACAGTAGAATGACAACTTTATTGCACTCAACCCTTAATAAATCTACCATAAAGAAAGGATTCAAATGCAGAAAATAGGTTTCATTTGAAAAGTATAACTTAAAATATAAAAACTATAAAATGTTTGTTTAATGTTTTTCAATTCATCGTTACAAAACAAACTTGGCAAGGATGTGGAAAGTATCCCGTGTCATTGCTTTTAGCCCATCCCTAAACTGTCCCCTTGTTCTTTAAGCCCAGCCCATATTTTGTGTCTCGCGTTGACTTTTTTCCTTTCAGCAGTGGTCTGTAGCAACACATGGTATTGAGAATTTAATGAGGCTTGCTGGAGGGGGCATTGCTCAATTAGTTTAAGTGCTGCGTCAGGATCAGGTCCTGCTTGCGCCATTGACGGTCAAGCAGGCTGAGCGCTAAGTGAATGAAGGACCACACACATCTGTGGGTGGTCAGAAAGTGCCTGATTAATGTCAAATGGCTTACTCTACTTTTTGAAGATGGTCCAAAAGGACTTCGTGGCTGAAAGTGATATGCCTTTTTTGCTGCAGTGCTTCTCCTCAGGGGACAACATTGCTTTCACTTGTGAGAGTCCTGGGACGGAATAGGGTCACCCCAGGGAAGGACATGACAGGGAATGTCAATTTTCCATGATTTCATGACCCTTATTGTTAGTTCTTGAAACCTTAATGCCCCAATTTTGAGTGTGATTATTTTAGACTACGTTGAACAATTAATTTGAACCGAATTAATTATTTGTTTTTGTAAAATGTTTTAGTTGTTTATTGCTATTGCTTTTAGTTGTGTGTGTGTTTGTTCTATTGCTTAGTGGCCATCTTTCTTTAAATTCAACATTCCAGCTGTCCTTATTTTAAGTTACACACACACATTATGTGAATTTTAGCACTTTAAATCAGGAATTAAAAGTGTATCCACAATTTCTCTGCTAATTATGTTACAAGGAAAGAAGTTTATCAGCATTTAAAAATGAAACAACTATACATTCGTTATGTCATGGTTCTATTAAAACATGTTAATTTGCTTTGTCATCTATAAATAAAATGGTTCAAAACTTCAATGCAATGTAGATAATACACAAGTGGGATTTCTGTGTTCTGCAGCAAATCCTTGAACTTATGTGAATTTCAATGGTGCGTGGGGTAGATAACTTTGCTGTAGAGCGTCTCAGTGTTGAGAATAGGCTCAGTGAATGGCAGCACAGCTCAATGCACCCTTTGGCTCACTGCTGTCAGCCTCGTGCATAGGCTAACATGCAATATTTGATACTTAACATACTGTTCTAACTCAATTTTTTTATATAGGACACTGGCAATAATAAAGTTCATCAATGTGTAAACTTTTTACAAGACTTGGTTAAGTATTCTGTTGTGTACAATGATTAGTGCCGTTTTGGTGGTAATTCGGTTGATGAAGGTGAGGCTAACTTCTTTCTCATAATCAGTGTTATCTACAGTCATGTGAAAAAGATGGGACACCCCCACATTTACTGTGAATTAAAATGCCCAGAATTAGAATGGGGTGCACCACAATATGTGAAAATGATTAGAACGTCATTGAAGAGGATTTGAGAAGAGTCTATCTTATTTAAACTTCATAGGTTTAGTTTGGTTGGCTCTTGATTGTTGAAGTGAGTGGTATCGCCATGGTTAGATCAAAAGGGCAGGCCCTCAGACAGAAGGTTGTAAATGGGTATGAGTCTGGGAAGGGATTTAAAAGATCAGATTATTAGAAGTCGGTCATTTCACTGTCTGGAAAATAATTTGCAAGTGGAGAACATTTCAGGCACCTGCCAACATGGGAAGGTCATGCCGTCTTAGCAAGTTCCACTCAGGAGTAGATTGCTTCAAGAAGTTTCAAACAATCCTATAATATCATCACAGGACCTACAGCTATTGCCACAGTTGATGTGAAAGTGCACCTACCTTCAGAAAGAGAGGTTTGATTTTCACATGAGATGTGCAAGGAGGAAACCCTTGCCAGATAACACCTCAATAAAAACCTTGACCTCTGGAACAATGTGGTTTGGACAAATTAATCCAAAATGGAACTGTTTGGGCACTGTAAAAGACATGTTTGGCGCAAACCAAAGACAGCATTTGAGCACAAGAGTCTCATAACAGCTGTGAAGCATGGAGGTGGAAATGTCATGGTTTGGTGCTCATCATAGAATCCACCTGGAATTCTTTATTGCATTAGAGCACTCTCGAAGTTGTACATAATAAATTTAATTGCATTAAATTATTAATCACGAAAAATAAATAAATGTGCACGTCTCTTAATAGTTTACTGGAAAATAAACTAATATTAAGGTACTTTGATTTGAAGATGGCCTTCATTTTGAGATTAGGAATAAAATAAATCTAACTCACAAGCCTTTATGGTTGCCGATGTTTGTCTCCTGTAGAAGATTACTCTGAGAAGAATCGAGAATCAAGAATCAAGTGGATTATTTTAGCATCATTGTAAAGTTGGCTGATTTACCAGTTATTAACCTCACAGTAAATAGTAGACATGATGAGAGAGGGCTCCCACATGATGTCCATCTGGCTTTTGCCATGGCAACACCCAAATGAGCTAGCCTACTAAATAAATTAGTAATGGTACTGTTACCAATTCTTAAACAAGAGTGACAGTGAAACAAATAGACACAAGTATGTCATTACAAATTAAATTAAAACCCTCACTCAAAGCCTTAATTTTCTGAAAGTTTTTAGCTGTCATGAAAGGTAAATCTTTGTTTTATCAATGCATTCAATACATTTTATTGAAAAAATAACGTATCCAACGTCTAAAAATGTCTATGAAGGCAACCCTCTGTCGGTTCCTGACGGAAAGGTGAGATTTGCTTTGTTTGACCAATGACCAACAATCTAAGGAAATGTACTTATTTAACATGTGTAATTGCATTTACATCAGGAAATATTGCAGGTTTTAGCCGTATAACAGACTAGGTTAAGCGTTGGTTTTAGATAATATATAGGCAAGTGAAGCCACAAGTGTGCATCCTCAAGTTACTCAGCGGGAATATGAAAGGGGATGGCGCATCTCGTCTCACGTGTTCACGTCAACGCGGATTCGCTACCCGTGCACGCATTTGCTCCCGTTTCCAGCATCCCGGAGGCAGGAAAGGGGGACCACGATTACATGCGCAGCCTCAAACCCCAAGCAACAGTAAAATATAGAGGAAAGTCTGAGATGTTGCTTATGCAGTTCACCAGAAACAGCTATTGACGTATTCGAACCTTGCATTTTACCGAATGTCTTGTACGTTGGATGCACAAAATATATAATAAGCTTATTACAATGGCTTAAATTATTGATAGCCTATATTGACGAGGTTGGTTGAGATATTCGGGTGCATCGTTAAGAGGGACCCCGCAGCTCTGCTTGTCGGTTTCTTGCTCTGTTATACACCTGCTATTCGTTCAACGGTGTTGTTGCATGGAAATTCCGGGGACTATGTGAGCATCATGCTGGCTGTGCGATGCCTGGTGTTCGCTGCACTGAGTGCACGGTTTGCCGTGACAGGTAGGCTACGTAGGGGAAGAGAGAGGGTTAAATATTGCCTATTGCGTTCACGTATGTTTCAGTATTAAGTGAGAATGACTATATACTATTGTAATTTGTAGTCTACATAAGATGTAATAAAGAGTATTATAAATAACATATTTCGTAATCAATCGGTTTATTGTACATTAAGCGTTTACTAGCAGTGTGCACCACTATATTAAATAGGGAACCAGCGTTGTCTTTCGCTTTCTTTGAAGTAAAGTTTTATTATTTACCTTTTTTGGCCCGACTTTGCCATGGCATTTTTTATGACCATTCACGAGTGCCAGTTTGATAATGTGATTCCATCATTTTAACCCCTAACGCAGGCTGGAGAAGCGTCGTGACGGGGGATAGAAATGTGTGGGAATGGGAGCCAGCAGAAGACCGCGGGGAACGGTTAACTGCTGTTGAGGAGGTCACCCAGCCCAGGCGCCTTTTACAACAGATCGACTCAGAGGATGAGCTTGAACACCTGCATCTGGACACACGGGTGAAGAATCAAACCGAAAAACGGGTGAGTCTCCCATCGATTCCTCTTAGGTTTACACACGAATGCCGAAAGGGCTAAGCACCATGACACAGAGGTGCCATCACCAGTGTAGAAGTATTGCCAAACTTTCTCGCCAAGCGCAATGTGGTGTATGCAATAGATAAAGAACTCATAAAGCTATTTGTACTGTGGGGATATTACATGTCTTAATGTGAAATATTTCAACTAACAATGTAATTATGGATAATATCATTGGATGTAAGTTTCCCACAGATATTTCTTCCAATGGTTGGTGAACCCAAAACCCTATAGGTGTCATGGCTAGTTGGCTGCAGAGCAGAGTTGGGCTACACATTACTAAAATAATTCTAGAAACTATCCACAAAAAAACAGGCAGGAAAACAGGAGAGAGTATAAAGCTCCCGCAGTAGACTTGCATTTACTTGGTAAAACAGACCAGGAAATCCACACACCATGCAGCAAAGGAAATGAATGAAAAACAAACCAACACAGGATAACTGGAACTTAAATACCCTGTCCATAAGGAACAGGTGAAACCAATAATCCTTTTTCATTTGGACAGAATGTATGCCCTCTCAGGGCCATGACAGTGGTCAAGAAGCATGAACCCCCGTTAAGACAATTATAGTATCTATCTGTTTACATCATGAATCAGGTCTCAGCAGCAGCTGACAGCTTTACAGTCAAGTACTTGTCTGAACACATGCAAACTCAATTTATGTACATGTGAAATTCACCAATAATATGATGTACACTCTTGACAAGTTCTTTACAATTAGATGGATACAGTTAGGCTATACACGATTGGGCCTCTATTACATACAATTGAGTTGCAATGATCCTAAAATGTAGTCTACTTCCAACACCATTTATTTTAACATCTTCTTGTGCGTGTGGTACACTCCTGAAAACGACACGGGAAACGAGATAGAAAAGCCACGACCGACAGCAGCCTTGTTTTCTCATTCAAATGTTTATCGAGAATGATTAAACAAACATACAATATATTACTATTATCTTTCCTGAGCCTGAGAGTTGTAGTTGTGCGCGCGCGCAATTCTGTTTGAAGTTCTGTTTGTCACCACACACGGCCAACATTAATTTGTTTTTGTAGGCCCTACTTGAAGAAACATGACTATTTACGACCATTTCACCAATTTCATGACTTCTAATCCTTACCCCTAATCATAAAATGTAATAAAATGAGCACGCTTTGCTCTGACTGGCTTGCCGCATTGCAGAAGTAATAGAGCACTGACTGTCCGAAAGTTTATATTTTTGCATCGCATTCCGCAGGGGCTGGCGGTGCGTAGGCGCTATGCAAAGCGGCATTTTACAATTTTTTCAGTGGTCTGCATTAGCAGTTTGCCCTTTCCAAAAGCAAATGTGTGAATGCATCTTGAGAAATAGACTATGAGCTGTGGCGTGAGGGCGTTTGAAAAGGGTAATTTGCGCGAGTCTCACGCATTAATTGGCGGCTCTGGAAAAGCATAACAAAATGTGAAGCCTATAGCTAGATTTTGAGTGTACGTGCACCGCAGCGGTTGTCGTGTCAAGGCACTCAATTGGGGAAACGTGTCATATCTAACTCATTGATTAAGTTGAAATGTTTTCATGAGCAGGGTTGCCAACTCTCATGCATCTGGCGTGACTCTCACGCTTTCAAGCCCTGTCTCACGCTCTCACGCTACCGAGGCAAATCTCACGCCAAACCACTGTGACAGCAACAGAGATGAAAACAGCTGAATATATTACAAAGGTTCACGTCTTTCTGGTCAAATTAAGCGAACAACATTGACTATAAGATAGCTGAGTACTCGAAAATCGGGTGTTTTATTTGGGTGTTTCCATGCAGCTGCATCTACAAACATACGCTCTCATTGGTGCGCATTGCTTATCTCTGTGTTTAGATTTGGCCGCTGCGGTAAACTAACTGCCCAGATCAGCCTCTACAAACATCTTCTTTGCTCTGTCATACCTGAATTTTAACTTAAATGCATCTTAAATTTCTTTCTGAAGCTTCACAGCTGCCGCCTATTCTATCAAGTCAGTCACACTACTAACCTGGCCCTTAACAAGTTATAGGACAGCTATCAATCATAGATTATTTAAAAAATGTATATACAACCCCAGGATGTTTTTTAACAAACTTTAATAGCCTATAAATTTTCTGTGAATTAATACATTTAAACGCTATGTAACCCGCTGGTTAGTTTACGTTCACTGTCGAACGTTCAGTGCACAGAATCAACGGATTAGAGCGCGCGCATGTGCACATGCGCGAGAACGTGCGTGTGCGCGCGCTGCCGCACACGCACAATCTCACGCCAGCCAGGTTTTCAAAGTTGGCAACTCTGTCATAAATTGCAGCAGATGCAAATCAAATTATACATACAGTCAGTCTTTTTATTACAGGTTACTGAGGTCTTCTAGGCTAAATTTAATACACGCCATAAATGGTCTGCAAAAAAAGTAGTATTGCCAGGCAATACTTGTTTGAGAAGTAGTTTTGCCATGGTAATACTGGCAATACTGACGGCAGCGGCCATGCTATGACAGCATCAACCTAAAAAAAAAAGGTTTAGAGAAAACCAGTCTACATAAAAGTGATATGCATAATGTCCCAAGGCAGTAAAGCACACAGTATGTGTGTTACATTTCCCTGTCTCAGGTTAAATGTGCACAGCACAGACCAAAGTTCAAAGCTTTATCCATTGTTTTAATCTGTTGTGCATGTATACTTTCATTCCACTAATGTGCAGAATAAATGAATACATGTATTATTAAGAAAGTCCTGGCAAGCTGACAACTCTCCAGTCAAACAAGCACTTAACTAAATGGTCTCACTGAGGCTGCATCCATCATTTGTCTCTGTCCACACTCCTCATCTCCTGGGTCCCATTCACATCGCCCTTTTTGTGCCCTACTTGAGCCCTCAACAAAACTATTCAGGAGACCTCATCATGACTCAACGTAGAGTCATCCAAGGTTTCCCTGCCCCTCCCCCGCGTGCCTGTCTGGCCACCGCCACACTGATCATATTTCACACCTCCACCTGGGCTCTCCCATTACCATCTGTCACTCACTCGCACACTCAGGGGCTGGCCAGTCGGTGCATTGCTGGGATGGACACAATCTTAACCTTGAGCTGCCCTCTACTTCATCCTCTGCTCACCTGGACTTGGACTTCATCGGTGTCTGTGAGCCTGAGGTCCTTTTTGAAATCCTACCCCCCCGGAGTCATTAGTTCATGAGATTTTCAAGGAGAGACGGTATTTTGTCTGTTGAGTGAGATCAAAAGTCATTTAGTAACCCTTCCATATTAGACATGAGACAAGGTTTCACAGTTCAGTGGATTTTGTGGACAAAAGTTTAGCAGAAAAGACAAATAGACAATATAGTTGGCTAACTGGGGCACAGAAATACATTTATAACTGTTCATTCACACCTATAAATTAGCTTAACTAGCATTAAATCATTACTTAGGCGTTACATACACTACACTGTTCCCAGTAGATGCAGAGCAATACCCACATGTAATGAGGAGCTACCTAGATATAGGACAGAAGGTTGTTGGTTTTAACAGCCAAGTCACAAGCATTTGACTGATACAAAGTAGGTTCAGATATATCCCTGCTTAATTAGGCATTTGTACAGTTGGTGTGTGCCTGTGACACCTCGTAAATCTTCCCCCGGTTAGCCCTGGCAGCCTTCTCTTTACTGTAGCTCAAATGTGCATAGACCTTTGCAAGACCAGGGCTACGTTAAAGTAAGTGATTGTCTATGGTTGAGGTGGTCAGTGTTCCAGGCATCGTCATAACAGAAAGGACGGCTGCAATTCAAAAGGGCAGGGGCAGTCAAACCCCCTGCTTGTCGATGCGGTAATTAGACCTGTGGAAGTCACCGCACAGATTTGTTAGAAGGATACTTGGCTTCAAAATGGTAATAGTGTCTATGGTTGAACTAACCTAGGTGAGGTTGTTGAGGCCCTTGGTTGAGCGAGGCTAGGGCATGCTGACTGGGCTTTTGGTTGAGGGAACCGAGAACGTTTTGACTGGGGGCACCGCCACACTGGGTGACAGCGTCATTGTACAAACAGTGCCAGTTGGCCACCAGTCCTAAAAGGCCGTGGCTGAAGCTGGGACAGACTGGTGATGGGGCCAGTCACAGAGGCCTAGAGGCCTAACCCTAACCCAGCATGTGTGGGATTGAGGACATCCATTTTCTACGGTGGCCCTGAGAGGCCAACGCACTGCAACTTCAGAAAACACATGCAAATAGACAAAACACAAGCAAATTAAGAAAACATCTACATCAATTCAACAACACATGCGCAGCATTTAGAAAATGCGCTGCAAATTCAGACAACACAACACATAACAGAAACGCGCTGCAAATACAAAAACAACACATTACAGAAACAGAAAATTTAATCTCAAGGTGTGCTGCTGTCTGTATTTCTGTTACTCCATCCTGCCTGCTGTAACATGTATGCGCTCTGTCTGTCTTTGGTGTTAGTATGTAGTTATGTACATACTACATACAGCTCTACTTAAATGGACATTTACTGCATAATTTCATTCAAACTGAACGGCTGCAGCAGGTTAGAGAGGTGCTGAACTAGAGTTGTAATGCATACCTAACCTTAAGCACCTCTTCTACTGTACAGCCGGATACCATCTTGTGTCACCATCTAACTGGACTGTTGCACACATCAAACTGTTATGATGGGTTATATTGTCGTTCACACTGTTTACCTCTTTCCTTATCGCCATGCCTCTCGCCCTACCCCACTGCCCCCTCTCCTCCCCCTTCTGCTCAGCCCTTCCATCTGGCCCAAAGCAGGTTCCTGGTGGAGGCCTTTGGCAGGTCCTTTATCCTGGACCTGGAACTGAACCAGTAAGCCAACACAGTCACACACAGTCACGCACGCACGCACGCACGCACGCACGCACGCACGCACGCACACACACACACACACACACACACACACACACACACACACACACACACACACACACACACACACACCCACACACACCACCTCCCCGCACACTCCATTCACGCACACACATACTGAACTAAAGGCCTCTTAGCAATGGCTAGACTTATCATACGATGCGTATACTCTTTGAAGCCTTGATTTGGTTTTCCAAATTGCGTTGTAATCGCAAGATAAGCTGTGACTAAACAACGCATAGATTTCTATTCCTGTGCACTCTCTCAGTCTCTCTACCACCCATGTATTGCTGTATCTATATGTCTCATCTCCTGTGTGGGCAGCCGTATGGACAGGCTGAAGGCTGGAGGGCCACCTTAAACCCCTCCCCCTCGCTTCTCTCAGAGCACAAACATTAGTCTGATGGAGTGCCTGGGTATATTGAATCTTTTGTCTGTCTGCAGGAAAGTCAACTCAAAGTACTCATTGGAAGTGTATTATATTTTCTTGATTGCAATAGATCATGGATCATAGATTACGTGACAATTTGACACAATGACAGTGAACTCACACTCTGAATTCTGTGTGTATAAAACGGAGGGATTGCTTTTCATTGCTGTGCTTTTCTCTGTTTCAGCGACCTCTTGTCCTCGGACTATGTGGAGCGCCACTTTGATGAGCAGGGTCGACTGTCCCAGACTATGGTAAGACTATTGCAAAGACACATCGACTCCTGACAAATTGTCTGTCGGGGCTGCGTTGAGGCTGTTGTTTCAGTTAGGAACATGTGAGTGAGTTACCTCCGATGGAGATCAGTCTAGTCTAGTGTGTATGATTTCTGTTCTTGTCAGGGGTTAATTTAAATCAAATAAAAGGGCTCATCAAATGCGGAAGGCTGCTGCTTTTATCAAGGTTCTGAGAGAGAGGAGAGTGCTCTGTCCTGGTTGGAGTCGGGACACAGGGGGAAGAAATGAGGCCATGGACTTTGAGGAGTGCAGAGCCAGCCATCCTTTTTGTCCTTGCCTTGGCTGAGGCCAGGCACCCTGGGATACCTCTCTTGTCTCTGTCAGTACCCTGCCCCCTTTTCTCACTCTCTCTCCCTGTCTCTCTCTCTCTCTCTCTCTCTCTCTCTCTCTCTCTCTCTCCCTGTATCTCTCTTTCTCTTTCTCTCTCTCTATGTCTCTCTCTTTCTTCCCTCTCCTTCTCTTTGTGTTCTATCTTTCCCTTCTTTCTATCCGTTTCTGTCTACCTCTTAGGCCACCTGGCCAATCAGGGAGTGGTTGCCATAGTGACCGGTCTAAAGCTGCAAAGCCGGCCCACTTTGGCCTGGTCCTGTAACAATGCAGCTGAACAGAGAGGGAGAGTGAAGGAGGCAAGCAGGCAAGTGACAGGAAGAGATAGATGGAAAAAAAGAACATGACAAAGAAAAGGAAAGTGAAGGAGGGAGGGAGGCAGAGGGTGGTATTTCTACGGCTGGGTTGAATACGGAATGGGGAGTAATTTCCTGTCAGCCACTGAACCTCCATAGTAGGCCAAGCTAACCTCCACAGAAGGACATTGAACTAGGCTTTGTGCAGATTACTGTCACGCCTGCTTTTCTATCAGAGCCTATGCGTACACTCACCAACAGATTTTGTCAGCATAGTCACATTTTCCTCTACGCTACACAATTTTACTTCCACATGCATGTGCAGGCCACCACACACACACACACACACATACACACGAGAAACACCCATCGAGGTGGGATTTATTCCGTTTTATTGATTCGGTCGTTAATTTCCAGCCTTTTGTATGTCACTTTTTTACTGCCCCCTAAGGACCAGTTCCATTTGATTGAACTGGCAGGTGGCTTGTCGGTCTAGAATATCAATGACTTTGAGCTTGCGACTGAATTGATTCCAAAATGAGTATGAAGGGACTGGATACATTGTCATTCAATTCCTGGAAGGTCAGTACAGCAGCTTGGGAGGAACAGCGACCTCCAAGACAAGACCTAGGAAAGGAATTGACATAATGCATTGCATGGTTGTAGAGGCAGTGAATAATATAACAGGAGTGAATATTGCTTGAATAAATGTAATAGATTTTCAGGTGTTGAGAGTAATCATGAGGGTCTTAAGGTATGGTGCCTGGGTTCGAGAGAAGGGAAAGATGTGTCACCTGTGTGGAGTCTAAGTGTTGTCTGAGCTGAGAGGGATGTTCCCGGGGGAATAGGAATAGCTCCAGATACACCTGACTGTGTCTGTTAAAAGCAGAGCACTGGACCCGTAGGTTTAAAAATGGAGGTGGTCAGTGGAGTAAATCACTGATCCTGTCTCTGGGCCCAGGAATCTTAGGGTGCGTCTGTGCAGCAAAGAAGCACTGCACACTCAAACGCCTTGGCAAGGTGCACCAAGAAAGAACCACCAAAGAAGACTTTGTGAAGTTTCCTTGTAGTTGACTTGCTTCACTTAGGACTTGGTGAGGGACATGTCCTTCAGGCAGACAAAGTCCACACTTTGCCAATCCCGCTGAGTGTCTGTGAAAGGGACTTTGGAAAACACCACGGTGTTTTGTTTCACTTCCCAGACCGAAATAGCCGGGCAGCGGAAGTTTAGCGAAAGTGGAGAGAGGCCATTAGACCTGCTCGTTTTGCAAGGTCAAAGCGGTTTAATGTGCTCCACACTAAACACTATCTCCGGGCAGATGGTATTCAGGGCATCTGCCCTCTGAGTGGCTGCCCCGATCTTTACCCAGAGACACCTGCATGACATTGAATGGGCTGTGCTCTGAATGATCCGCAGTGGTCCTTGTGCTGTTTTGTATCACACTCCTTTGGATCGTAAGTTTAACCAGACATTAGCCATTTCTTTTGCTTCCTATCTCATTGTGAAAACTCTGTGGTGAAATAGCTTCTGCATGAGCATGCATAGGGTACAACTATGTTCCAGGTACATAAAGGTTAGATTGTTTGGCACCTAACCCAGTGATGACTGTTACTTCTACAACAATAGCAGGGTAAGATTTGAATGCTGGGGCATAGACCACCTGTACATCTTCCCTAACTGCTGGGTGTCTCTGAGGCCCTAACCACACTGCACATGTTTCCAGTTGTTATTAGCATGGCTCCTCATCATTGGCTAGGTCCCTGAGGCAGGCGTCTCATGGTCCTGAAGGTGCCTCCCCTTTCCGTACGCCACGTGTATTGACCTGATGTTTCTGTTTTACTATTGTCCTCAGGAAATTAATGTAATATCGCTTTGATTACCTAGTAGTATTGGATGTTGATTGCACTGTCTGGGGTGGTCAGTGTGTGTGATATCTGTACATTGCTTGTGTGTCTACGGGTGTGAATGTGTGCTTACCAGTGCACCGTTGTGAACGCCTGTCTGTGTGTGTCAGTGTCTCCATAGAGAGTGTCCGTGTGGTGGACATTAGGCCATCAGACCCCCTCTGTCTGCATCTTCTCTGAGAGGACACTCCATCCTCCTCCGCTAACGGCTGCGGCGTGTGAGCCAATCGGATTTCCTCCACTTACCCTTGTAATCCGGCCCTTTATTTATTTAGCTCCCATCCCTGCAGTCTAAGTGCCTCCAGCTTCCTGGGGTAATTGGTATGAATGGCCATAGTGTTTGTCTCCTCCACAAGAGTGACGCGAGCAACGAGGCCGCAGACGTAGCGTAATGGCTAGCTCCACTAACTTGATCCAGGGGTCTCATTGAAGTGAGTGGGAGCTCGCTATCTTCATTGGGCTGCGTTGGTCAAAGCCAGAGATTTTACAGCACACGTTTGCAGACACTCAAATCCAAGCTCGAGATTTCCATCTAATTTCCATGTGATTAGGTCAGAGGTCAACTCAACACGCATGTATGTAGTCACAATGACTTCAAGGAGGGCTAACAGCCAAGCTCAGCATGTGTTACCGTGCCTCTTCATGGTCTGCAGGCTACCTTAGGGGGCTTGGAGTAAAGTTTGACCAAGCGTACAAAACATCACGTTTGGCTGGCTGACACCACTCCATCTGAAAGCAGCTTTTCTTGTTGGTCGGTTCAGTGTGCCAGACAACATTAGGCTCAGGTGACTGGCATGGCATACTGGGCTTCATTACGATCACCTGACACTGAGTATAAACACTAAGTATACATAACGCCGCAGTCATGGAACGATGATGCGCCTGGACACTAACTTTCCACATACTTCTTTAGTGACACTTGAATCATTAAAAAAGTGTACCTCATACGCGTCCCCTCCTGGAATCTGCCACGCCCCTGTTCTAGGATGAAACTGAACTCCATCGTGGTGCAATGTCCATCGTTCACGCATCACGAGCTACAGTAGGTGTCGACTTTCCCTGATATGTCCTCTACTTTACTGTAGTCTCTGATAGCATTGACCCAGCGGGTCATCAAGTCCCAGCCGTGGTCAAGTCCCTACAGTGATAGGTTTACCACCATGAGCATGTGGAACAAAGACTGACCAGTATACACCTTAAATTGTTCAGCTAAGGTAGGCTTTCCCACGTTCGAGTTCAACAGCTAGGGGTCACTGATGAGCAGGTTTAGAGGGGTGAACGTAACGGTGACTGGGCAGTAGAACTCAGTAGTTTAGCTGTAACTACGATCACTAGGATCGTGGGAGTAACTACCTTTACCCAAGGCTGAGTGGTCAGGTGCTCTTGTGCTGGAAAGTACAGGACTGGTGTTTGAGACCATTACAATGCGAACAGGGGAGGAAACCATGTTCACTAGTACATGGGTCAGAAGTCAATGAGAGAAAACACAACACAGACCATTCCCCTCTGGCTACATATCTCATTGGGAAGAATACTATTCAGCTGGTGTCAATTTTATTTTACAATCCTATTGTTAACATGTGACTGTGTTTCTGGGTGTCGAGGATTCATTAATTGAACGTTTTTTGTTAAGACGGTCTAAAACTAAAATACACATAAAGCCTAAACATACTGTAATTTATTTTGTTTTCAAGACTAGTGTCTTTTCCATGTGTTCCCGTATTTCATAAGCTTGCAATTCAAAAGTAGGAGTTTAGGATAAAGGAGCAATCCGTTCAGAAAACACAACAGGATCATGTTTAAAACTAGACTGGAATTTTGAGACAGTCTGTCAGCTGAAACTGGACTAAGGTATATAACATAGTAAAATCCAATTGCTATTACATCAAAAGATTTAAACTAAATGTAACTTTAACTCAATAAGAGTACAAAAGAGTAAGATGTAAGATGAGATGAAAGTGTATGATAAATGCTTAAGACACTCAATGCCAATGTGTGTGTGTGTGTGTGTGTGTGTGTGTGTGTGTGTGTGTGTGTGTGTGTGTGTGTGTGTGTGTGTGTGTGTGTGTGTGTGTGTGTGTTGGTCTGTCTGTCTGTTTGTTGGCCTAGGGGGGAGAGCACTGCTACTACCATGGGCGGCTGAGTGGTGTGCCAGGCTCCTGGGTGGCTCTGTCTACCTGCCATGGACTACGGTGAGGAGCCCACTGTGCTTTGTTCCTCCTCAGTCACATGGTGGCTTTTTAAGGTGCAGGAATACAAAGAACAGGATGTAGATTCACTTTTGCTGAGACAGAATCAGCATAGGATGTTGTTTTTCCTTTTTTTGTTTTACTGATGATATTCCAAAAAAGAAAAGATCATTTAATTGTAATGACTCACTCCAGAAAAGCAAGCCTGCCTCTCATCTAAAACGATTTAGACCAAACCAGTATGTTATTTTGTACATTATTCCAAGCTGCTAGCATGATAAGTACGATATTTGTTCTTTGCAGTGGAATGTTTTCTGATGGCAACTTCTCCTATGGGATCGAGCCCCTCTTCTATAGCAGCGAAGAGGTGAGTGGGGAAGAGAGAGGAGAACTTGGCAAACGGGGAAGACCTGTCTTTCAAACACTGTTCTCCGTTCACTACGTTCTAGTTTGGCTGTTTGATCCTTGGGTTGTTTGTCTCTCGTAGACTGCTGCCACTTCCTCAGAATGTCTGTGTTGTGTCCTCATCCCTCACACCGACAGTCTGTTACTCCTTCAGTGTGTTTCCAAACGGAAAGGAGTGAGTTAGAACACAAACACACTGAATCATGCCTCACATTTCATCCAGCGAGCTCTGTGGTTAAGGCCAGCAGCAGACAGAGCTCAAGAGAACGGGACAAGATACCAGGACAGGAAGAGAAAGCACGGACAGGAGAGACAAGGGATGAGCTTTGGCTAAAGCAGGCCAGACGGAAAAGCTCCCTTACTTCCTATGCTAAGGTCTCATCCTCAAACCCCCAGGAGCTCTCCAGACCGACTCCCGGGAGCTATGTGGAGCAAACCTTTGTCCATCTGTCCCTCTGTCTGGGATTAGACAGGAAGCGTTTCCCTTCACTTCCAGATACACATTGGGAATCTCACACCTCCCATGTCTCTGTGCAGCCCGTCTGGTGGCTGAAGCCCACACTGTGACTCTAGAACCAATACATCTATCCCGTGTAGGAATCTAAAAGTGCAGCATGCTTGTATAGTCGAGGAATACCCCATGTTGTGCCTGTAAGAGCCCCTTTCGGGATACCCTAGTCAATCTCCCTTTGTACATTCCAGTTTAGCTGCAGTGAAGCGCACAGACAGAGGGAGTGAGAAGCAACAATATCCTCAACATGGAAAATCAACAGAGAAAGAAACAAACCCTAAAAGAAAAGAGAAAAGAGGACTGTTTTCTTTGTGTTTGTCAAGGCCAATGAGCCATGGCTCCATTACATAGACTGGAAAGCTAAATCGATAGCATACGGTACCTTTCTCCTTCTCTTCCCTTCCATCCCTCTCTCCCTCATAACTATTGAATGGCTGCCCCTCCCTCCCTCCCTCCCTCCCTCCTCTTCTCCTCCGGGTCATTTTCATAAAGTATTAAGCTCCTGCTCGAGTTGGCTCTCCCAAAGTCCAGCCATGCTAATGTCGCTATGAAAACCCATCAACAAATCAATTATTCATTCTGGCGCTCTTCTCCTCCAGCGTCTCAAAGGACTTTCTGTATCTACACTGATGAAAGAGAAAGACTGGTCAGCCAGGGACCCACAGCAGTGGCATCATCTGTTTTCTATGAAAGTGTTGCTTGTTGTTTTGCCTTGGCTAGCTACGGTGTGAAAGCAGCATGAAGTTTGGTACAGTTTGGATTTTAGGGTCGCTCATTCTGAGGGGTATCTGTACTTCCCACCTGTTGTTGTTGGACTGTTGTCCTTGATTGAATAAAAACACATTTGGAATTATTGGTTCCTCTAGTGACTGTGTGTGTGTGTGTGTGTGTGTGTGTGTGTGTGTGTGTGTGTGTGTGTGTGTGTGTGTGTGTGTGTGTGTGTGTGTGTGTGTGTGTGTGTGCGTGTTCCTACCACAGGAGCAGAATGAGCATGTGGTGTATCGCATGCCTGACCTGGAGCTGCTGCTGCCACACTGCCCAGGTACAGTTTGACCTCCAGACGACCTGCCGTGCCACTGATGGTGCCCCACCTGTCCTCCCTCCGCCTGCTCTCCTGCCCCTCAGCCTGGCTCTCTACACCTTTTTCTCACTCCTCTCCTTGATGTCCATTCATTTGGGAATACATTTTAAACTGTCCCTCCTGTTACCCTTCTCTTTTGTCTCCCCCCTCCTTTCTTCTCCCACCTCCTCCTCCAGCCCTCAGATGTCTTCAGTGCATGCTATTGATCTTCACTGGGCTAAAACACAGGCTCCCCATTGATCCTGGTCCCTGATGAGTGCGCTCTTTTTGCTGATGACTTCTGCTCGCTCTCTGCTTCCTTCCCCTCCGTGCATTATCTTCTTTCTCTCCTATCCGTCCTCCATCCCTCTCTCCGCGCCCCGTCCTGTGACCCCGCCCTCCAGAGTGCTCCCTCAACAGCACCGAGGCAGAGGAGCCCAGCGACAGCCCTGACCCAGAGGAACGTGAGGGGGGCGCTGGAGACCACGTGTCAGAGCCGGAGGGGCCCGTCTTCACAGAAGGGCTGAGGCGCTCCAAGAGACAGGTGGGCTGTGTGTGTGTGTGTGTGTGTGTGTGTGTGTGTGTGCGCGCATGCATGTGTTTGATTGTACTGTTTACTGTAGCACCAATTTGTAGGAAGGCCATAGGATTTAAAAAGTTGCCCGTATTGGCTGCGGGCACGCACGCACACACTCCATTAAGCACCAACAAATTGGGCACCACTACCACTTTCACGCACTGCTGCACAAAGTACAATCGGCTGAGCTCCAACACAGCAGACAAAAAACAAACATCATTAATGTTGTACAATGCATGTTGGCAGCCTAGTTAATCTCACAGGGAAATACAATCAATGCAATATCATAGAGCCTGTTGTCACCGCTGCCACATTTCCCTTACATACCGGCCGCCTGGCTGTAATAGAAGCATCGCTGAAGCAATCAGACTCACCGCAGCTATATCACTTTTCAGACATGCAGCAATTTTATCTGCAGACAAATTGATGCCAGAATGAAACTCCTGGCGCCCTCTCAAAGAGGGAGACTATAACATTTCACCAGTGATCAGTGTCTGTGTGTGTGTGTGTGGGTGTGGGTGTGTCTCCTTCAGACTGAAGTCTAGTTGTGTGGCTCTCTGCCTCCTCCAGGTTCGACGAGGCCAGCGCACAGTCCAGACAGAGACCAAGTACATTGAGCTGATGGTGGTCAACGACCATGACCTGGTATGTGCCGTTACAATTCTGTAATCCTGCATCACACGTACTCATTTGGTTCACGTGAATTGGTTACTGAATGAAAACGTAGAGTTATTGGAAAGTTAAAGACACACTGATATTGTGCAGGCCTCATAGGCTTCACTGTTCATTTGCCTACTCTCCCTCCTCTGTTGGGATCTTCCAGTGAGAGTTGTTTAAGGGTTGGATAATCACCAGCTTATCAGAACAGAATCTAGGGGCCTACTCTCTCTGTCCAGTCAGTTTATTGCACTGGAGTCATCCCTGGAGAGGGAAAGCTGGAGAGTGGAAGCTGTGTTGGTTTTTCTAATCCTACTAGAGGTGTAATGAGATCTATTTCAAACTTTGAAACATCTCAAAAATGGTTATCAGTGGCATTTTTTATTTAAGTGGTCAGAGACCACATCAAAAATAAGGGATTGTTATTTGGCGCTGTCTGGGTGCATAGTCTGACCCGATGTGAGTGTGTCTGCTCCATGATGATGATCTGTGTGTGTGTGTGTACGTGTGTGTGTGTGTGTGTGTGTGCCTGTAGTTTGTCCAGCTACGAAGGTCCACGTCCCAGACCAGGAACTTTGCCAAAGCTGTGGTCAACATGGCAGATGCAGTGAGTACCTGACACTAACCATACACCTCTCATTACCTCCATTGTCAGGGAGTTACCATTTGACATGGACAGACATTGGACATAGTTATTTACTTGTGTTTCTGTGGAAAAGGAGAATCGTCTAGACCTTGTAGTATTTTTGAAAGTTGATCTAAAACAGGCTTACGGTAGCATTGAGCTACAGCTTTTTCTATTGCATGGACAGAACCACTAATAAATGTGTAGGATGGCTTGGACCGACACAGCTTTGAATTTGAAGAGTAGAACGGCCGCTGTGTGGTAGAAGGTGAATGCACGTTGTTGCTCGTTGTGGTGACTTTGTTTCATCTCATGGTCTCTGATCTCAGATTTACAAGGAACAGTTAAACACCCGGATCGTGCTGGTGGCCATGGAAACCTGGTCCTCGCACAACATGGTGTCCGTGGGCGACGACCCCTTGCTGACCTTGCGTGACTTCATGAAGTACAGGAAGGAGAGCATCAAAGAGCGCAGTGACGCCGCTCACCTTTTTTCGTGAGTTTTGCTAAGAGAGAACTGACAAAAAGCTGCAAGAATTCAGTAGTAGATCACTTGATCACGTTACATTTTGTTCCCTTTTGTTTGTAAATTCAGTTCAAACTTCACTCGGCCAAAGGTTTTAGGGAATATAAATGGAATATAAATGAGTATTTGCTGTGTTTTATTCCACAGAGGGCGGACATTCCTGAGCAGCCGCAGTGGAACAGCGTACATCGGAGGAATCTGTTCCCCTACTAGAGGTGGGGGCGTCAATGAGGTAACGCTCTCTGTGTCACGCCACACAACATGCCTCCAAGGCTCTTCCAACCTCCTGCTGACACGGCATGCATACGGATCATTCCAATATCTGTGTTGCATAACACGCCACGTCATCGTCACTGACTTTGAATTTGACCCGGAACGTCTTGAAGAGTCTCGTTCAAATCGTGTGGACACCGCAATTAAATGAGTCATTGTGACGCAGGGCTGTGCTTTGTTGTGTATGTTGGTGTGTGTGTGTGTGTGTGTGTGTGTGTGTGTGTGTGTTCCAGTATGGCAACGTGGGGCCCATGGCCATCACGCTCAGTCAGAGTCTGGGCCAGAACATTGGCATGATGTGGAACAAGGATCGTCCTGCTGCAGGTGAGAGCACTTACTGCCCCCATGTGGAGGGAGAGAGGACAGCACACTGACTCCCTGTCCTGTCAAATTAATCCCTATGTCTGTTAGAGCACTACTGCCCCCATGTGGAGGGAGAGAGGAGAGCACACTGACTCCGTGTCCTGTCAAATTAATCCCTATGTCTGTTAGAGCACTACTGCCCCCATGTGGAGGGAGAGAGGAGAGCACACTGACTCGCTAACTATGTCTGTAAGAGCACTTACTGCCCCCATGTGGAGGAAGAGAGGACAGCAGACACTCTCTATGTCTGTTAGAGCACTTACTGCCCCCATGTGGAGGGAGAGAGGACAGCACACTCACTCCCCAACAATGTCTGATGGAGCACTTACTGCCCCCATGTGGAGGGAGAGAGGAGAACAGACTCACTCCCTGATAATGTCTGTTACAGCATTTTATAAAGACAATGATGTATTATTTTGTGTGTGTGTGTGTGTGTGTGTGTGTCTAGGAGACTGCAGGTGTCCAGACCCATGGCTGGGGTGTATTATGGAGGATACAGGGTATTGTCGTGTTCCTGGTTGTTTACATTAAGAGGCCAACTGTTTCTTAAAAGTCCTTTGTGATCAACTTCAGCTTAAATTCAGAAAATGTTTCATCAGCTGTGAACACATTCTCATTCTAAAAGCTTATTCTCACACGTGGTGCATTCTGTGTTCATTAGGTATTACCTTCCCAGGAAGTTCTCTCGTTGCAGCATTGATGAGTACCTGCGCTTCCTCCAGCAGGGAGGGGGCAGCTGTCTCTTCAACAAGCCCAAAAAGGTGACAGCTCCATGGGAATGGGACAGTCATAGACTGGGGTTCAATTCGTTTGTACAGATAATAGGCAAACATAATATAGGGCACACCTCCTCTAAACTAGAGGTTCCAGTGTCTTTGTATATCCTGTGCTCTTTGTGAAACGGAGTGGTCTTTCCTCCTGCTGTTGTTTCCAATAGCTGCTGGATTCTCCAGAATGTGGCAACGGCTTTGTGGAGGTGGGAGAAGAGTGTGACTGTGGATCCCAAGTGGTGAGGAAACGTCAACGTCAATTATCAGATAGGATTTTGGATGCTTGAGCAAATTGAACACGTTAATAGTGTTACAAAATACGTGTCATACTGATATGTCGGCCATTCTGCAGGAGTGCGCTCGCAGTGGAGGGGCCTGCTGTAAGAAGTGCACCCTCACCCACGATGCCATGTGCAGCAACGGACTGTGCTGCAGATCCTGCAGGGTGAGGAACCAGCAGCCACGGCAATGCTCCAGCAAAACACTGACAGCTCTGTTGGGTTTCTGTTCCAGTTCCCATGCTTCGCACATAGTCCTGCTATCACAATTGCATTCGACCAAAGGCCTGTATATAACCTAATGATTAAAACTAGCCGTCTCGTTGAATTGTCGGTGTTGAGAACTGTCCTCCCTAATGTCTCTCTGGGGGGGTCTGACAGTACGAGGCCAGGGGGGTGACCTGCCGCGAGGCCGTCAACGACTGTGACCTCCCTGAGATGTGTATGGGAGACTCCAGCCAGGTGAGATCCTTTGGAAAGGCCTTTTACACCGCAAGGGCCGACATTTCATAGCCGGACATGTGGGATGAAAGCGCTGATGTGAACTAATGATACGTTTGACTTGTGTCGCTTTGTAGTGTCCTCACAACGTCCACAAGCTGGACGGCTATATGTGTGATGCTGGCCAGGTAAAGCTACTCGTTTGCTCCTGTATTCTATTAGTCTGAGATGATGAAAGTCATGGATTATGTCTGTATCGATCAGTGTATTTTATTGTCTTTTTGTTCAGGGTCGATGTTACGCTGGCCGCTGTAAGACCAGAGATGGCCAGTGCAGGAGTGTCTGGGGCTACAGTGAGTGGGAGAGATGCATGACACTAGGCTGACCTCTCCTGGTAGTCTCTACAATAGCCCAGCTGTCAACACCCTCCTGAAATAGCGGTGTCTGTCATAGCCTTGCCAGCTCTTTTTACGTCTCAGATATGGAGGTATTATCTGTAGTTCAAAATGTGTTTAAGAAAAGCATTTTTTTCCTCCAGACTCCGCCGACCGTTTCTGCTATGAGAAGCTGAACTCAGAGGGGACGGAGAAAGGCAACTGTGGCCGTGACACCAGGGACCAGGGATGGCTCCAGTGCAATAAGCAGTGAGTCCACACACCACTAATGCCAAACATCTTTTCTAAACGGCAGACATGTAGATTCTCTTATATAACCCTTTTAAGGTATGTCTGTACAAGATAAAACCTATTTAAAACAGCTGTCATATTCAAAACTCAACGTTGTTTTCACCATGCTTGTCCTCACGTTTTCTGCCTTCTTTTCTGTCCACCATATTTTCTTTGGTTTTCTCTTTATTTCTCCTTCGATCTTCTTTCTTCCTGCGTTTCTCCTGCCCTGCCTCAGGGATGTGCTTTGTGGCTTCCTGCTGTGCACCAACACATCAAGCAAGCCCAGGTTTGGGGAGCTGAAGGGGGACATCACCAGCATGACCATCTACCACCAGAACAGATACCTGGACTGCCGGTGAGACTGGAGCCCAAACGGTTGACGTTTGTGAGACACTGAGGGTAGAATACATACCCCAGATATGACAGTCGTAAAACGAGAAACGGAAAGAGGAGGGTAAAAGGATTGTGTGTCTGTAGAAAACAGTGTATTTAGTATAGAGCCCCTCTACCAAGCTAATAAAATACTGCTGTTTGACTTTCCTTTCACACAGAGATGTGTGTACTGTTGTGTGTGCGTGTGAGTCTGTCTGCCTGCCTGTCTGTCTGTCTGTCTGTCTGCCTGCCTGCCTGCCTGCCTGCCTGCCTGCCTGCCTGCCTGTCTGTCTGTCTGTCTGTCTGTCTGTCTGTCTGTCTGTCTGTCTGTCTGTCTGCCTGTCTGCCTGCCTGCCTGTGTGTCAGCCTGTCTTTCCCTTTGCCTATCCGTCTCTTTCTAATATGTGTGTGATAGTTGTGTACCAGATCCATTTGAAAGTACTCCTCACAGCCACATGAATTCAGAGACTCCTCCAGAACCAGTGATTGATTGATAAAGCATTAACAAAAGGAATTACATCCATCCATCCCAAATCTCTTACTTCCTGACGTATATTACCCACTAACAGAGTTGAAAGGAAAGGTTTGATGGTGGAATACAGGTATTCACCAACCCCGTTGTTTGAGGGTCGTTGGCTTGGCTGCAGTGTTACCCTTCTCTCTCTCTCTCTCTCTCTCTCTCTCTCTCTCTCTCTCTCTCTCTCTCTCTCTCTCTCTCTCAGGGGGGGCCACGCCGTGCTGGAGGACGGCTCAGACCTGGGCTACGTGGAGGACGGCACGCCGTGCGGCCCCAATATGATGTGTCTGGAGCACCGCTGTCTCCCTGTCAACACCTTCAACCTTAGCACCTGTCCGGGCTCGTCGGCCGCGCGGATCTGCTCCCACCGCGGGGTGAGCCTCCCCAGGGAACAGCCCTGCTTCATTACACATGCCCCAGCAACACCGGCACCCCCAACATATGGTTGCGGGTGCCAATATTTCTGGCAACAAACGCTTGGCCGTTGTGCAGGTTCTGAGGCTCTGGAAAACATGAATTCCATATTAAACAGCTGAGGAATTTTTTTTTTCGCACATATGGTTTGCTCTCCAATTGTATGTTTTTTAGAATCTAGATGGTCATGTAACAGCTCTCTATATGTACCATTTGTCTGCCTTTCTCAGACATGCAGTAATGAGATGAAGTGTATCTGCGACCCGGACTACACAGGGAAGGACTGCAGTGTTTATGACCCAATCCCTGACCCCACCCCTCCGGAGGGGCCCGAGAAGTACAAAGGTGCACACTGTTTCCCTTGGGTCCTCCTAAACCTTAACCTCCTAAACACTGAAACATTTGACAGTATTCTTCTCCTAAGCCATTTAGGAATATTAGTTATTTTAAGAGTACATGGACCAGCGACTTATTTGGTGTGACACTATTGGCAACTGAACTGAACTTTCAATGTCAATGGTAACAAAGTGACAGCCTGTCTTCTGGGTATAAAAACACCTTTGGATAAGCAGATCTAATTTTGTATCGAACAATTTTGTGCTTGAACAAGTGTATTGAGAAAATTCATTTCTGCATGTTAGTCTAGAATGCATTGGGCAGAGCACAGCTGCAACTGCCAAACGGATAACAGTTAAGGTTGAGGATTGAGGTTTTTTCTTTAGTGGGACACACAGTATCTGGAGCTTTGAGCAGTGAGGTTGTATATAAGACCATGGGAGGTTTTACTTGGACCACCTTGGTGTTATTCAAGCCTGTTTGACATGTCATATGGGTATCGTACCATTGCTAACCCTTACCTTTGATTCACAGGTCCTAGTGGCACCAATATCATAATCGGCTCCATCGCGGGGGCTATTCTCCTGGCAGCTATAGTCCTGGGGGGGACTGGATGGGGCTTTAAGTAAGAGTTCTGGCATGCCTCCTTCCTGTCTACTCTCTTTCCACGCACCTCACGCTTTCTTGCTTGACACAAACTAAAGACCTTTCATCAATGTGTTTGTGACATTTACGCAGAGACCAATAGGACGGCCTCCACACCTACAGGACGATAACCATAACAAGAAAGTCAGATAAAAGAGCGTGTTCACCCGACAACGATATTTATAAATTTGTATAGAACGATATCGTGCTGATGGCTTTCAAAATTTTTTTTTCATGTCCGTTGAACGATAAAATGTCAATCAAAATGCGTTTTACATATGAAGTCAAAGGTCAACATGGTGGATAGGCCTATATACGAGAAGCAGCCCTCCTTCATTTACATTTATAATACAGACCAATCATTTATCCAATATGTAATTATACATAAATACCATTTTATATGTATAATTATCTATTTTTATGTCACATATTCAAACGAAGATCAGACTGAGGCACAGGGCTTTTTACACAATATAAAAGCAGCAGTTCATTAAAATATTCTTCGTCCACGTCAACTAATGTGCGTCAAATAAAGGAAGTCTACACGTCACTCACAAAAATACACTGTTGTGGGATGTGGACGCTATTGCAACTATAAATCCTTATAGGTATTGTTACGGTTACCGTCCTAGGTGGGAAGCCCAATCAAATCAATCCATCTGTTATTGTCATGGTCATTGTTTTCTTAAAGCCATTAACTTGGAGAACGGTCTTTTCTAGCTAATTCACCTTAGTAGATAACTATTCGGCCTTCCTGTGCTCAGTGTTGTTTCTCATTGCACAGTGAGATTTTGTGGGCCTACAGCAGCATGTTGTACTGTGCGTGTGCATGAGGGAATCTTTTGATAGGTTGGAATGGGGATATTTTTGTTTTGTTGAATTAACCCTTTATTAAAATGTAGACTGCTATGGCTTTCTCTGGATATGATTGTTTAAAGGGTTATGAAAGAACGATTCTTGTAAAGTTTACAATTCTATTTGTGTATTGAGATGGGTGTCTTGCATGTGTGTGCATACAGTATCACAAATGTGTTCTCTCCCTCTCTCTCTCTCTCTCTCTCTCTCTCTCTCTCTCGATCTCTCTCTGCTGCTCTTCACCGTCGATGGTGGTTGCAGAAACATCCGAAGAGGAAGGTATGATCCAGCTCAACAGGCCATGGTCCGATAGAAAATAATAACTAGTGTCCCATTGTCAGTTATGATTGTCGCTCACAGTTGTCACCTATCCCTAGTCCTAGTTTCCTAGGATTTACCCTCGTTGAGTATTATCACTAACATTCCCCATATCTAGTCATTGGAAAATAATATTTGTTTTTAACTGGTTTTTAGTATTCTACTGGTGCATATTTTATGTGTTTTTGAAATAAACCCTAAACAAACTGATGTTTTGTTACCAAATGTTGTCGCATTTATCAGATCCCTTTTGCATGTAGTTTTGCGGCTATTTCCCTCTTAAGCTTTGCATTCTGCGTCCTTCAGGGGCATTTCACACTACTGTATGAGACAATGGGGGGTCTCTCTAGTGACAGCATGATAAGACTACAGGCAGCAACAATGATTTCTGTGTTTCGTAGTTTCCTTTGAAATTCTCAAACTCTCGTTTTTCCTCTCTCTTTCCCTTTCCTTTTGACCCTCTTTTCCCTCCCTGTTTTTCCCTCATGTCCTCTTAGATCTGGAGGGGGATGAACCTCCTTCTGTCCACCTGCTGTCCTGTCTTCTATATACTGTGTCCTTTCAACTTCAAGGAAAGGAAAAAAACAAAGATGTCTTCCACTCGCTCCAAACTCCAACTCCCCCTCTGTATATTTTCTCCTTCGTGGTCCCTTTCCTCTTCATTTCCTGTCAAAATAACGAGCCAGGATTTCTTGCTTGTGGAGTTTGGAAGATTTAACCTGAAACCCCATTCCAGACAGATCTTCATAGTGGTCAGGTAATGGCCTTATTGTATCTAATGTAACTTACCGATATTTTACATTCCTATTTCACCCACAGCTTTTGGGTGTCATTCCAGATTTCCTCTTGGTTCTCCTTCGTTACTTTATTTGTAGCGTAGGACTATCCTAAAAAGCAAACCAGGACATACACACTACTTGACTTCAGTGTTTGAACTGCCGGGGTTGGTTGTTATTTTCCTCCGCCCATCAAACTGTCTTTCCTGCCACTTCGACTGTTATTATGCGTTAGCCCTTTAAATGGTTGTCTGTAGTGAGGGAGTCAGGAACAGGTCCTTTGCTTCATCTGTGATTGTAGTGTAGCTCCCAGCGTCCACCCACTTTACACATACGCTAGCAAACCTAGGAGAACAACTAACTATTTGTATGGCAAAAAAAACCTTAACAATAACAGTTTGTTGCTTTGTGCTACCAGCAAAGGCAGTCAGGCATGTGAAGAAAGATGAATAAGTAACGTGAACACACTGTATTACACTACTCATCAGAATTCCACTAGCCAGGCCAACCATCACTTATGAAACATAATATGCATTAAGATATGAATGTTCATTATATCAGTCAACTTGCAAGTAAGCAATTGCTTGTTATAGCAACCCAGCTTAGTAAACAATTGCACATAAGCCCAGAAATAAAGCATTTGTGACTCTGTAAGATCTGATACTGTAAGTGCTCCACATAGATTTAGTATGCATACATATATTTTGCTGGATAATGGTGCTGTTGTGTATAGTGTAACATAGAAGTTCCCATGTGGCGGTGAGCTAGTCCCAGTTGATCTAGTGTAAGCACAAGTGTGATAGGGTATGCTAGACTAACCTCCTGTCCACTTCAGCCTTATGGCTATCACATCATGAATAGCACCTTACAGAGGCTTCAGCTTGACAGGGACTTCAAACGAGAAAGAGCAGGATGAGTAGCCAACATTTACGAATTCTTACCTCTAAAAGTTACCTTGTTGGTGGATCTCAGTTTCACTGACTGACCACAATGCAAGGATTCAATGATTGTACAACCACCTGAAAATGTTTTTGAACTATTGAAAAGGTGATCGAAATAAAATAAGTGAGAAAGAATTATGCGACGATGGCTCCTGTAGGCCATGCTCTGCACGTTTGCAGAGCTTCATTGTAGAGGCAGTGTACTCACAACAACCTTAGAATGTGTTTCATGTGTGTTAAGTAAACTCTGTGCTGTTCACAAAGTGTTCTGCGGGAAGGTATCGGGCGCTCCTTGTAAGCTTGGGTGCTAGAAGAGATAAACCAAGTTATACTGCCAGATAACTTTCCAAAAAGATTTCCCATCCATGAAATCTGGATGTTCCATGTCTGTGAGGTATTGAGAGAGGGGGTAACAAACCAGAAGTGTCCGCTGGACGTTCACGGCAACATCCAGCAACGCCGGGGCCGGCCCTCTCAGAACCGGAAGTTCTCTGAAAAACAGCGAGCCGTCCTGCTGAACG
>JAPMUY010004609.1:0-7500 GCA_026901105.3 Galaxias olidus
GCACCTGCCCTGATCAATACGGCCGCCATGGCCGGGCCTTTGGCTTAGGGGGGGGCAGCCAATCAATGGTGTCACTGGGGGTGATTGACGATCGATGTGGCCACAGACGTTGATTTATGATCGATGGGAGCGGGGCACCCAACAAAAAGGGGGGGGTCGATGGCGCTCCCTTTACTGTAACTGATTGGCGATCGAACCAGAGAGGCACTGGGGCTGATTAGGGATCAGAAGAGCGCACGCGTGAGAGAGGACGAGAGACGGAGCGTGTCCGTGTGTGTGTGTGCGTGTGTGTAAAAAAAAAGAGACAAAGATGGAAGGTTTGTGTGTGTGTGTGTGTGTGTGTGTGTGTGTTAACCACTCCGTGTGAACCAGCTGAAGCCCTATAGCGGTGTAATTATGGCTCTGTTGACAAGAGCTTTCTACTGGTTGATAGACCATAACCCAAGGTGCAGCTCCCACAATAGGAGCTCACACACACTTACACACACACACAAACACACACGCACTCACACACACACACACTCACACACACACACACACACTCACACACACAAACACACACACTCACACACAAACACACACACACACACACACACACACACACACATACACACACACACACAGACTCACACACAAACACACACACACACACACACACACGCAGAGTACTGTAGTTGAAGTACTTGCGCTCTCTCTGGCATCAGTGTTCTCTCTCCTTCCTCCACCAGTTCTTCTCTCGTCCTCCCAGTAAACCCACTGTCCTCTCTCTTTTCCCCCCTCAAGCCCCCAACTCCATTTCTCTTATCTACTATCACTAATCTCTCTGCCCCTCCTCTGATGGCCCAGATATCTTGGGGTTTTCGTAGGTAAAACGGTAGTGGTAGTGCTGGAGAGGCACAAAAGGCCACAGCTACTCCCCACAGTGTCTGTCTAAAACAGGCCTGCCTTGGTGTGCGTCTGTGCTGCCGTGAGAGACGACAGTGGAGGCCATGGAGGAGAGTGTGTGTGGAGCCGCAGCCTGAGGCTGGATACACAGACAAAATGGAGAGAGACAGACAGAAAGCCAGCTGACCTGTGAGGGAGAAAACTTTGAGTAAGTCCTTGCTTAAACATCTCCGACGTGATGAAAGGCCTTGTTTTTCTCATCCCCTGTTAATGGGAGCCAATCGATGGGCGAGAGCGGCTTTTCTCCCAGCATGCTCTAGCCCCGGGGGGAAACACAGTGCAGATATTGACACGTGGCGTCGATACCGGCGTGCCGCGCACACACACACACACACACACACACACACACACACACACACACACACACACACACACACACACACACACACACACACACACACACAGGCTAAACCCACGGTAGTAGGCCGTCTGAGCTGGGTGGAAGGCTGTAGGGTAGGCAGGGATATGCACAGGACCAAGGGCAGAGAGAGGACTTAGTTAGGTGTGTGAGTGTGTGAGTGAGTGTGTGAGTGAGCATGCTCACATCTCTGTGTGTCTCAACATTTGCGATGGGAAAACAATTTCATCCCACGGATTCCGCAAAAAAACACTGAATTCCCCCCCCCCAAACATTTATGAAATGCCCGGAATGTTTAGACCCTCATTTCGGCCTGGCGCGGCAGACGGTGTGGCGACTGGCAGGCGGTCTCCAACGGCAACCGGCAGCAGCCTGGCCACATAGTTAAGACAATTAGAGCAACAATGCCACAACCGCCGCTTCCTGAACTCCCCTGCCTGGAGGCTCTGAGGACGAGGCAGCCCACAGGGAGGTCCACTCTCTGGGACACGTCCACTGGCATCCCCCCCCCCCCCAGTACTCGATTTAACCCCCTTGTTTGTCAGCTTTTCTTGGTGCCAGCACCCTCCCCTGATCTCCTCCTGTTGGTTTAGGCTCTGACGGTGTAGCTTCATCACGGCCTTCTCCATGCGGACCCCTGTCTTTACAGCCGGACACACACAGTGCGTGTGTGTTTGTAAGTGCGTTGTATGTTTCCCCGGCGGCGTAGACAGCCAGGCTAACTGGCTAAATGGAGCGTGCTAACCCCAGCTCCCGTCCCGCCCTGGGCGATGTGCGTGCGATTAAGAGGTGATACCGCAGGCCACGGGGGCCATTAAAAAGCAGAGCAGCATTTAAAGGCTCTACAGAAAGCAGCTACCCCCTCTCCCCCCTACCCCGTTGACAATCAATACCAGCCCCACTTAGAAATCTGCTGAATAATCCTTGATCTCCAAGGCCATTTGCTGTGCAGTCTGAAATTGGATACACTCTGCAAACCCCCCCCCCCTCCCACGCCGAGCACTCTCTTTCACAAATAAGACGTTCTGAAAAAAAAATTGATCGGGCTTTTATCCATGGCCAGATTACGCGGCAGGCTTAAGGAGAGAGCTATGACTCGGCAGGGGCGGATTCAGAAACGGGTGAGCACCAGGGGAGCGCTGCAGAGGGGCTGTCTGCAGAATGGAACCACCAGGAGAGGCTGTTATCAGAGCCGGGTCACTGACGTTAACGCTGCACTGGTACAGGTCTGGGGTCTGCAGTACAGTGTCGTTGTGTACGGTATGATACGGTATGGAATCCTCCCTTGGCAATATCACACTGCCTGGCCCTTCCGCTGCACTGGTACAGGTCTGGGGTCTGCGGGGTCATTGTACACGGTATGAGACGTGCCCGACCCTTACAGTGGGTCATGTTCTTCCCGGTCCTTCTGCTGAGAGACACAACACAGCCACGCTCCATTCCAGCGCACATCTGAATCCAATAAACATCTGAATCCAATGAACCCAAGCCTTATCCCCTTTACCAGAGAAGGGTAAAAAAACAATAAAACAGCAACATTACGACAGCAACAATGAATCACAGAGAGAAAGAAGAAGAAAAAAACACGACTTTTGCTTTGCCTTCCCATTCCGGCCGCCAGCTCCTGGCTAATTTCGACACACTGGACACGTAACCAAAGCGCAGCGCCAAGGCTCTTTAAACAAAGCCGCTGCAGCCCGGCCCCTCCCACCGCCAGTTAGGCCGGCTAGGATTCCTGGTTCCCGGGGCGCTGCTATGCGCTCAGAACGGCTCCGTTAGTCTCTGTGTCTCTCCCATTACCAGGGCCCAGCGGGGGGCTCGGAGCCTGAGCCAGCCTGCAGACGGCGAGCCGTGAGCGGGGAGAGAGAGGGCCAAAGCGGCAGGGGGCGGAGGGAGTCTCCATACTTTCCACCTCAAGCACAGGGGAGAGAGGAGGGAAGGAGAGGCCTTGCCAATTAGCGAGCCCCTGTGGCAGGCAGCTCCAATGCAAGCAGCCCTGGGAGGTCCACTCTGGAAGTGGTCATCAAAGCAGGGATGCACTCCTAGGGGATGTGTACGTGTGTGTGTGTGTGTGTGTACGTGCGTGTGTGTGTGTGTGTGTGTGTTTAAAAGAGAAAGACAGCCGGTAGGAGGAAAGCAACAAACAAAAAGCGTAGGGAGAATAAATCGGTTTCTCTGTTTGTGTTTGTGAGAAACAGAAGGACAAAGAAAGACAGAAAAGAAGAAAGAGAGAAAAGAAGAAAGAGAGAAAGGAGGAGACTGCCATTAATTGCCACTGAGCATGTGGTCATCAGCAGAGAGACAGGGGCGTGGACGGACAGACGGACAGAGAGCCACCCCTCCTCAGCGCCAGGAAGACGAGGGCTTGTTTCCTCTTGCCCTTCATCACGTCACAACGCCAACAGCAGCCCCCCTCGGCGCACGGAAAGGAACACGGACAGACTTCGTATAAATAGACGCGTACCAAAAGGTGATCCGGGTTGTAAAGATGGGAGGAAATGGAAGATGAGCGCCAGCCCAGCACACTGGCTTCTGGCGGAGCGTCCAGAAATAACCAAAGTGACCTCTGAGCGCTATCACATACACACACACACACACACACACACACACACACACACACACACCTCGGTCGCTCTATTTTTGGGGCGCCTGGTGCCATTTGTCTTCCCATGACCTGGGACGGTGACAATGACGCGGGGCTTTGGTGGAAACTGGCGGCGGACCCTCTACACAGGGTCGTGGAGACCCTCCCAAACGCCTCCTTAACCCCCCAGAGGTCCTCCAGAGCACGCTGGGTCCGCGTGAGCCGCCGTCCAAACATAGCCCGCCATAATCACTCCAGGCTACCAGAGGACAGCCATCCACGGGGACGTGTCCTTTCTTTGACACCGCGCTGAGGGAGGAGGGTGGTGGACGATCCGACTGGGGGGGGGGGGGTTGGTATCCTCCCCCAGGCAAGCGGTGGGCCGGGGGGAGAGAGGGGAGTGAACGGGGAAGCTGTGGAGAGGCACGCCGTCTGAATAGCTGACATACCACGGCCAAGGCCAGGAGTGGGGAAGGATCTCTGCCCGCCATCGCCTTTGTTCAAATCCCATCAGGTCTATTTAGAGAGCGTGCCTAAAACAGGCAGAGCTGACCAAAGTGCTGTCCAACACGTTCCACAGCCACAGCCTGTCTACAGCCTCTGTGTTTGGGTTTCCAACCATAATACGACTGGAGTGGAGCGTATCTACTGGATCATTTCTCCTTAGAAAACTGCTGTAGGTCAAACCCATCCCTTCTCACTCACGAAATGGGAGTGTGGATGCCATTCAGAGACATACCAAAAGATAAACACATTTTCAATGTCACTCCCCATATGGACGTGTGCTTCATTAACACCAACCCGTCTCCCTGTCTGTCCAGCCACAGTGAACCCAACACACTGCACCTGGCAAGCCTGGCTGAACGCTGGGGAGGGTCCAAAAGGAATGCTTGTTATGCAGAGAGAGAGAGCGAACGAAAGAGAGAGAGAGAGAGAGAGAGCGCGAGGGAGGGGGATGAAAGGAAAGGGAGATGAGAGCGAGAGAGAGAAGGGGATGCGGGGAGCGGGGATATCAATAGAGCGGACAGCTGGTCTGGGGTCAGCGAGGTCAAGCTCAGGAGATGGTCACACGGTCAATGTCGTCCTTTCATCCCCACAACATTTCCCCGCGTGTCGTCCAACACAAACCTGGAGGGAGTCCAACCCTCGCTTGCCTTTCTTTCTCTCCGTCTGTTTTTCCGACCTCTCTGTTTGTCTCTCTTCCTCCGTCCCTCCTCTCTCTCTCCCCTCCTCTCTCCCCTCCTCTCTCCCCTCCTCTCTCTCTCCCCGTGTTAGATGTTGCTGACGGAGGGCCAACGTCAAGCAGTGTCACACACACACCCAGAGCTCCCCTCCTCTCTCCTCTACTCTACTCTCCCCTCCTCTCCTCTCTCCTCTCCCCTCCGCTCTCCTCTCCTCTCCTCTCCTCTCCTCTCCTCTCCTCTCCTCTCCTCTCCTCTCCTCTCTCCTCTCCTCTCCTCTCCTCTCCTCCCCTCTCCTCGCTCCTCTCCTCTCCTCTCCTCTCCTCTCCTCTCCTCTCCTCTCCTCTACTCTCCCCTCCTCTCTCCTCTCCTCTCCTCTCCTCTCCTCTCCTCTCCTCTCCCCTCCTCTCTCCTCTCCCCTCCTCTCTCCTCTCATCTCCTCTCCTCTCCTCTCCCCTCCCCATCCCTCTCCTCTCCTCTCCTCTCCTCTCCTCTCCTCTCCTCTCCTCTCCCCTCCTCTCTCCTCCCCTCTCCTCTCCTCTCCTCTCCTCTCCCCTCCCCTCCTCTCTCTCCCTCTCCTCTCTCCTCTCCCCTCTCTCTCTCTCTCCCCTCCCCTCCCCTCCCCTCTCCTCTCCTCTCCTCTCCTCTCCTCTCCTCTCCTCTCCTCTCCTCTCCTCTCCTCGACCCAAATCAAACTTTGAAGACAAAGTGGTTGACATTCTTCTTCGGTGGAGAAACACGTCTCCCCGGCTCTGGCAGTGTGCCCGCACTAACAACGACTCTGCTCCACTCCTTCTCTTTTTCTGTACCCCCCCCCCTTCTCCCCACCACCCCGTTCCTCGTCCCCCTGTCCTGTCCTCTTTTCTCCTCTCATCCACTTTTTTCATTCTCTCCCCTGTCTCCTCTGCCTCAACTGCCCCCCTCCCCTGTCTCCTCTGCCTCAACTGCCCCCCTCCCCTGTCTCCTCTGCCTCAGCTGCCCCCCCTCCCCTGTCTCCTCTGCCTCAACTGCCCCCCTCCCCTGTCTCCTCTGCCTCAGCTGCCCCCCTCCCCTGTCTCCTCTGCCTCAGCTGCCCCCTCCCCTGTCTCCTCTGCCTCAACTGCCCCCTCCCCTGTCTCCTCTGCCTCAACTGCCCCCCTCCCCTGTCTCCTCTGCCTCAGCTGCCCCCCTCCCCCTGTCTCCTCTGCCTCAGCTGCCCCCCTCCCCTGTCTCCTCTGCCTCAGCTGCCCCCCTCCCCTGTCTCCTCTGCCTCAGCTGCCCCCCTCCCCTGTCTCCTCTGCCTCAACTGCCCCCCTCCCCTGTCTCCTCTGCCTCAGCTGCCCCCCTCCCCTGTCTCCTCTGCCTCAACTGCCCCCCTCCCTGTCTCCTCTGCCTCAACTGCCCCCCTCCCCTGTCTCCTCTGCCTCAACTGCCCCCCTCCCCTGTCTCCTCTGCCTCAGCTGCCCCCTCCCCTGTCTCCTCTGCCTCAACTGCCCCCCCTCCCTGTCTCCTCTGCCTCAGCTGCCCCCCTCCCCTGTCTCCTCTGCCTCAGCTGCCCCCCCCTCCTCTCTCTCTTTTGCAGCATTACCGCGATAGATTGACTTCAATGACAAATCAAACAGAGCGTGACAAATCCAGATGATTGTTTCTGGGCAAGATAAGATGATAATGAGAAAGTGCCACAGCGGGGAAATTGATCCTTGGCAGAAATCTCCTTGGCGACTGTAATCACTTCCTGTCTAATGGGAGGTGGGGCGAAGCCAAAAAGAGGGCGCGCCCTTTGGGAACCCACCCTATTAAGATGCCATAATGATATCTTAAAAAGGGCATCTTTCACACCCGAGAGCGCACTCCATCACTTCCCCGAGCAAAGCAAAGGACCTTTTGTCTTAACTGGATTGTGCTGCGTGTCGTACGCATGGCAGTGTACAGCTTCCAAGAAAACAGCAACCATCACGCGTGTATCGGATTCTGATTCACATCATGGACGTGACCTTTTGCTTTCTAAAGTGGGAGGGAAAACCCTTGGAGCTCCACGCCAGCGGCAGGCTTCTCTCGTTGTGACATCCCTCTGCCTTCACGTGCGCGCCCCTCCTCCTCTACAGTGCTCACGTGCACCTGAGCCGCGGCGTCCTCCACCACCAGACCCGTGTCCAGGACAGCGCGGCCCCCGGCTAACCCCACCACGCTGAAGACAAACCCCCCCACCTGGTGGAGCCGCTGACAGCCCAGCCTCCAGGCTGCTCGCTTAGCCGTGACACACAGCCATGCCTGAGGGGAGGAAGAGGCTTATTAGCCGGGGGAGCGTGGGAGGGAAGCGGGCCAAATGAACACGGATTAGTCAGGGCTGTGAGTGACGGCTGGAGCGGGCTTTTTTTGACGACTTAGCGAGCGAGCTGGGACTCGCCGTCATTCGACGAGGGACGCATTAATGCGACAGGCTGTCTGGGCCT
>JAPMUY010004609.1:12500-33012 GCA_026901105.3 Galaxias olidus
AGGGTAGTGGGGCCCGATGTGATATACCTTCATGGGCCCCAAATGCCTGGTGGCGCCCCTGTGTGTGAGTGTGTGTCTGTGAGTGTGTGTCTGTGAGTGTGAGTGTGTGTCTGTGAGTGTGTGTGTGTGTGAGTGTGTGTTTGTGTGTGTGTGTGTGTGAGTGTGAGTGGAATGGGTGGGGTGGTCCAGTTCAAACTGCTGAGGCAGTAACGTTAATGTGCCGATGTCTCGGGTTCTCTCTCTCTCTCCCTCCCTCCCTCCCTCCCTCCCTCCCTCTCTCTCTCTCTCTCTCTCTCTCTCTCTCTCTCTCTCTCTCCTCCCTCCCTCCCTCTCCTCTCTCTCTCTCTCTCTCTCTCTCTCTCTCTCTCTCTCTCTCTCTCTCTCTCTCTCTCTCTCTCTCTCTCTCTCTCTCTCTCTCTCTCTCTCTCTCTCTCTCTCTCTCTCCGGGATCTGAACTGTCGCTCGTCCCCCTCCCTCTCTTTTTCCCTGTCACCCGTATGTTCTGGCTCACACACCATCCTGTGGAACTGCCGTTCTATCTCAGCCTCGGTCTCTTTTCTTTCTCGCTCTCCGTCTCAAACACACACACACACGCACGCACGCACGCACGCACGCACGCACGCACGCACGCACGCACGCACGCACGCACGCACGCACGCACGCACTGTCTTTCCCTAGCCGTGTCCCTTGGCATGAGGCAGGCACAAAGAGAGGAGAGGGGCGAGCGAGAGCCAGCTTTTAAGTAGATTGGAGGAGAGAAGGCTGAGGGGGAATATTAAACAGGGACTTCTCCAGCCACAAGTTCCACAGTGGGTGTGTGTGGCGTGCGCGCGCGCGTGTGTTTGTGTGGTGTGTGTTTGTGTTTGTGTGTGTGTGTGTGTGTGTGTGTGTGTGTGTGTGTGTGTTTTAAGGGGGTGAGAGCTAAAGTGTCCGCTACCGGTGCGTTTGCCTCAGGTGTCAGAAACACCATTGTAGCCAATCTATCAGCGAGCCTCCATTAACATAATAGAAAACAGAGAGGGCTTCTCCTCAGAAGGTACGAAATAAATAAACGGAGGGAGGCCGATGTGGGATGAATAAAGAGAGAGAGAGAGAGGGAGGGAGAGAGGGAGGGAGGGAGGGCACGGTGCTCACCTGGAATGCCTGGCGGAGTTTTCAGGTACTTCCCGTTGAAATGCTGGATCACCACTTCACACTTCTCTGTGGACTCCATCCTGAAACAAAAGAGAGAGAGAGAGGAGTGTCAGGGAGGGTGCCCCGGTGGACTGACCAGTGGCAAGGAAGAGGAGGAGGAGGAGGAGGAGGAGGAAGGGGGCCCTCAACCAAATGGTGGATTTGAAAAGGGAAGGGTGACCTGGGGCTGTGGTCTGGCTTGGCCTGAAACCCACTGTGGTGAGCTCAACGCTCAGGTGCCTGACCCCATGAGAACCTGTTGACAGCCATGCTGTGGAACCCTCGTGTCTACTCAACTGACGAGGCGGAGCGAGGGAGGAAAAGACGGAGGGAGAGATGACAGAGAGCGTGAGAGCCAGGCTGAGGGTGGGAGGGAGCAGTCGGGAGACATGAGAGAGGAAAAGAGAGAAACATGAGAGGGGGGGAAGAGAGGATGAGACGGAGAGTGAACGAGAGCAAAGAGGGGATGAGGAGAGAGGGGAGGGACTGGTGTGTTGGCTTACAGCAGAGAGATCTAACTTCCGCCAACAAGCTGAAGAACTGAACCCAAACAGGGAGGCTGTGATCTCTCCTTACACACACACACACACACACACACGGGAGCAGAAATGCTCAAGGGCCTACGCACGCATGCACAAACCGACACGCACACACACAGTTCTTACCCACCGAGCAAACACAAGCACAAGCAAGTAGGGCAAACAACAGCTGATCTTCGTGGATGGGTGGTTCTTCCACTCCTGGCGTTTCAAACTCTCCCACACGCTCTGTGGTTCCTGCATGGCAGCGTGGGCTGCAGGAGGCTGCAGGGGGGGTGCGTGCCCCATTCTCTCTAACCGGAACCTTCCCAGCACTCAGCTCAGCTCTCCATCTCTCCTCCCTCCCTCCTCCCCCCTCCCTCCCTCGCTCTCACCCCCACGTCTCTCACTCCTCTGCTTTGCCCCCTTTGCTGCTCTCTCTCTCTCTCTGTCTTGTTCGCCCCGGGTCTCCTCTCCTCCTTTCTGGACGACTTGCTCGTCCCTCTCCGTCCATCATCCCTCGTTATCTTCCTACTCCTCTCTCAATCATTCCCTCCTCTTTTTAGTTTCGCCTCCGGCTCCTTTTGGCGTGCCTCCCCCTCCGTCCCCCCCCCCCCCCCCCCTCTCTCTCTCCGGTGTCACTCCTCTCACTCTCGCTCTCCATCAATTCACCCCCCCTCTCCCTTCCTCTACACCTCCATATCTGTGTGGGCGGCCCCCCGTCCCCCTGTCCCGCACTGACCCTCCTACACACCCTTTACTATTCGGCTAGCTCACACACAAACACACATTAAGAAAGTACACACACACACACACACACACACATTTTTTATTCACCAGTTTCTCTCTCTAAAAAGAGTCTTTGCTATCTTCAATAAAGCAGAGCTCTCACAGCAGGGGACTGAACACTACACACACCCTTCCCAGCCCACTCTCTGAACACAGAGCTCTGTTTGTTTCTGTGTGTGTGTGTGTGTGTGTGTGTGTGTGTGTGTGGTGTGTATGTGCGCAAGAGACCCTTTCTCCATGAAGTTGTGCCTCTCTGTTGGTGTGAATCCAAAGAGAGCCGATGGCCTGGAGAAGAGGGCGATTCCCAGCGTTTTGCTGTGTGTACAGACGTCTTTTCAGACCACTTGTGTTTGATGTCAGAGGGAAAAAGAGGTTTGAGGGGAATGCCTCTCTCACTGGTCTCTGCTCGTGTTTGACTGAGTGACGCCTAGCAAGCAAAACGTTAAGCATCCGCAAAATAGGTTTGGCTGTTAAGATGAATAGAAGATATCAGATTAGTCCAATCGTGCCTTCATATTATCGTCCATTTTCCATATTGTGCTATATCCTAAGTTTATCTATTCATTATGATTCTGATAATTACAAGTGGATCGTTTCAAATGCACGTGAAGGAGTAGTAAATAATGCAATAAAGTAAGCTTTGCCCAAGCTATTAGAGCAAGCCTTCCCCTAGTTTCAGCACTGTCCTTGAGATTTTAATCGTTAAAATAAATTTTTGGAATGTACAAATATAGAACTTACAGAACAAACATAAAACTAAGAACCTGGCAAGATAATAACAACGGTGCCATGTCAAATCTGTGAGTTGTTAGTTTGGGTAGGTGCTTCCACCTCAGATGGGTGAGCAGGGAAAAAGGACATTTGACCTAGTCTTTCTTCTTCTTTTTTGTGGAGAAAATCTATCCTTCACTGGGCTTCACAGCGCGAGTGTTCTAGCATTCCCTGTCATGTTTAATCCACCACTGTCCAGGAAACGTGAAAAAATACAACTATTTAACAAGGCTATTTAACAAGGCTAAGCAGGAATATTTCCCAATTTCTGATAACCTTTTAAGCCACAGGTTGTTACAAATTTGTATAATATTTGTGAACCAATACACACATATATTTAGTATTTACATTTTAAGATTTTCTTGAAACATCTATGACTTTGTGCACACATGTTCATATCCCTGGTTTGAACCCATCCAGTCAGTCTACCCAGCCCCAGCTGCTGCTCCCGTGGTCCTGTCTGGAGTGGGGCTGTGTGCTGCAGGCTGGCAGGTCGGCTGCCATTGCCTGTCTCTAGCCATCAGCTCAGTGATTGGAGGACCGGCCCCTGGGCACAGTCTCCTAGAAGGCCCTTCTACTCTCCCCTAATGGCCCTCTGGTACCTCAGGCTCTGGGGCCCCTGGCGGCTCCCCCAGCACTCACTCTGTGGAGGCATCTCCTGCTCTTCCACAGCCTCCTTAGCCTCTGTGTGTGTGTGTGTGTGTGTGTGTGTGTGTGTGTGTGCGTGCGTGCGTGCGTGTGTGTACTCTTAGTTATCCACTGTCTTTGTGTGTGTTTGTGTGTGTGTGTGTGTGTACTCTTAGTTATCCACTGTCTGTGTGTGTGTTTGTGTGTGTGTGTGTGTGTACTCTTAGTTATCCACTGTCTCTCTCTGTGTGTGTGTGTGTGTGTGTGTGTGTGTGTGTGTGTGTGTGTGTGTGTGTGTGTGTGTGTGTGTGTGTGTGTGTGTGTGTGTGTGGGGTTGTGTGTGTGTGTGTGTGTGTGTGTGTGTGTGTGTGTGTGTGTGTGTGTGTATGTGTGTGTGTGTGTGTGTGTGTGTGTGTGTGTGTGTGTGTGTGTGTGTGTGTGTGTGTGTGTGTGTATGTGTGTGTGTGTGTGTGTGTGTGTGTGTGTGTGTGTGTGTGTGTGTGTGTGTGTGTGTGTGTGTGTGTGTGCTCACCCCGTTGTTTCTCCATCTTTCTACTGTTTGCATCAACTCTCCCCCAATGCTCTCATTCTGTTCTTGCCCCTCTCTTCTTTCCCTCTCTCTTTTTCTATCTCTTTCCCTCACTTGAGTGTGTAACCTCTTGCTGACTCCTCTTCCTCGACCTCGTCTCTCCGTCTCGCTCTCCCTCCTGTCGGCCCCCCACTGGGCCCGGCGTGAACAGGTGGTCTGTGGCAGGATAGAGCCCCGCGCTGCGTGTCACTTCTGAGTGTGTGTGGCACTGTGTGCCTGTATGAGGAGCCGTGCGTTTGCCTGCGTGTGTGTGTGTGTGTGTGTGTGTGTCCCTTTGTAACCCCCCAGTAATAGAGTGGGGAATAGGAGGGCTGCTCTGATGAAGAGGAATCCCTTCAAGATGGTGCTGTTGTGTTGGTCCTCATCAACACCACCTCCTCTGGGCACCTCCACCCAGCCAGCCAGCCAGCCAGCCAGCCAGACAGTCAGTTAGACAGACAGTCAGCCAGCCAAGGCAAGCAGTGTACACGGAACTGTGACCTTGGAGTTGACGGATGCCGGGAACTTGGAAGTTGAACGATGGGAATTTGGGTGGGGTGGGGTGGGGTGGTGTGTGTGTGTGTGGGGGGGGGGGGGTTTGGGATCAGTCTTTGGAAAGGCAGGGGCGGATCTACATGTACACACATCCACACGTACATGTTTACACACCCACAGCACATGGGAAACACACACGTGCTTGTGTGTATTGTAAATATGTCATATATTTTGAATGATGAATGCGTGCATGAATAGTCTAAACCTCTGTGGTAGCAGTAATGAACAGAACGTGTATTTCTATGTATCGCATTCATCACAATAATGGCATGTTAAATGAAGAATTTCGCTGTCTCCGCTAGTACAAAGCCTATTTAAATTAAGGAGTGTGTGCGTGTGCGTGTCTTTCTGAGTGTGTGTGCATGTTTGTGTGAAGAGTGTGCGTGCATGCTTTTGTGTGTGTGTGTGTGTGTGTGTATCTCACCTGGCAAAGCCCACTCCTCGGCTGACCCCGTTGGCGTCCCTCAGTATCCGCGTGGAGATGACGTGGCCGAAGGGCTTCAGCATGTTCTCCAGCTCCTGCTCGTCCATGGACACCGGCAGGTTGGAGATGTACAAGTTGGTGGGGTCCTGCTCCTGTTGCTGCAGGAGGGGAAGGGAGAGCAGACGACCCCAGTGAGACACGGGGCCTCTTTCCCCCAGCACCAACAACGACATGGGAGGGTTCTGCAGTCCGTCCCGTCAGCCCACCCCCACTCTGTCTGAACTCACAACACACTCATTAGGAGCAGCGTGCAGCTCCAAAGGGATTCCACCCGATGTGTGTGTGTGTGCGTTTGTGTGTCTTTGCCTGGGTGTGGCTGTTATGTGTGTTTGTTTGAGTGTCTGTCTATCACGTGGGCGTCTTAGCGTGCGTGTGGTTGTCTGTCCCATGTACGGTTGTTGTGTGTGTGTGTGTGTGTGTGTTGTGTGTGTGTTGCGTGTGTATGTTGTGTTGTGTGACGGCGTGTTGTGCCTGAGGGCGGTTGCTAGCGCTGTGGCGGCACAGCTGGCGATGGGCAGCGCCAGCAGGATGGCAGACAGCCAGGGGAGCGCTGGAGCCAGACAGAGTGACATTTAAAACAGACACACACCACTCAGTTAGCCATTAGCTGGGCTAACGAGCCAGCCAGCCAGCCAGCCAGCAGAGACACAACAACAACCGCTCAGCTTGACATCGCCAGGGCAAAAGTAGGCTGCCTGCCGAGAGGCACACAACCACGGCCGTTTGTCAATGTATCAGGGAAGCAGTCAGCCATTAAGGCAGCCGCTAACCAGTTGTTCGTTCGACTCCACCTTTCACTCAGCTCGTCACCCGACAGGCCACACGGCCAGACCGCTGCGCTGAGGAGCTCTGCCACTGAAACACTCACGTAACGCTGCTATTTTCAACACAAACACTATTCCATTTTAAATCCGACTGGTTTGAAATATATTATGGAGACTCATAAAACTGGGGTGAGCATGGTTGGAGAGGGAGAGAGCGTGCCTCAGTCTGGGGTCAGGTACACGGGACAAAGCAGACACCGTCCACATGGTGAGCAGGCAGGAGTCCTCTACCCCGTGGTGCTACGCCACAGACCAGTGGCAGACCAGGTCAACGCTGTCCCTCCTCCCCTCGTCAACCTGTCACTGAGCGGGGGAAGGAGGGAGGGAGGAGAGGCAGCACATCCGCTGGCATCCAGCTGAACCCCCCCCCGTCAAACCCCCCCGACGCTGTGTCTCCTCCCCGGATTCATTAGGCGCCTTATCGAACAAGACATGTTTTGATGGGATTACGGCCCGTGGACGCCAGCAGAAGAAACAGGGAGGGGAGACCAACGAAAGGGGACATCACATCTTCTCCATTCAACCAGTTCTGCCAGCGGCCTGCAGGGCAACAGTGACATGGCTTCCTCCACTGTGTCCTGACAGAGCGGCTGACCACATGCTACATAACATACCCTTTGTGCAGAAACAGTGGAATTTTCTGGGGTATAAGATTGGGTGATTCAGAGCCATTGGGGAGCTACTGAGGCTTTTTGGGGCGTAGCTCAACAGCCCATGAACGCTATTACTTTCCTTCTCATTGGTTCATAGAGCGCCGGTGTTCAGAAATATGTGAGTTATGTTCCATATTTCAACGTGGCGGGGGAAACAATGAAACATTCTAAAACAACACTCACTAGGTTAAGCTGAGGAGAGAGGCTGAGGTGTGTGTGTGTGTGTGTGAGTGTGTGTGTGTGTGTGTGCTGGCTGACAGACAGGGCCAACGTTTGCGGAGGGATTAGCATACGAGGGCTCGTCTCTCCACGCTCGGACGCCTCGCTAAGTTCCCATTTTGATGGCGTTCCGCGCTACAAAGCCATAAATAGCACTTCGCTTCCAGATGGAAAGGTTAGCGCATTGGGGGGTGGGGGGGGTGGGGGGGGGGGAGAGTGTGTGTGGGGGGGGGTGTGCTTGGGGAACGGTGAGCGGCGTTCCTGACGGGAGGTGAGACGGGATGGAGCACACTCCGTCAAGAGATTTCATTTCCTTTAATGTCAGCTCCCCCCCCACACACACACCACCCCCCACACATGCTCAGCTGTCAAGCCGTAAATTAAACTGTAATTGAAGCGTGTGTGTGTGTGTGTGTGTGTGTGTGTGTGTGTGTGTGTGTGTGTGTGTGTGTGTGTGTGTGTGAGAAAGGCACGTGCTGCAACGAGCGAGTGTTTGGGCGTGCGTAATCACATCAGTGTGTGTGTGGGCTCTCGGTCGACTGTGTCTGAGCGGTGTGTTTTACGTGTGTGTGTGTGTGTGTGTGTGTGTGTGTGTGTGTGTGTGTGTGTGTGTGTGTGTGTGTGTGTGTGTGTGTGTGTGTGTGTGTGTGTGTGTGTGTTCCGGGCGAAGACACCGCCGTCCCCTTGCCAATGAGCCAGCGTGCTGCAGAAGGTTAATAGATAGCCCGCAGGCAGCCAGGGCTCTTTGATGGGGATAATTCCCTAACCTTGCCACCAGGAGGACAGAGAGTATGTCACATCCCCTGATGAATGGGGCCCCCCGCACCCTCTGCTTGGCCCCTAAAAATCCCCGGGCAGCCCCTGGCCCCTTGGCTCACATCCAGGACCACCTCTGTTTGCCTCACTGTCATCTCTATGCACATTAGAAGATGATTTACTTTGCCATCGGTAACAAGGTAAAAAGGGGCCACATGTCAGAAAAAGAACGTCTTAAAAAGAAGGAAAAAGAAATGGAAAGAGAGAGAAAGCAAACAAGAGAAAGAGAAAAATATATAGAGAGAACGATAGAGAGCAGAAAACGAGAGAGAAAGAGAAAGAGAGAAAAAGGAGAAAGAGAAAGACAAAGAGAAAGAGAGAGCGATAGAACAGAGAGAGAGAGCTGGAAAGAGGGAGTACGGTAACTAACACCACCTGGAGATATGGCTCACCAAAGGAACTCTCCCAGTCACCTTTCCTTATCTCCACAGAGCTTAAGGTGGGAAGACACACACAGTCTCACCTTCTGCCCACAGGCTCCTGGGCTGCTATCCATTGAAAGGATCACAAAGTCAGCCTGACAGATGTGTGTGTGTGTGTGCGTGTGTGTGTGTGTGTGTTGACCAGCGGCGCTGTTCTGTATTTACCGGCACACACTTGCACTGGGCTTCACTACCTCCTCTCTCCTCCTCCTCCTCCTCCTCCTCCTCCTCAAGCTCAGAGGATTAGAGCTGCTGTGTAATTGGCTCTACAGGGCCTCCCTCCTCCACTCATCTGAGTAACTACCTCCACTCCGTGAAGAGAAGAGGGGGTGAGGGGAGCTGTATCGCTGGCAACATCGCACCCCAGAATTAAAGGTGTGAGAAGGTGTGCCGGGGGCCGGCGGTGTCACGGCCAGAGGACCCAGTGCCAGCCTTTAGAGGGGCAATTAAAAGTGCAGAGACAATAGCCTGGCCCAGAGCTAGAGGGGCGGAGCTGGGTCTCCTGGTTTCCATGGAGGAGCCGGGGGGAATGTGGAGCGCTGGAGGGAATACGGCTGTCGGTGGTGTGTTGCAGGGTGAGGCGTGGGGTCGGATTGGTCGAGCCGGGGGTGTGTGGCGCTCGGTCGCCAATGAATTGATCAAGAGAGGGGCTTAGAGGTAGGAGTGTGAGAACGAGAGAATTGACGGATGGAGACAAAGAGAGAAATACGGAGAACTGGAGAGATAGAGAGAGAGAGAAAGTAGGAGAGGGAGAGAGATGATGGATTAAAGTATGTCAGAGGGCACATGAGAAGATCCCTCCACTTCAAAAGAGTCCCAGTTTTAATTAGTTAGAGGAGACCAGGATCGACCGCCCCACAAACCCCCTGTCCATCACTCAGCTAGCCAATCAGATCAGCCAGGAGGCTGGGCCTGGACCCTTAGTCTTAGAGATCAGGCTCTGATGGAGCTGTGGACATGCACCTCCCTTCAAACCTGAAGAAAGACCCCCTGTACCGTGCCCCCCCCCCACACACACACACACACACACACACACACACACACACACACACACACACACACACACACACACACACACACGCACACACACACACACACCCCACTTCTCCCAGACAGTGTAGACAGTGTACTCGCTGTATCTCCGTAACCTTCGTTATAACAACGCCCCAATCCAAACTAATTCCCTGATTTGGGAAAATGGCGTAGTGTGTTCTACCAGCAGGGGTTCTATCATTAGAGACGCTGTAGCGCCCCAGCAGCTTCCCCACGTCTTCCATACCGGTAAAGGCTAATGAAATGGAGATGAAGATGGGGGGAGATTAAGAGCTAAGGGGAGAGATGGTCTGAGACTAGGAGGCTGACAGCGAGAGACAGAGCGGGAGACAGACTGGCATAGGGAGAATACACAGGAAGAGAAAGAGAGAGAAAGAAAACGACAAGAAAGGAGAGAGAGAAAGCCAAAGCGAGTGTGCTGTCCGTGAGGGAGGTCCGGCACTCGAGGGGCGGGCTGACAACATCGCCGTGGCGACGGCAGCGTTTCCATTGGAAACAGAGAGAGTTGCCAGAGCGGGTTCCCCCAGGACAGCCATCTCACCCCAATTACCAGCCACAGTGATAACAAACCTCAGCGCCGCTACCAGGGAGCCCCAGTCACTATTAATCTACCTCACAGCAAGGACCAGATAATACATGGCTTATGACCTACACACCCACGCACACACACACACACACACGCACACACACGCACACACACACACACACACACACACACACACACACACGCACACACACGCACGCGCGCGCACACTTAAGGCCAAAAGTGCTGAGTGACAGCCAAATAACATTAAAGCTGCCTTCATTTCCATAATGTCCCTAATATTTACCAGATAGTGATAGGTGCTTTCACTGCACCACTGTGTAATCAATCAATCACTTGTCACGTCTCAAATGAAACCGTTTGGATGCATCCCATTGGGGGGGTTAAATTTGCACAATTGACTAAAGGTCCGTGTTACTCGTGGAATGCGTTTAGCGTGTGCCCCCCCCCCCCCAACACACACACAACAGAAAAGGCATTCATGCACGTGCACGCCCCCACACACGCAAAGTGTAATGATCGCGCACGCAAACACACAAGCACACCAACACACACAAGCACACACAGTGCACACGTATACGTGCAGCAACTTTGAATATGTGGCCTCTCACGGCTTTATGGAAAGTAGCTCGTTGGCTAGTCCGTAGCATGTTACGATGACAGACGAGCCCCATGCTCCATCATGAACACCCAGGCCTTTACAACAGTGTCGGCCAGGGCCTTGGTGCAGGACGAGAGACACCCAGGCACTGGGCTGCACTGGGTGGGCGGGGAAATAGCCACGGGGCCTAAGCAATGGCATCGCATAGACTGGTAGCACGCCATCATTAACGCACAGAATCATTTAAAAATAATGCATACTCTCTTACAAAATCTTATGATTGACGACCTAGTTTCAGAATGAGATAAAGGAGGTAATCGTTGTGATTGTTTTTTTACTGCGTACAGAGAGATTCAATAAGAGTTCCTCCCACAAGATGCAGACCGTCACTCTCTCCTCGGCCCTCCCCTCTCCTCCCATCCGAACCCCCTCTCCTCCCCTCCCCGTCTCAGTAGTGTGCGGGGGCGAGGGAGGCCATCACACCTTCCGCCGGCAAAACAGACCTAAGGCCCCTAAATGACGGCAGCCATCAGCGCCGTGCCTCATCCATTTTGATGAAGGGTTAATGTGAGTTGAAATGGGTGGATGTGCGCCTCGCCCGCTTAATCACGGCCCCTGATTTGATTTTGTATCTCCCTCGGTGAGCTAATATTCTGGAGATTAAAATTTCATGTGGAGCTCATATCAAAAATCTATTATTAACGTGGAAGATGGGCACCGCCGTCTCCCCCCCTCCCCCCCAGCCCCCCTCCTGTGCCTATGCATGGGGAGGAGCACGTGCACGCTCCCATACGCAGGGGCACGAGCGCGGGAACACTCTCTAACACATAGTGTACACACATTCACACACATTCACACACACACATGCGCGCGCGCGCACCACAGACTTTAAACGGATAAAGGGAATATTCTCTCATGCAGTCGTATTGTAAGTCCTGTTCTGCATGCTTTTATGTTTTGCTCCTACTCCATACTCAATGCCACCCCTAATCTCCAGCAGTTTTGGGAAGCGCATTACTCTCTTGTCCCCATTAGGCTTTTGCTACACTACCTCATTGTGTTTGCCTAATGCATTTTGTGACCGCGTGCCTCGCTCACAATATCATTTGAGAAGATTAAATTTCTCGCCGACTGACATCATTTCGAGGTGATCACTGGTTTTCTGCCGGCCTGGGCGAAGTTTGATTCCTGCCTTGACCTAAAGATTTCCTTTGCGCTCGCTGGTAAATTATGGATGATTCTGCTCCGTACGGAGACCTTTCCATCTCTCTGTCTTCGTCTCGCTCTCGGCCCGGATAACCCCCCCCACCCCCCCTCCTCCTCCTCCTCCTCCAGACTCTCTTCATTTCTTCCTCCCAGACCTTCATCTCACAAAGGCCTAGACATCCTGGACAGGCTCTGTGATTACTGGCAGGCTTCGGGCTTCTCAATTCGCCCAGGCGGTCTACACAGATCAGATCTTCCAAATAAATATCAAAATCCCTTTTTGTTCGTTCAGTATGGACGTGGATTTTCTTTTGACGTATCTGCTTTTATCTTCTTATCTTGATGTTTTTTTTGCTCTTCTGGGTATTTGACGGTGCTTTGAGCGTTCAAGTGAGCAATGGCAGTAGAACAGAACATCTCCAAAGTGTAAATTAGACCTGCCCTCTGGGAGCACAGACTCATGGGAGCGGGCTTCACGTTTCCTGGAGCTGGATTCTTAGGATGTTCAAAAGTAAAGGAATGAGGCTTTGAGCTGTGCTATTTTAGCGTTCTACTAGGGCTCTCGACAGGCATTCCAGGGAGGAGGAGTGTGAAGATCAATGTTAGTAATAGTAATACATTTTCCTTAAAAATTTCTTAAAAATAGTAAAATAACCCACGGATACAATCGGCTCGTACACCCAGCTAATTGTGTGAGTGACCCATGTCCTCAGAAACCCCAATACAAGGGCTGTGTGTGTCCCCGATGACCTCTAGGCTTCAAGGAGGTCCTCTGTGGATTCCTCCAGTGCTTTACTGCACAGGACCCCCTGAGCATCAGTGGACGAGGGCTGCAGCCTCGTTATGGCAGACGTACACACACACACACACACACACACACACACACACGAACGGAATGACACGCTCAAACTACAGTGCCATGCAGATAGAGGCACATAGCTGAACATGGTTTACCCTACACAGTCACACAGCTTCACTGGAACCGCCAGCGCTCCAATCTCAACGCTCCCCGGCATAAAACACTCAGTCATCTGCTAAGAGGCGTGGCACAACGCAATCTTCCCCTTTGAGTCGTACAAAGCCCAAAGCAAATAGCATCTCAGGTTTGTTTGCGTGTTCCACCAACTCGGAGAGCAATAACTAGCCGGGGTTATAGCTTCATTTGTTGCTGCTCTAATGTGCCGACGCCTGTAGGGGACGGGGGGGATTGGCATATGACTCTTTATGGTGATGGAGACATCATGCATCAAACCACGGGCGGAGAACACCTCGTCGCCGCGTCGCCACGTCGACAGTCACAGAAAATGACACAAATGCGACGGGAAAGGCGCGCCTCGGCTCTGGGCCCCGACGTATTGAAGGCGATATTGAAAAATGATTTCTTGCTGGTAAATAACGACGGAAGCAATAAGAAAAGTAATAACAGAGAGGGGAGGAGAAAGGGAGGTGGGATGGCGTCTCGGAGACGGCCGGGCCTTTTCACGTTGGAACTTTGCGGGTCTGTCCACGTGTCACTACCGACTCCATAATGTACTTTTCCTCAGCGCCTTGTGCCTACCCCAATGAAACAACAAAACAACCATCGCATCGTAGCAATTGCTTTAGGAAATATCAAAACCCCACATTTTATGCAACTTTAATCATCGTCCAAAACGTGGGGATTTGAGGAAAACAACTTCTCCTTCCTCCTCCTCCTTTTCCCCCTCCTCCTCCTCCTCCTCCTCTTCCTCCTCCTCTTCCCCCCCCTCCTCAGAGGTCTGTTGATATTAAAGGCCATGGCCAGTCGTCCCATCCCAGGCAAAGTCAGGATGGTGTGTGTGTGTGTATGTGTGTGTGTGTGTGTGTGTGTGTGTGTGTGTGTGTGTGTGTGTGTGGCCGCGGCCGCATCATTAGCAACCCGTGACCTACATTGAGGGGACGGCTGGTCCTCCCAGCCCTATTAGCATCTTAATGGCCTGTAAGAGGAGTGATACCCGGGGACATAATGTGTTTGTCATGGACACTAATGACACAGTGAGCAGGCTAACGACGCGCCCGGGTGGCATCCCCCATCACCCCACACCTCCTAACCCCCCCCCCCCCCCCCCACCACCACCACCACCACCAGTACTGGCAGAGCTCACTGGAGTCTACAGTAATGGCTGTACAGCGGGTTTCAGAACCAATGTGACGGGGCACTGGAGTCGAATTGGATTTCACTGCATTTTCATCGATGGTCCTTTTCCATACAGAGCGTTTGTCCTTGAAGGCACCCGGCAGGTTTAACATCGACCGCATAGACGAGCCGACAGTGAAAAGAACGTCTCCAGAAATACATCGTTTGTCCATCTGAAAATCCGGACCGTACCAAATAAATGGAATGGGAAAGGTAATGTTGTGCCTCTGGTGTGAACACCTCAGGCCGGAGGAGGAGGAGGAGGAGGAGGAGGAGGAGGAGGAGGAGGAGGAGGAGAGGCCAGCAGAGTGGAGCGGGGTGGAGCGGAGCAGACAGAATGTCATGGGTCCTGGCGGCCGCCAGTGTGTGGCTGACGTTGACAGAGTGAGGCAGTGGAAAGTCGAGGAGGGCGAGGGCCAGGAGGTGCTGCGCCAGAGGGGGGGGGGGGTGGGGGGGGGGGGATCCGACGCAGAGGTCAAAGTTAATTGAGAGGTCGGCGTTTAGAACAAGGTGACTCTATTTTGGAGGTTGCTGCCGTGATAAATGCCACTAATAACACTCCTACTTCACACACTGCGCACTATCAAAAGAACTGACCCAGATTATCACACGCTTTATTTTATATCCCAAAACTATACTATACAAACAACATGTGCTGGAGCCCACTAAACCCCCTTCACAATAAGACCAGTGTCGGGATAGAACCACTTCAAATCCTTCGACAAATAAGGCTTTGTTGGAAATGGGGCCTCATGAATCTGTTATCCGGGCAGTATCTAATGAGAGCTTCAATGGAGTGTGTGTGCATCATTAACAGGGGCCTGGGCCATGGAGGACGCCTCTTGAAGGAGTCTTTCATCTCCGCGCAGCCACGATGGGCTTCAGGGGAAATATCAGGCCAATGCCGCCGCGGCTCCCGAGCTGTCCCGCCCCTCGTGGAGCACCAGCAATTTAGGCGTGTTGACTCAGCTAATGTGGAGCGCCGAGCCGCCACTGTGCGTCCACGTGGAGGAACGCGGCGAGGTTTAGGACCATGCAGGGTGGGAGTGGGGTTGCTCCCCTGGCCTAGTTATGGACTGTAGACGCGTAATGACATCAGATGACGGCTACAGGGCCCTGTGAGGGTCAAACAGAGCCGTCGGAGCTTGTGGTTGCACCTCCTCACGACGGATGACATTGCTACAACCCACCTATGTCCTCCTGTAAGCTACAGAAGTGCTGGGTGGAATGTATGTCCACTAAATTATGTCATTAGATTACAAAAAAAAATGAAATGTAAATTTTTTTTTCCCATATTCTATTCATTTGGTAGAGAATCCTGGAGGTTGTAGTCTTTAACAACAGAATGCCGCTGTCGAGTTTCTTTTGATCAACAGACACTGGACTGGTTTCCGGCTTCTGCCTCAACAGCCTGTAGTCATGCGGCTCTTAGTTGCTATTGCTGCTATGTGCTCCGCCTGTAGCCTACACTGCACTAGGCCTTTCTCTCTCTCTCTCTCTCTCTCTCTCTCTCTCTCTCTCTCTCTCTCTCTCTCTCTCTCTCTCTCTCTCTCTCTCTCTCTCTCTCTCTCTCTCTCTCTCTCTCTCTCTCTCTCTCTCTCTCTCTCTCTCTCTCTCTCTCTCTCTCTCTCCCTCCCACATTCCCTCACTGCTATAATTAGAGTAATTGGAATCAGATGATGCCGGCTTAATTGGAAAGGAAGGCAGACGGGGCTACGGGGCTTTTCCGTACGGGAAGAAATCAGCTGGATGAGGAGACGCACGAGATGGAAATGTGGAGGGGGAGGGCTGTGTGTGACGGAGGACCGCCACGGTCACGCGGTCGGCGGCTCTCTCCTGGGCTCCACGGGGGGCCGGTCGGTGAGCGGCGGGGGGCGGGGGTCTGATCAGTCCTCACGGCCGACATAAAGGGAAGCACGTCATCTGAGGGCACGCAGGCCCATTCAATTTGAGGGGAGAAAAAAAAACACACACACACACACACACACACACACTATGGCGAGCACGGATGGACTTAATTAGCGTAATTTATGGAGATGTAAGCGGCGCGCCGGGTGCAGAGGCAGGGCGTCTCGGTTATTGCGCGCGGCCCGGGCCGAGGGGCGGATGCAACCGGCGGGATACGCTCCTACATATTTCATAGGACAACGGCTGTTAATACACTGGCCTGTGAGAGGGCAGAGCATATTAAAGGTTACCTTCCCACCGCACAGCGGGCCACTTTCATTTCAACCCTGCCGGGAGCGTCTTCACCCCCCCTCAGAGAGTCAGAGTGGGGGTCTGAGTGTGTGAGGGACACAGTGGCCAGTCTGCTGTTTGTATGTGTGCTGCGGAGGCTGCTCAGGTGTCGGAGGAGGCTGCCCCCCCCCCCCCCCCCGCAGGCACTAATGAAGAAGAGACGCACACTGGCATCACAAGCATGGGGCCTTAGTCATTTCTGAATATGGAGGAGTGGGCTGCGCTGCTGGGCTGCACTCCTCAAGCACAGGGGGCGCTGCGGTCTCCTCTGCACTGGGAGACGCACGGTAGGGTAAAATAAGTGTGTGTGTGTGCGTGTATGTGTGTGTGTGTGCGCGTGTGTGTGTGTGTGTGTGTGTGTGTGTGTGCGTGTGTTTACTCGTCTAAAGAGCTGTGACAGCGGGAAGTCAAGGGAGGTTGATTTCATTATCCCTCTCCTCCTCTCTCCGGCAAAACTCATTTGGTGCCGTGGCGGCCCCCGTAACCCCTCCCGTCACGGGTGGGCTGGGCCCCTAATAGAGCGCTCTTTGTCGGGTTCAAGCGCTCCATCTCAGTGTACATCTCATTACTGACCTCTTAACACAAGGGGTGGTCGCCCGGGCGGCAAACCTCCCTCTCCCTTCCCCTTTCTCCCCTTCTCTCTTCCCCTCCACCCCTCTCCCTCTCTCCGTCCGTGTGGATTAAAAACATGTCTTGTCTGCTCTTTTGGGGTTTTTTTCCGGCCTGTTTGGCTGGACTGCTCTCTTTTGTCTTCCAGTTACTCCCCCCCTCTCTCTCCCTCTTTTTCTGGGCGTTCCCTCGCGTTATTAGCGCGGCCCGACTCCCCAGCCGCCGCTCCGGCGGAAGAAACTCATTAAATCTCTCCTCGTGTGTTGTCTCCCTGGCTCGCCTCTCGTCCCGCATTAATCTTCCTCCCCGAACCCTAATTTTAATTCTTTGAGAAAATGTTTATGAGGGAGGCGAGAGAGAGAGAGGGGAAAAAAAGCTTCCACTCTCTCCCTGCAATAACAGCGCGGCGCGGTTCGCGCAGTCAAGGTCGGCGTTAACGAGGCGTCGGCTAATCAAATGAAAGGCGGCGGGGACGAGCCGGGGTTCTGGCCTGGCGTCTCCGGACCAGGCTCTCCGATGGGTCCTCGGGGCCCCTGGCCACAGACAGGCACCCCCGTTAGAAGGCTCCGCGGGGAAAACGGGGTGCCAGGGGCAAAGGCGCGTTGTTTACCGCGAGACAGACGACACGGCGACACGGTGTCCCTGCTAAGAACTTTTAGTTTGAACATAAACTGTGTTGCCTCTCGCTCCCTTGCTCCCCTTTTATTTCTGCTCTCTCTCCCTCTCTCCCTCTAATGGAACAAGGAAACGAAAGAGAAGAAAAACACACTTCCTGCACCGCGGAGGAAATGGCCTCTTCAGGGCTCAACTAGTACAGAGCCATTCTTCCAAAACAGGTCTATTCTTTCAACAAGCCCCGTGAGTATAGGCAATCAGCAACAAGAAGATGGATATCCTCTCCTGGCTTGTCAGCGTGAGGGAGGGAGGGAGGGAGGGAGAGGGAGGGAGGGTGAGGGAGAGGGAGAGAAGACATCAACCTGAAAGCCTCCTCCTCCTCCAGGCCTGTGACAGCGCGGCGGTACTCCGGCGGTGACTTTGAGGAGGTTAGGAGGCGGGCCGGGTGACGGACAGCTCCTGCAGGGCGCGGTAGCCGGGTGGAGAACGCACGGAGCCCCCCCTGCGGGGCGGGACAGCTGTCGGGGACGGTGGAGCGAGGCCCGGGAGACATGGGGCAGGCTGCTGAGAGACGGTTACCACGGAGACCTCGGCCCTGCTGGACGCTAAGCCCATGGACCGTCTGACTGGTTTAACTGAACCCTCTACAGCGCTGACCTGAACAGAGGTAACGTACGCCACGCTTTGTCCAGATGACAGCATCACAGTGCTGAGTGAATAGATCACAGTGCTGCTGCTGGAACAGGAGTCCATGTCTATCACATTGTGCATCGAATGTTAAGTCACCTGCCCATCAAAAGAACCGTGATCTACCAAGTCAAGAATCTCCATACATACGGATCTGAACTCTGAGTTCGATGAGTAACACACTATAGATGAACGTCTGGCAAGCATTTATGATATGTTTACCGGACTCTTCATATGTAGTTATCGTAAACACTACACAGCGCTAAAAACCCAAAGTAAGAAAAACGAACCAGAAACATAGCAGGGCTGCACGCCTGTGTGTATTCCAGCCAGATTTGTTGTCAGGAAAACATTTGAATGGACCCAAATCCATGCAGACGTATCAACAGGCCTCTGCGTAGGAATATCCCTCCCGTTCTGTAACAGATGAAGTGATGTGTGGCACAGAAGGCTGGGACGGCACGTGAGGCGCTGGTTAACTGGTAGACACACACACACACACACACACACACACACACACACACACACACACACACACACACACACACCCTCACCATCCATTTACATGGGCCATAACCTCTCTGCCTTTCATGGCGTCCCTGCTTTCAATATCAAAGCGTCTTTGGAGGGCCTCTGGTGAAACGATAAGAGAGCAGCGAGCGGTGGACTTCAGGGAGGAGACGAGATCTCATGGGAACACAAACGAGGAGGGGGAGAGAGAGGTAGTTGGAGAGAGAGAGAGAGAGAGAGAGAGAGAGAGAGAGAGAGAGAGAAAGAGAGAGTGAGACAGAGAGAGTGAGAGAGAGAGAGAGTGAGAGTGAGAGGGAGGGAAAGAAAAGCAGCAGGCCAAATCCCCTCAAACGGAGCCGTCTCCAGCGGGCTGAGGCAGGAACATGGGAACACGACGCTCTGCCTGTGAGATAAGACATCATTAGGGCCGGCCGCCGCCTCCCACAACGGGACCACTCCCCGTCCGGACAACGGGAATTACAAAGAGGCATATTACACACACACACACACACACACACACACACACACACACACACACACACACACACACACACACACACACACACACACACACACACACACACACACACACACACACACACCATCTCACCCTGCCACTGAGCCTACACTGAGAGTGAGTGAGTGGGGACAGCTCGCCATGCAGAACCCCAGGGAGGGCAGATGGGGCTTCTAAGGGGGTCACGTCAGGCAACCCCCCCCCCCCCCCCACCAGGTTTAGAGAGCAGTGGGTGTTTACACCGTGTGTGTTGATGTCCGGGTCGTTCATCTCCGCTTCTCTTGTTTACTGTACGGGACCCGCTCTGTATATACCCGTATACTTCAGGGAGGAACGGAACGATGACAATCTTTCCTGTTTGCTTTGGAAATCCCAGGTGGATTAGTCAGAGATGAATCCTACTGTAATTCTTTGCTGGTGGACGTCCACGTTGAGGTGTGGTTCAGCCCAGGTTTGCCTGACTGACAGCTCTGTTGGATTATCGGACTCGTGATGCTACATACATCCTGTGTATTCTGTGTGAGGATTAGGCTAATCTGTTGTCAATAGGTAATATTATTAACACTCTGTTAAACTGTTAGAATGTACTATTATTAGAACTCTGATTAAGCTGTTAGAATGTACTGTTATTTGTACTCTGGTTAAGCTGTTAGTATGTACTATTATTTGTACTCTGGTTAAGCTGTTAGTATGTACTGTTATTTGTACTCTGGTTAAGCTGTTAGTATGTACTATTATTAGAACTCTGATTAAGCTGTTAGTATGTACTATTATTTGTACTCTGGTTAAGCTGTTAGTATGTACTGTTATTTGTACTCTGATTAAGCTGTTAGTATGTACTGTTATTTGTACTCTGATTAAGCTGTTAGTATGTACTATTATTAGTACTCTGATTAAGCTGTTAGTATGTACTGTTATTTGTACTCTGATTAAGCTGTTAGTATGTACTGTTATTAGTACTCTGGTTAAGCTTTTAGTAAGTATTATTATTGAATTGTAGTAGCCTATGTCATATCATTAGTACTCTGTTGAATTGTTAGTAGTGAATGTTATTATTACTTCTCTTTACTTAATGCTGAATGTTGCTGGACCTTCTGCTCTGCCTCCCCGCTGGCCAGCTCTCTCCTCCTTCATTACCCAGGTGCTGCACGTCTTAATTGACAACTGTGTCAACACCTCGCTGCTTCTCTGTATGTGTGTGTGTGTGTGTGTGTGTGTGTGTGTGTGTGTGTGTGTGTGTGTGTGTTTTTGTTGATATATGGACAGAGAATGTTTGCTGTTTGGTCACCTCTCTTTTGTGAGGACATAAAAACCTTCTATCCCCGCTGCACGATAAACATCACCCTTCAAATTAAGAG
>JAPMUY010004611.1:0-10000 GCA_026901105.3 Galaxias olidus
AAGTGTTTACAGGCCTATACGTTAATTTATATAGGTTCTCTCTTTGCCGTTATTTTGGCCTACTGAAATATATTCAGCTGTTTTAATTAGTGTTCTCTGGAATGATGAATGCGGGTACAGAACCAGAATTGATAGGGTTTTAAAAGTGCATGTATTGCGGCCTTTCGCCTGTTACTCCGTAGGCTATTACTTGTAACGCTTGGGGTTGAGATTTTATTTCAGCCATATATCTATGTAATATATATTATGGTTTTTGGCCTTCATATTCCAATAATAGACTATGAGCCTTTTTGGAGTTAAAATCAAGACACTGCAACTAAGACAAACATTTAAGTTAAAAAAACGTCCAAGGCCTGGGCTATGCCGATGTTTTCTTAGCATATTCTTCTAAATGGGCTTTAGACTAGTTATGTTTTCTATGGTCTCTGGACCATTTGAACAGGCAAAAGCTGCACGCTGTGTATTAAGGAATAATTCCCTTAGCATAGGTCAAGTCCGCATCAAGTTCTCGTTTTTCCATTAATTAAAATTAATTGGCAACAGCTCTTAAACAGTCACATATGCGCCACACATATTGATCTTGTTAAGCTTTTGCACGGTTCTTAAATTTTTTAACAGTAATTGAATTGGTCATAAGTATAATTTCTGTGTTAATGCAGGCCTCCTTACATTTCTTAAGCTTTAGCATTTAATTGAAGAGTTTTTTTTATTTAGTTATTTTTTCTTCACATTTCGAGTTAAATTAAAGCCTCTAGTGAAAACATGCGCCTTCCTTTTTACGACCATACTCGTTCGTTTGTTAATTTTTGCTTGGACGTCTGTTCAATAACTTTTCCCGATCAGGTGTGTGTGTGTGTGTGTGTGTGTGTGTGTGTGTGTGTGTGTGTGTGTGTGTGTGTGTGTGTGTGTGTGTGTGTGTGTGTGTGTGTGTGTGTGTGTGTGTGTTAGCGCGCGAGTGAGTGTATCTGAAAAGAACAGAGAGAGACGATGAAGAGAATGAGAGTCCAAGCATCACGGAGTTATGTATCCCCATACTTGTTTTTGTCTCAGCAGCAGGTTGTAAGCTTTTCATCTCAGCTTTGATCAAAAAATGTAAGCATAAAAAACTCCGTTAGTTACTCTGCAAACCATCAACAATGTAAACAACATGTAATCTATTATTCATGGTGTTAAAAGCTTTGTTGGAATGGCTACGGTTGGTGAGGGACCTTGTAATGGACTTGCAGTATGCCAAATGCGTGAATTTCCTAAGCGCAGGGAGGTTTTTAAAGGGAGGGTGGCGTTTCACATTTGTGGGATGTAATCCAATTGCATAAACTTTTAATTTCGTTGGTAGGACGTGGAGGCGTAATTCAAACTTTTATGCGACTAGTTATCACATTAATTGTTGCAGATTCCGCTTCCCGGATTCGACTTCGTGAGAAGTTTTTGTCTGTAAAAACATTGCACCTCAAAGATAGAGAACACTTAAACCACGACCAGGATGCTTTTCTTCAGGCATATTATTATTAGCAGTAAAACGATTTAAGATCAAAAGCATAACCAATTAAACAATCCCAGTCGAACTGTTTGTTAGGCAAACAAAAAATGTTTTGCAGTGCTGAGATGTGATATAGGCCTACATTCAGTCTATCGAGGTAAAAAAAAATATTGTGTGCAGAAATCATTAGTTTGACCCAATATAAATATTTTCTATTAATAAACCAATTAACTCTTACTGTAATGTATCCAAAAGTAAATTCAACTATTAAATTACTAAAGGTTGCATGACTCTTGCTCTTGATTTGAGTTAAATTACAGAAGGTATAATGTTGGATGTGTAAGAGAATATAACCTACACTGTGTGTGTGTGTGTGTGTGTGTGTGTGTGTGTGTGTGTGTGTGTGTGTGTGTGTGTGTGTGTGAGTGTGTGCGCGCTCGCTTCCAAGCATGCATAGATGTGTGTGACATTTATTCTTCCCTCAACCGGGTCAGATTGGACTCTTATGTCTGTGGAAGATTCTGGTTTCACTAAGACCGGATGGCGTCAACAGGGACCCCGGTGTAAGCTGAGGTGTACTCTGATCCGGTAACATACTGAGGCCTACCGGCTGGGATGGCGTCACTTTTCACCACACACACACACACACACACACACACACACACACACACACACACACACACACACACTAGTGGTACGGTCAGAGGGGACGGAGATGTGAATAGCCATAGGTTTTGGCAGCGGGATCCGGTGGTGCCTGACAGGGGCAATTTGTAGCCTTCTGACTTATTCATCCTTTTCTGCTCAGAGTTGAAAGAGTTCTGACCATAGGCCTGGGGCTAGGGCCAGTAGACAGGGCTGCTGTCTGATCATACCACACTGGACTGTGAATGTGTAGGTACATCCCTTATTGCATGTGGTTGTGGGTTCAGCCGCGGCCTTAGATGTCTGAAGGAAGGGAAACTGTAGAGCCAAGGCCCTGGCTCATCTTCTTTTCTATGTGTGTGTGTGTGTGAGAGAGAGAGAGAGAGAGAGAGAGAGAGAGAGAGAGAGAGAGAGAGAGAGAGAGAGAGAGAGAGAGAGAGAGAGAGAGAGAGAGAGAGAAAGAGAGAGAGAGAGAAAGAGAGACATCGAGGAGACGGGTTTTGATCCAACCCTCTGTTCTACTCGAGCCTTATCTGTGCAGTCTTCCTGACCGCCCATGGAAAATGGATTTATCATGCTTTACTGAAGCAACCGGCAGCATAGGATAATAGGTGGCTGTCCTCCTGGATGTGTGTGTGTGTGTGTGTGTGTGTGTGTGTGTGTGTGTGTGGATCCACTTTCATGGCAGTGTGTTTGCGGTAAGTGTGTTTTCACAGTACCCTCCACCCCCTAGTATGGATTAGCTTTTGGGCTGAGCTGTGGCCGGTGGTAGCAGGCAGCCCCCACAGCGGTTTTATGTTGCTCCCTGATATTGCTGTGGCCACAAAGCCACATAGCAGAAACATATGGACCAGCACACACATCACACGTGCATCACATACACACACACACACAAAATCTGACAAAACCCTCATGCATGCATGTTAGAAACAGACAGACATGTGCGGGGGGCGGTGAGGCGAGGGGGGAGGGGGTGGTTAAACCCTAATCACTCCTGTGTTCCACAGTTGATAAAGGCAAAGCGCTTCCTCAGTTCACGCACATTGTCCTGCATTAATAAGCAAACCAAATCCAAAGTTGCTTAAAGTATCTGAATATGTTGTTTGTTAATATAAATCGACGGTAGTGTTTAAAAAAAAAATGCAATCAGCCAAGTAGTCGACACTTCCTCAGGTCAGTGGTTCCATGTTGGGCGAATGAAATCATAAAGGTATCTCTAGACCCCTAGCCTCGGCGAGCCGGCTGGACAGTGGGCTGGTGACGGCCTCCAGGGCTGACGCTCTGAAGGGTGGGAATAGAGAGCGGGCCACAGGGCTGGTTTCACAGCTGCTTGAACCCCACTCCTCTTCTTCTGCCTCTTCCTCCCCTTCCTCCACCTCTTCAATTAGCTTCTTTTCAGTGGGAAGCGACGGTTAGCGAGGAATCCAGGGCCGCGTCTAGAGTCTACTGTTTAGGGATGCGCCGTTGTTGTTGTTTGTCTCACTCTTTCAACAACCGACCCCCCCCCCCCCCCCTTTCCCTCCGCGTTCACCCGTCTGTGTGCTTTTCTGTCTTTTCGGGGGTTTTCAGCGGCGCTTTTTGTCGGCTAACCCGTTGAATGGGACAATGCAGCCTAGCGTGAAATTAAAGCTCTTAGTTACTTTGGAGTTTCTAAAAGAGGATTTTACACATGCATGCATGTATACACAGTCCCATACGGTATAGATATAGCTAATTAGAGGAAGTAGACCCTATGGCTAGCATCAAGCGTCCCAATTAGTTATGTAAGGGGAACCTCTAGTGAGGTATATCTAAGCCAAAGCAGGTCTCTAAACGCATTTTCAAGCTATGTGCACATAGCGTGGACTTTTTAATCCTGTCAGGAGATCGGCAAGGAAAGTTTTACATGAAAATGAAGGGATTTGATCCATTTTTATGTATCTTGAACACGATAACTAAATCGAGAAAGCAGTAGAATTGATCATTCTCACCACCCAATGGAAACCAGAGCATGTCGTATCTCAGGCCCTCTTGTCTTCCATGCAGCCGTTATTCAAATGGAAGGACCCGAACCGTTAATCAGTAAAGTTTGAACCGTTAATAAGTAAAGTTTTTTTTGTATGCATTACTGTATGCATTTATCTGTGATGTTGTAAATATTTAGATTAGTTATTGTCATATACAAAATTGGCCATACCCCTGTAATTGGAGGTAATTATTCATTCAGCCCACCGGGTATAAATTACATTTGTATACTTTATATTGGATGAAATGCCCACCAAACATTTAGCCACTCAATATTTTTTAGCAATTTTTGAATTTAGAGAAATATCTTCTCAGTGGCTGAAGCATCGAGGTCACTTATTTTTGGCCTACAGACGGTGTATGTGTACGTGTATGTGTGTGGACAACAGGCTCAAGTAGGGAGTGCTTGTGTGAGAGGTGTCGAAAAGACCTTCAAATGCTGCGGGCATGTCCAATAGAGGCGGACCATTATAGATCAGCACCCCACTGCCTGCCTGCCTGCCGAACCAGAGGAATACACTGTTCACCTAGGACTAATACAAACCTACAAAATGGTGCACAAAACAAACACACACACGCCACATAGAAAAGAGAGATACACATAGAAAATCTTAAACACTAACACACACACACACACACACACACACACACAAACACATTTGTACATATACGTAAAACCGTCTATTGCTCTGGTGTTCTGCCTTTCCATGCAGCAGGCCTGTATTCCAGCCACAGTGAATCCAGTCAGTGAGCTTGTATGGAACAAAGTGTGCTGCTCTCTGCTCTCTGCTCTCTCTCCCACCGAGGAGCGTCCTGGCCGCTCGCCAGCGGTGGAAAAATCTATAAGCCATTGCGTAATATACCATATCTTTACCTTAGGTGAACCCAGAGCAAGATCCGCAGCTGTGAGCACACAAAAGGAGGGAGGCCTCTGCCGAGGCCTGTGTGGCTGTATGTGTGCGTGTGTGTGTGCGTGTGTGTGTGTGTGCGTGCGTGTGGCTGTGCGTGTGGCTGTGCGTGTTTGTGTGTGTTAATCTTCCTGAAAGCTAGAGAGGGGGAGTGAGAGTAGAAAAAAGTGACTTATTTGTGGTCAGCTTTCTAGGGAAGACTTTCACAGCAACAGTCACCCCTTTCCACACTCTAATCCACTCTTTAATACAACTTTGTTTGGAGTACAATTTGCATGTGTTCAAACAGAACCTTTTATTAGCTGCATTTGTGTCTGCCTACTGTAAGAGGGCTCACAGTCACTTGGTGCTGTCTAAACAGAGTAAGTCATCCTCAGCTATACAATGTGAAGTGCGTGTCGACAAAGAAAATCTGTTTAGCCACGCAAACTTGCTCAATATCAGCATACTGTGCTTCCTACTAACTCCTAATCATAACTTACTGTTAGAAGGTCCGCAGGCAGCGTGGTAAACAGGCTTTTCGTGTTGTGCACGCCGACATTAGGGCGCTGGTTTGACAGGAAAAGTCTTTATTATTAGGTTGTGACGCTGTCTTTGTGCAAGTGTAGGCCTCTCTTTCCGCATGCGTTCTTCTTAATAAAGTTGTATATCTTTTCTCCACTGTGTGGATGTCTACCAGCCTGTGATGAGCTTTCTCAGTCCTACTCTCATTGGCAAGTGACGCTCCAAGGTGCCGCCGGAAAGCGCCAATGTGGATGGTTACTCTTGTTGCCTCAGATCTGACCGAGTCTCCTTTATTCTGATAGGAGGGGAATGGCTGGCTTCAGGCCTCAATGGTTAGGAACTGCAGTATCGCAAATAGGCAGGCCGATTGTTATCCACCGGAACAAATTGTAGTGCTATTTCTCTGAAATCTTACCAGTGTGTGTAGTTTCTTTCTTATAGCACATATTTGATTGTCCTCCCTGAAAATGATCAAGCCAGCAAATTTTACTATGAGAAAAACAAACAAAAATTCAACACTTAATTTAGTTTTGATGCTAATTATTACGGATCTGTCTGTTATTGGACTTGATAATCTCCATATGTAGAGTATTGACTAGGAGGCAATCTAAAAAAAAAATCTAAAACACACACAGATGTGGACAATCATCTCATGTACTAACCATAATTGTAATGCCTGTCAATTGTTTCAATACTTATCCGTTCCTAATTTGACCAATTTGCCTGTGGAATTTTCAACAGACAAGTATGTTTACAGTTTGAACGTTAACATAAAATACTTTAGGTTCTCTCTCCCTAACACCCACAGTAAAGTGGGGGGTAGTGTGGGTTTGTGTTTGGGGCAGTGCAAGGTATGCAGATAGCGAAAGTGAGTGAGAGATAGATATACTGTATGGGTGTTCATGAGTGTGTGTTTGATTTGTTTATGTTTATTGACTCCAAGATGCAGCCGGAGTGTACACAGTGGTGCACGGGTGGCAGGGCTCCAGGCTCTGGGGGAAACGTGTGTGTTTAAAGCACACACAGGCCTAATTATGCTGATTTAAGCATTCTTGTGGTCCTCCCTCTGGCTTGCGGTGAGTTAACTGGCACAGGGGCGTCTACAGAGCCAGCGGAGAGGGGCAGGGTGGAGACAGCGAGAGCAGGAGTTGGTACTAGAGCGGCAGTGACTAAATAGAGAAATATGTAGTTTGGAGAAAAGAAGGAAAAACATACATTGCCCTATAACTTCCTGGCAGGTTTTTTCCTTTCCTTTTTCCATTTTTTTTTTGGTTGGGGTGTTCGGCCCACATATTTATTTTTATATTCAGATGTTATAGATTGCTCCGGGAAAAGGCCCTCCCTTTTCCCAGCAAGGGAATTAATACTGTTTAAATGTTTTTCTCCGGAGGCTAAAAGGAGGAATTTGCAATCGACTCTCTTGTAGGTTTATAAGTGTAATCCTGACCGCTTTTACATAAGCGAAATAGGGATGATTAAAAACTCCCTCTATTTTGTTGAATCTGGGGTCGCTTTGTGCCTGTGACCGGTTGTGTAAAGTGTGTGTGTGTGTGTGTGTGTGTGTGTGTGTGCGTTAAGGGCTGCACCTGTGTGTGTCCGTGCGTGTGTGCGTTTGAAACAACGAGAAAGACCATGAAATACTGTCAAAACGCCAGCCTGCTTATTTGAGTACACCGTTCGATCCCCCTTCCATCTTTGTGAGTCCAGGCCACGCCAGCACACACCGTAGCCTGGTCACTGTATCACGTCTTTGCAGCGACGGTGTGCAGCTGGAGCGGAGATTCGCGGCGTAGTCCATGTGTATTCAGGCCGCCTTTCACTGAGGTGATAGAATCCCGCATTGGGAGAGCGGCGCTGTGCCGTGTCTCCGGGTTCATTCCCTTCAGTGCAGGAGACAGGCTCAGCTGACACTGCGCTCTCATGTGCTCGCTGAAACTACGCTCTGTTTTCACACTCTCCGTTGCCATCGACCCCTCCTTTTTCTTTCCATGACTCCTTCTATCCATCATCCTCTCTGCCACTCTCCAATGCTGCTCCCTCTTCTCTCTGTCCGACCTTTCTGCTCACCCGTCTCTTTCTCCCATCTCTCCCATCTCCCCCTTCGCTCCCTTTACCCCTGCTGTGTCACAGCCCACCTCCTCCGCACTTTACATCCCTCGGGAAGCGCCACAGTCTTATCTGGACTATGTAGGATTTGGTTAGCTTAAAAGCCACTTTGCTAACTCTATTACTCCCCATCTCAGAGGTTTCTATGGGCCGAGTAGATTTTTCTCTTTGCTAGTCATTGTCCTATGGAATGCTGTTCACTTTCTCTCTCAATAGCCTTGGTATTGTTCTTTTACTAAGTTTACCCCCCCCCCCCCCCCCAACTGCCCTAACTCCTTATTTTTCAACTGACTAAAACGATTGATATGCACATATTGAATTTCTTTGCCGAAGTGCAGGTATGCCAATGTATCAGAACCATACTATAGTACTTAGGTAGAAGTTGCAAGCGTGCCAAGCCAAGGGCTATCTGGAGAATCAACTCTTTGGCTGCGTTCCTCCTCTTTCCCTGACAGAAAAGTAAAAAGAGGTTTCTTTTTCCACCATCCCCCTATGGAAAAATAGCCTTCAACTTCAGTGCAACCATGACATGGTGGTTTTAATATAACACAAATAATCAAATGCATTTTACATCTGATTTGAGTATCAACCTCAGGCCGTTGAATTTATTTTTCCTTGCAAATGTTCGTGTAGGTTATGTGAACAGTATCCCATGCAAAGCTATGCAAAAATGCTTGTTGTTTGGTCAAGAATTTGTGAGTTGTATCTTTGTTACGGCTAATTCAAAGAGGTCTTGGACGCTCTGTCGAGGGGTGGTTGAAGGGTAAGCACTAGGCATGATTTGTACACACAGTAGGATACGCTACAGTTTATACTCATGCAGATATTAATTGTGGAGGCAAGGTGATGTACGATTATTTGAGTAGTAGATCATTGGTAAGCAGGATCCCTTTACGGTAGGTGTCCAAACCCAGCCGTTCCCGCCCAGCAGTGGCGTAGCTGTGGTTGCCGAGCTGGAAGGAGAGCTCAAGGAGGGAGTCTCTGTTATTGATGGAGGGCTGACTCACAGACAGCCTGTGGTGACCACACTGAGCCAGGGTGTGAGCCTCGGCTGCCGGCTGCAGTACTGCAGCACTCCAAAGGCAACCTCCTCCTCGGGACTGTTGGATGTGTGTGTGTGTGTGTGTGTGTGTGTGTGTGTGTGTGTGTGTGTGTGTGTGTGTGTGTGTGTTTCAGCCCTTCCTCTGCTTATGGACGGCCAAGAAGCCTGAGCAGCCTTTGACGTGGCAGCGAGGCTTTATTTCTCCTTCTGGCTCACGTTGCTTTAAGTGATCCTAGGCTGCTTGCCCTTTTAGCACGGATTTATAGGGAATCCGTGATAACCTGACTGATGTGTGTGTGTTTTGTCACGTTCTCGAAAATGTGCACCATAAAGATATGCTGTTGGATGGTTAATATATGTGCATCAACCTTTTTTTTTATCTTGTAGAATCTTTACTATTTGCATTTTTTTTACTCACATTTATGTTCACATGAAAGGATCAAACTAAATGGATAAAAGGTGGCCTATACGCTTACTTGCTTTATCGCAAGCTGTTGTCCGCGTGTTATGCAGCATAGTGTGCATATTTGAAGCCGTTTTCTCCTCAGGAGCTGTGTTTGAGGCTGTCTATTTGAGGTGTGGCGGTGCTCCTCCTGAGGTCTGAGGCAGTCCGTGCTTTAGGCAGATCAAAGAGCGAGTTTGCTCAGTGAGATAGCTGCACACGCGGCCTAGGTGAAATGGGAGATATAATGATTCAAGTTAATTGTTTCCGCTTGAAGGTGGGGCCTTAGTTTTATTTTGGCTTTGTGCGTGTCTGTGTGCGGGTGTGTGGGTGTGTGTGAAGGCCTTGTCCTCTTGCCCCTTATTGTCTGTCGCCATGGTGCTTAGTGCTTCCACCCCGGCTGGCACTGGGCCTTCCTTCGCAGCAGGGGAAGTCACTGGGAGCAGGAACCCAGCAACCCTTGCACTGCCAACCCACCACAGGCCAGCCTCCAGCAGCACACACACACACACACACACACACACACACACACACACACACACACACACACACACACACACACACACACCACACCACACCACACCACACCACACACACTCACACACACACACACACCCACATACACACACACAATCTCAGTCAATTCCTCTATTTATGGCCTCAGCAGGAGTTTCCTCTGGAAGGATATTTCTCAAAAAATGTGTTATTATTTTTTTGTCAATGAAGACTTGTACCATCCTAGTTCTGTGGGTATCTGGACATTGCAGCTATTCCAGGGCAAAGGCAGAGGGGAATGCAGCCAGAACAAACTCCGCTCAATTGATAGACAACCGTGGCTCTTTGCGTGGTGGCACCCACACTGTCCTGAT
>JAPMUY010004611.1:15000-45000 GCA_026901105.3 Galaxias olidus
GTGAATGGCATCTAAAGATAAGATCCCTCAATCTATCGCAGCACAGAGATACTTCTAGTCAAGAGGCTAAGATTGGTCTCAGTAAGGACAATGCTGTCTCCAATAGGTTTTTGTCATCAATGGAAAAAAATAATCCCATTTAAAATAACTATAGTGGCACACAAATTGTTAGCCAAAATAACAAAGGCTTTATTACTTGGCCACTTAAGATATAGAAATTAATATTTATTTATTTTCTAGTGGCTCCATGTTATTATTTGACCTTGCTTGAACTTCTTGAACATTTAAAAGATACATTGATTTGGAAATGTTTGGACACAATATTTATGATTTCAACCCAACAGTTTGTCAAACGCACATCTCAATTCTTTCACACACGTATTTTGCTGAAAAGATATTTTCCAGTAGTTATTTTATTGAATTCAAATGTTTTAAACCAACGGATGCTTTTAAATCTTCTTAAATCGTATCACCTCTTTCTTTGCCTTTCACTCGTTAAATAACAAATATTTTTCTTGCCCAGCATGTCCAGTATTCTATCACACACACACACACACACACACACACACACACACGTATAATTGTGTATTATGCTTCCCGTAATCTTATTTTGTTTCTTACCAACATATCGTCTTCACGCCTCATTCTGCATAAGTGTTTGTGGGTCTGGTTGGTGAGCAGCATGATCAGAGTGCCTAGCCCGGTCTGGTCAGAATGGGCCTGCCTCCTCCCCAGCAGTAGTAACTAACGCCAGCCAGGCCATGGCTTCACTGTCAGGGAGAGACAGGCAGAGCAGCCTGGACTAGATCTGATGGCCCTGGGAGCCAACCAGAGGACTCTGGACTTTGTAAGGGTGTTCACACAGTGTGGCCTGGGCCGGCACACAGCATGGGGCTGGAACGACAAATCAAATGGGCCTTTTCTCTGCCAGATTGTGGAGCTCGCTTGTAGCTTCTGCACAATTCCAGTCTTGACAATGTCTCTGTAATTCATTTGGCCGTGTTTGGTTCATTTCGTGTCATTTAATAAGTGTAAAATTAGCAACCATGGCTTCCTTTGGCAAATTAGTCTTGTGTTATATTACCCGCCAGAATATTTGTCATAAGACTTAGAGTTTAACGCCACATTATTTTTATATCTATTTTTTTATTATTATTATTTAAGCCAAAGTGTATCAAATTGATCACTCCATATACACCTATATCATTTCTCAAATGACTGCGCTATAAGGCAATAGACCCAAAGGTTACCAAACGGCTATTTCTAAGAACAGGAGAAAGATGCTTGCCAAAGCACATACAATACAATACAATCTATGAGCTCCTTGAGTTTCAACCGTTAATGATTTAGTCACTTAACAGTGCATCATTTATAGGCTTCCTCTGCTGCATCATGAAGCAACACAACAAGAAATATTTTGTGAGTGTAAATATTTTTTTTATTTTGAAATTGTCAAGGCGTTGAAACGAGGAATGAAAATTTCATGAGGTTTTAAAAAGCAGCATGCGTTCATAAACAGCTTAATATATCTGGAGAGAGCTCTTCTCCAAGGCTTTGTAGTTCTCATTGTCCACTCAATCCTTGCTCAAACTGCATTGGATTCTCTCTAATTTGGTAACAGAAACTTTTAATTTGTTTCCCTGCATTGCAAGGGTAAAAAGAGAGGGCTAGTTTGGACGTGAGAGTGCATTTTGAAACAAGAGAGCATGTTCTTGGATGGTATTTTTCGGGGTAACGGGTTCCTTTTCCCCCTCTCTTTGTTTGTGTGGTAAATCCAGGAGCAGCTGCTGGTCTGAGGGTCTAGTGGGATTTTGGGCCTGTGTTTTCTCATGCCATCCCGTGCCAAGGTGGTGTAACGCGAGGAGAGAGAGAGAGGGAGAGGGCTGGAGAAGGTTGGCTTTGGGGGGAGGGGCGCACTGGGTGAGCGTGCTGGTTTGATGAGATGGTGGTGACCATGTTGGTGACGGAGGCATGGATGGGTGAGGGTGAGGGTGAGAGGGGGTGAGTACTACTGGGGAGCTTTAGGGGGCGGGCGCTTTTTGGATTGGACGCATGTAAAATTAATATCCTCTGGACTTTGCCTTTGCACTAGATTGGAACTTGTCTATTTGGCTAATGACGTGCCTTCTGCCTGCGCCACACACAATCCCCCTCTCCCTCCCAGCTTTGCCCGGCTCCCTCCCTCTCCCTCTTTCTCTCCTCTCCCTCTCTTTCTCTCTCCACTACCAGCCTCCAACCAACCCCCTCCCTCCCTCTGCCATCTCTCTCTTCCCTCCCTTTCAGCGCTCAGAGCGTGCGTATTGGCTGTGCTGATTGAGACTCTGTGCCAAATAGGTGGGCCCTCTGCGTGTTGGCACAGACTCAGTCAATGGTTAGAGAAGGAAAGTGGAGAGGAAGAGAGAAAGAGAGGGACAGAGTTGGAGAGAAAGAGGGGGAAAAAAGAAGCTGCACTCGGGTTTGCCAGCGGTCGTACACACTCTTCCAACATTGATTCGGTCCTCTTGTTTTTGTTTTTTTTCCTCCTCCGTCGGCACCCCCCCCCCTTCTTCGACTCTCTCCGTGAGTCTTATGCAGAGCCTCCAGATCTGAACCAATACCACGCTCAGCTTTGCCAAGCATTCTTCTCAACCCGATTTTTTTCTGTTTAGTATTTTGCAAACAAACAGACGTTTAACGTTCTTTTACATTTTCGTTACGTTTCTTAGATATTCCTTTTTTTTTTCTATTGGTTGCATTTGACTTTAAATTTTAAAAAATTTCGTGAACTTTCGTGCACTCTCTTTCTGTTGTGTTCTTGAACAGCTCAGTAGTAGTTCCGGCTACAGTACCTCCTGTGTTCCTGTGCTGGTATTACACCGCACCCCCCCTGGTCTGTCTCCTCCTTTTTCTGCTGCTTTTATTGGACAGTTTCACAGCTTTCCTCTTTGATTTTTTTTTGTGTTTTCCTATAATCATACCCAGTATTAGTTGCAGTACTTGGTATTGATTCAGTTTAGCGGTACCGAACTGGTGCACTTTTGGTTTCGGCGTGGCGAATTTATGATGAGAAAGCAAAATGGTAAATACCAAGCAATTTTTTTTTTCTATTTTAAAGGTTTTGTTTTGTGTGAACAGTATTTGTTAATTACATTTAGTTGTAGAGACAATTTTACAAAAAGTCTACAAATGTTACATAAATTGGTCATCATTTGGGCTTTTTCTAAAATTGTATATTATGTTTAAATATTATTTCTGACTGTTTTAGCGCTTGTATTGGGGTGAAGTCTTCGGTGTTGATTCTCTATAGATAAGACAAAAATAGAGGTTCTTCTTATTTTGTTTCTACCTGGCATACTTTTTGTTTAGGACTACAAAGTCACAAAAATGTGTAAAATGAATACATTTCATGAATTAACTTAAAATCTGTACAAGAATTCTCTGTACCTATAATAATACCAGACTTGGCTAAGCTTTAGCTATAGGTCTGTTATCGCTTTACCTATCAGCATTCTGTCGCTTGGTGTTGTGTGAAGTGTACTCTAAGTGTGATGTCTGTGTGTTAGGTTGAGAGTGCAGCGTGTGCTCCTCTCTGGCTCTCTCTCCCTCTGTCTCTGTCTCTCTCTCTCTCTAAGCGCCCCTCGCTCATTCTCTCCCTCTGCTCTCACAGAGCAGGCGCCGCTCCTCCATGCTGCGCGCCGGTGCTAACTGCCTCTCCTCTCTCTTCCCTTCCTCTCCCCCGCTCCCTCTCTCCCCTTCCTTCTCCCCCCCTTTCTCCCCTTCGCTCTCCACCACCTCCTCCTCCTCCTACTTCCCCCCCTCCTCCTCTCTCCCTCCTTCCACTCTCATCCAGGATGAATTCCACCCCTTCATCGAGGCCCTGCTGCCCCACGTCCGCGCCTTTGCCTACACCTGGTTCAACCTGCAGGCCCGAAAGCGCAAGTACTTCAAGAAGCACGAGAAGCGTATGTCCAAGGAGGAGGAGCGCGCGGTGAAGGACGAACTGCTGGGAGAGAAGCCCGAGATCAAGCAGAAGTGGGCGTCGCGCCTGCTGGCCAAACTGCGCAAGGACATCCGGCCCGAGTTCCGCGAGGACTTTGTGCTCACCATCACGGGGAAGAAAGCACCCTGCTGCGTGCTGTCCAACCCCGACCAGAAGGGCAAGATCCGCCGCATCGACTGCCTGCGCCAGGCCGACAAGGTGTGGCGCCTGGACCTGGTGATGGTCATCCTGTTCAAGGGCAGCCCCCTGGAGAGCACGGACGGCGAGCGGCTGGTCAAGTCGCCCCAGTGCTCCAACCACGGCCTGTGTGTCCAGCCCCACCACATCGGCGTGTCCGTCAAAGAGCTGGACCTTTACCTGGCCTACTTCGTCCACTCACCAGGTCAGTGACCCATGCACTACACGTGTGCACACACACAGACAGACAGACACACACACACACACACACACGCACAGTGTGTAGGGAACAGAAATATACAGATGGATGCAAACACTCGAGCATAAAAACAACACTGGCCTTCAGATCTGAAAGCACAGCTACTATGTGAGTTTTTTTTTTTTAAACATGGATGTCATGGCAAAATTATGAGAAATATATAATATTAATTAAAATAAAAAAAATCTATTTTTGGTATTATTTATCTCTAGATAAAATTATAAAAAAATTATATTTATCAACTCAAGTACATTTAATATATTTTATTTCCCCATTGAGCCACCTCCCAGTATTGCTTCAAATTACTGTCTTAAAGGGAATGAGAAAAGAGAGTGTGTGTAAAATTTACTATTGGCCAACATACAGCACTGGCACCTGCTTAAGATATTTAGTGAGAGTGAGATATTTTTCTTTGCGAGTGTGCATATGCGAATGTATTTGCAATTTATGAGATGAGGGTCTGCATGCATGCGATTGAGGGTGTGTGGGTCCTAAACAGTGCTCCGTATGCGAGTGTGTGTTAGTGGGTCGGGGAAGGCTGCTGTAGCAGGGATCCTCAGTTGGCCGGTACCCAGGGTGTTGTGAGCGGTGAGCTCCCTGCACTCGGCCCGCAGGCTGCCTCCTCCGTCTGCCCTAGCTCCACACTGGCTGCCAAACAGCGCCTCAGCCACCGCCGACACACACACACACTTACACACACACACACACACACACACACACCCCATGAACAGAATGCCAGCACTCTTTCAGTCACTGTATTATGCACATTTACACAAATGATCTACTAACATATAAAGACCCTCACCCACATTAAGTTAAAAATCTCAGTTGTCTTTGGACGCACACATTTACGTACAGTGCCAAACAAGCCACTGAGTCACCGCTGCTGTATCCACAGCCACACACCGTGGTGGATAGTTTTATACAGCCAAACATTGTTGTATCTCCGCCACCATCGTGGATACACACGTTCTCACACACGCAGCCAAACATCGGTCTAGCCTCCAGTGTGAGGATTCTACACACGGCCAAAACACTGGCTCTGTCACAGTTCTCTCACAGAGAGCCAAACCCTGTCGCTGTGACCACACACACACACACACACACACACACACACACACACACACACACACACCTCCTCACCGCCAAAACCTACAATACACCGCTCGCCATTTACCGGCCACACACATACATACACACTACGTAATATTATCTCAGCTTGCGTTTTTCTGATTTCAAATACAGACTCACTCAGCCGCACACACACACGGCTAACGCTGCCCGAAGACACACTCGCCGCGACCAAACTCGGTGCTAGCACGCGAGCGTAGCCAAATGCTATCGCAGCCGGCGCTCACACACGCGCGCTCGGCCTGGGCCAACCACCTCACACGGACCTAGCCAAGGTTGGCTGGCCTTCTTTGCTCTGTCGGCCTGTCTGTATCGTAAAAAACCTGGTAGTGGCCAGGACTGGTGGCCATGCCGAGAATGTGTTCAAGTGTGTTAATGTTTTTATTTGTTGTGTGTGGGTTTCTTTGTTTTTCAAGCTGCCAGACCATTTCTAATTTTCCCAAAATTCAGATGTGGAAAATATGTAAATAATTGTAATAATTGTAATACATTTGTCGGAACCCCCCCCCCCCCCCAAACAAAATAAATAAAAATGTGGAGCATAAAACATTTTTCTACAGTTACTACTTAATCATACACTAATGACGGACTTCATCTTTTCTTTTTTTTTATAAATGCTTTTTTGATTAATTTACTAACAGTAAAAAATCGTAGTGTTCATTTATTTTTTTTACGATAAACAATTGTTGTTTCAGCTCTGCCTTACTGTAGCTGGAAGTTGACTACTCTAATTACTAGTTGGGAAACAGTATGAGGGCTTGCTGTTTTTACTTTGATCCTATGCATGAGACTTGAGATCTTTTACTCTGCTGTTGGTGTGTGTCTTCTCAGCCATGCTAGAAGTTCATCTCTGTTCAGGTTGCCACAGTATGGTTTGAAGCACACGGTATTTCTCTGCTCCTGCTGTCTGAATTCACAGTGGCCGTTCCTATCGTGAGCTGCGCTGTGCTGCTCCTATCTTATCTGGCCGATCCAGGGTGCCCTGGTGCTTTTATCTGCCTCCAAAGAGCCGCGGTTCAGTCCAGCCTCCTGGTGCTGGAGCCGCACACGGATGTGGCAGGGCAAGACTCCTGCCAACATGCCCCAAGGCCCTGCTCCTCCCTCCACACACTTAGGCTCCATTTACTTTTAGTTACCGTAGCATCAGATTTGAAGACGTGTGTGTGTGTTTGACTCTTTATCTCTGTACGTTGAATGAGGAGACATGCTTGTTTGCTTTTTTGTTTAGTTAACATTTGTGGGTCTTTAGCGTCTCTCTCCCTTCCAAAGACACTTTTGTTTGGTCTGTCTTTAACATGGCCCCCTTTGTTGCTTTCATAGATACAGAGCTTTCCCCCCATCTCTTTGTTTCGATCAGAAAGAGAGAGCGATGGAGATAATGCGGTTGAGAGAAAAGGCTGCGATTGTGTTTGCTCTGGTTGGCAGTGCCACAGCCCCTTTGGTGTGGGAAGACGTCTTGTGTTTTGTTTACGGCGGAGTGGCAAAAGCTGCCACAGGGAAACTCTGGGCTCCACGTCAGCGTTCTCTGGGCCGTGAAGCAGCCAGCCAGCTCCTCCGTGCTTCTCTGTCAGGGTACAGCGCCGCCATGAACACATCGCCGTCGCTGCCTTTCCAACACCGCCCTCTGAGATAGAGGGACAAGCAAACAGATAAACGTCCCTTTGAACAATGCCGTTTACACGCTCGGCGAGAAAGAGAGAGTGGCAGCTGAGGGTGGTGGTATCGTAATGACCCTCCATTCTTTTCTAGTGTTTTATTATTGAGAGAGACTGCCGTTATTAGGAAGATACTGATCTCTTGGCCCGGAAGTCTGCGAGCTCTGCCAGTGCTGCACCATGGTTGGGTCACTGTGGATTGCTAGCCCCTCACACTGTACAGTACAGCTGATCCAGCGTGAGAACATGCAGCACTATTCAATTTAGCCCTCTCCTCAAAATGTCCATTATATGTTTTTAAAGGTCTTGTGATTTCTAAGTTGAACTGTGTTCATCAGGGATTTATTCATGCTTGGAAAATAGATTTTATTCAGGTCCTTCTGCGTTACTCTATTTTGGACCACACTTAGATTTTTTTCCACGGATATGGAATGGTGATGAAAATATGTTTTGAATGTGTTTTTGATCAAATGTAGTGCACAGGAAATTTGAAGTCCCTCTAAGCGAGGTGCGAAAAGCCTTCCCTGTGCCATGACCTCTCCAGAGCCTGCCTCCTCCTCCCATCAGAGTTCCTTGGACAGTAGTGTGAGAAAGCCCAGAAAGCCCTCCATCCCCCGACTCTCCTTCCAACACTGACCACAGGAAGGATTCGCAAATAAAACCCCATTTGTGTTCATCGGTGAGGGAAAAACCCCTTCAAGTTGCATGATTTATAAAGGGAAAAGTCGTGGCTGTATCTCCATTGGCAGGGCTAGCATCCTGACAGCCCTGAGGTTTGATCTGATTGATGGGCCTGGATGTCTGAAAAGGTGGCGAGACCCCTTGATGGATTCACCAGGTTGCCGTGGCTCCCTACTTTACCTTACATTTTATTTCCCGTACAAATAATCTGTTGTTAATTACCTCCTTTATCCCAACTCCGGCTCCCATGACATCACACGGGGGCAAGCGGGCCCATGCGTGTCACTCATGCTCAGTGAAGTAAGCGTTCCATTTTTATTGGGTTTTTATTAAACGAAAATAGGACAGAGAGGCAGTGAAGGGCGAGCGAGACTGCCTAGGTTCGTTCGGGGTGAGGCTGTGTATTGTGTGTCGTGGGAACCGGGCCCACATTGGCTAAGAAAAGCCCTCCAGCATGCAGAGCGGCTTTGGCATGGCGAGCCGTCAGCGAGGCTGTCGTAGCGTGAGGCCCTGTGTTGGGTTTGTCTTGGGGACACGCGGACGTGTCTGCTAGCAGGGCAGGGTGTTACGCAAACATGAGCACGGTGAGAGGCACGGTCTGTGAAGACATCTGAGGGCTAAGTCGGATAGATGCCTGGCGCAGAGCAAAGGAGATTTATATCTGCTTTTGCGTGTGTTTTCAGAGAACTACCTGTGATGGGGTTAATTGTGCACTTATTCTCTGTTTCACACATGTATACACACCATCACCGTGGTGACAATCCAAGGCCATGATACTCTGACCTCAGAGAGACAAAGGTCACTGTGGTTGTGTTTGCTGTCTCGTTGAAAGGACCGGTGATTAATGGCATGTTGTGATCCTACTGCTTTGTCCTAAAAAAAACTCTCAGCTCTCTGGATCCTACATAAAGATAAAATGCTTGAGTTTTTTCCTCCAAGTATTGGTGTAAAAAATATATAAATATATAAAACAATATATTTTCTAGTCTGATCCCTGTTCTTTGTTTGGGGAGCAGTATTGGAGATTAATGATACACAGATTATTTCAAGGAAATTTGGACTCCAGACAAAATCGACAAGTTAAACAGCTCGGCTGTTGTTTCTTCCCCTTTTTTCTTAAAATGTACTTCTCAGACAAACTCTCCCCAGCTGAGAAATTCAGATGGTCATTGATTTAAAAAATGACTGCCCCTTAAAGAAAATAAAACCGTCCTAATCAGGCTTATAACAAACAATTGACATTTTATGCATATTGTTTTTTACCTGCAAAGGAGAAAAGGATATTTTTTCAGTTTCTAAAATAATCCCACACCTGTTCTACATTAGGAAGACTTTAGAGTATGTTATTCATTTAAGCAAAACAATTATTTTAAATTGTAGTCACAGTAATTTGCATTTTCTCAGTGCAGGTTACATAAATTGATTACCAAGTTACCCCCCAAAAATATAGGTTTATTTTAATCTTTTATAAATGTTTAATTTAAAAAATTTCAGCAGGATTTTTTAAAATTATATTATAAAGGCCTAGCAATTGTTCTTTACAGGGCGGAGATTGGGTTTTGCTTACTGTATTGAACCCTTGCTAATGATCATTGTTGGTTTAATAACAGGTTTTAAACAAATTAACGATTGTTAAATAAAAATGGGTGTAGGCTAAAGTAAGCACACCGCAATATAAACTGCTGCATAGTTTAGTTGAGCTGAGTGGGCCTTTTTTGGCTTTTATTTGGAAAATTCTTCAGAGAAGGACAGTAATAGATAGAGGGGGAGACGTATTGAGAAAAGGAGAAAAGAATACGAAAAAAAGAGGTAATTGAAAAAAGAGAGAGTCAAAGTCAGCGAGGGGGTGGTATTGTTTGCATTAATACTGTGTCTTCCCAGTGGCTGGTCTCTTTTGTACAGACACAGGCTTTTGTAAACGCACTAAGCATGAAATGTGCCTATCCCCCAGAACCATATACCCACTCAGGAGTGCATTTCCACCTAAGAGAGGACAAGGAGGAGGGTGCTTAGCTAATAGCTAGCTAGCAGCTCCAAACCAGGTCAGGCTGAGCCAGTAAACATTGCCTCTCCTGTGAGTTGCTATCACCATTGGGCTGTGATGTCTGCCTGTTAGCCCTGCTAACAATGCTGTTTACCCTGATATAGTTACTCCAGTCTGTGGCTAAGGATTCTTTGAAACCCTACATTGTATTTGTTTTATTAGAATACACATGATACTGTATATTATTATTATTATATTATTTGATACTGCAAAAAAAAAAAATCTCTGTGTGGGCGAGTTTAACATGGATATGAATTGCATTAACTGCTCAATGGTGGAAAAAAAATGTGAGAAATATTAGTAGTGTCGGCGGCCGTTTTTGGCTCGATGCTATCGCTTTCTGTGGAAGATGCCAAATTTTCACACACCGTTCTTGCCAACCTCCTCCTTCTGATCCTTTCTTTATTCACTTTTCTTTTCTGTCTTTCACTCATTCCTCTTTTCTTTTATTCCTCTTTAGGGGTTGAAATGAATGCCCTCCCATAGCCTCATTAGCACCATGGACTGTTTGCACTTACAAAAAATGTTATAATAACCGTTGGCAGAAGCAACTGAAAAGAAAAATATTTTTTCTTCTCGTGGTTGGCCCCATTTTCCGTTGTGGCCTTCAAATCTGAGTTTGTATTGCCTCCATTATGATGTTTTATTTTTTTTAAAGATGTTTAACGTTGCTTGAATTGGTTATAGTGTTGATAGATATTGCTTTTAGTTAAAACATTACATCGTTTTAATTTCATAACATTTTGGATTTGCTCACATTTAGAAGTTAGTTCAAACTTGGCTTGTCTGTGGCCCATTTTACCTTCATGAAAGACAACCTTCATAAGGGCACCGTTTGGTGTTTGTTACACCGTGAGAAGGAAGGAGGTATGTTGGAGAGGAGGGGGGGGGGCTGATAGCAGCTAGCTAGCTGAGAAGCACAACAGAATGCAGAGAATTACATTTGGCATGCGTCTGTGTAAGCGAGTAAGCTTCAAATCAGTTTGGACACAGATCTAGGACACTGTAGTCGGAGAAGAAAGCAGGATGAAACGGGATAGGGAGCGACATGGGACCGAGCAGGGGGACGGATGCGTGCGTCTGTATCCGAGTCTATGTTCTCAGGAGAGGGTTGTTAAGTAAAGGACGAGTGGCGGGGGTAGGTAAAAAGTCCCTCAATGACGATTTGAGAGAACGGGCCGGTAAATATATGTGTTGCAGTAAACAAGCCTCGGCTCCCCATCAAAAGGCCCCATTCATCTGTGGAACAGGAGAGTCTCTCTTTTCTCAGAGGAAAGAGAAAAGATCCCACTGACGCTGCGGAGGGGACGCCGCTTGTTTAGATAACAGGATGAGTTTGGGGATGAGGACGGGCTGTGTGTGTGCTTAAAGGGAGGGGGGGGGGGACGCAGAGCAGGTGGGAGGTGGACACAGTCTATCAAGTGGGATAAGGTGGGGGTAGAGAGATAGTGTGTTTCTGTTAATTCTTTATCAATAGGACGGTTTCAAGGGGAGGATTGTGTGGGTTTTGTAGTGAAAATGTGGGATACGGTGAAGTGGGGGATAACGAGTGTGTTTGTGTCTCCAGTACAAAGCAGTAGGGGGTAGTGTGCTTTTTGGCAGAGGCCTTAACTATCATGCAAGCTGCGTGTGTGTGCACACTGTAGCTGTTATTTCTCCCCAGTCAACGGTGGCCGTGTCTTTTGATAGGTTGACAGTCATGTAAGCTGAATTTGAGCGCACCAGTTTGGAACCAGCAGAGCTCCTGGGTCTCAGGGACACAGAGGTGAAACGGCGACGGTTTTCACAGAGCCTCGCTCTCTGTGCTTAGCTCCTCACACCACAGTCTGCCAGCCAGCCAGGGGACCTGGGTGTAAACTAGGTGCTAATATGTCCGTTTGCGCATTTCCGGCTTGCAAACTTTTTAATTAGGGGTGGATAGATTGTAGATAAATGATCAGTCCAATGTGCAACAGCAGATTACTAGCATTGGAATAGCTGCCAAGACACAGTGACAGTTTTTTTTTCTTCTATCTAATCTTTTTTATCCACACCTTTTAACTGCAAATTTTATTTTTGCAGTTCTATTATGAATTATCATAATTCCAATTTAAGTTTTTAATTTATTGGATGAGTTGGATGGATTTTCGCTTAGCTGCAAAAGATTCTTTGAAGCTTGAAAACATATTAGCAACTCATTTGTCTATGAATATTCTTTTACCTGCCACACTGTTTGTCTCAGAACCACAAGATTGATGTAGACGTTGCCATGGCACCCAGCCCCCGACCCCCCTTGTTCCCTCTGTCTCGACACCCCAAAGTCCACCCCCTCCGCCTGTTCCCCTCATGTTTATTGGACCCAAATTCGGCTGCCTCCATGGCAACCGTGGCTCCCAGAATACCTTGCCTGGGCGGTATCCAAGGTGCCTCAAGGGTGGCGCTAGCTGGCACGAGTACGGTGGCGGGCTGTTGCCGTGTCGGGTCGCTACAGCAAGGCCAATCTGGCCCTGGTCTGGCACACCCTCGGCAGGAGTTCTAGCCTGCTAGCCTAGCTCGCTAACCCCACTAATGTGAGTCTCCATGTCCGTTGACATGGGCGCGTTGCTGCAGGCCTTATCGTTTTCAGCACGGGGGAAGCATTTCACCAGCGCGCATATTGATGTGGCATGGCTGGGTGCCCAGTGCTGCCTCCCACACAAGAAAAACAGAGAAAGAAAGAGAGAGAGAGAGTTTTCTATGTATAATATATGAGCCTATAGGCTTTTTTTAATTGTGCCCGCCTGTAGTGTATAAATATTCAACCACAGCCCGTTGATTCTAAGAGTCTCTCCACGTTGTGTGTACAGTATCTGAGTGGATAAATGCATCATTAGCTCACAGTGCATCTGCTTTCCGGACCAATTTTGGTCGGCTAAAGTAATGAGGTGAGATGGTGGTCTTGATTGAGACGGGTGCTTTAAGCACCACCTGGGGACCAGCAACAGGGGCAGGTGTTTGAATGTACCTAGAGCGAGATTGTTATTTTGCTCTGTGTTCATTTCAGAGCACAGTATTGTGTTTGTGTGTGTGTGTGTGTGTGTGGGAGAGAGAGAGAGAGGTGGTGGAGGTTGGAGGCGGGGCTGTGTCCCTTAGGCTATTGCACTGAGAATCAGCTGGGTTCGTGGAGATGAAGCTGTGATCATTTGCTTCCTCCTGTCTTTTCTATTTGCCGTCTAAAGCAGTCAGATGAGATCCTCACATTGAATGTGATAGGCATGTTAGTGTGAAAATCTGTGTGTGTGTGTGTGTGTGTGTGTGTGTGTGTGTGTGTGTGTGTGTGTGTGTGTTTGGTAGGCTCCCCTACTGCAGCATGAGTGTCCAGTCAGATGAGATCCTCACATTGAATGTGATAGGCATGTTAGTGTGAAAATCTGTGTGTGTGTGTGTGTGTGTGTGTGTGTGTGTGTGTGTGTGTGTGTGTGTGTGTGTGTGTTTGGTAGGCTCCCCTACTGCAGCGTGAGTGTCCCCTCCCCATGCCGGAAAATTCCCGCAGTCCCACACATTGGCCACCTGATCCCCAGTCGGCACCTGGTGCCCCTGCAGCCACCCCGAGGCCAGCTGGGGCCTGAGTCCCAGGGTACTGTGGGCCTGGGACAGGGGAGCCCATGTGGCGCTGCTTCCCCGACCTAAGCACTGTCCAGCTGGGCCTCCCTGCTGGGGCGGCGTGGGCAGAGCTTGCTGAGCTGGAGCTGAGCCCACGGCTGCCGGTTCGAGGACTTTACATTCTGTCAGTACACCAAGGGGCGTTGATTTACAGTATTCTGAAACAGGTTTCTGTTCTGTTTCACAATCTGCTTCGCATCGGATGGAAACCTCAAGCCACGTAAGGTCATCTTGTGCTGTGTGGCTGCACTTTGCCGCCCGCTTGAAATTTCAACGGGCAGATTTGATTTAAACAGCAAAGGCCTGCCTTTGCTGCTTGGTGTGAAGCATACCAGTGTTTCCCCCTCTTCCTCTGCGTCAGCGCAGCCCGCGGCACGGAGACGGCCGCTCCGCCATGCAAGGCGTGTAAGGAGACACGGAGCGTGATGCATAGCGGGACGGCAGCGGCAGCCACAGTGTGTGCTTGCAGCCCAGCCAACGCCAAGGCGCGGGAGTGTGGGAGTCGAAAGGAAGAGAAAAGTTATGGCCATTCTTCATCCATCAGAGATGGAACAAACCTCCTTTTTGCCAAGTATTTTTGCCCCTCCCCCTCCTCCCCAGCCCCTCATTCACGCTGTCTCAACCTTTCACTTTCCACCTCCCTCTCTCTCCCTCTCAGTACGTTAGTCAAGGTGGCACCTCATCTCAAAGCAACCAGAGTGTAAATCCTAGTCATCTGGGGCCATCTATCTGGGCTTTTGGATGGGAGACGTTACACATTAATAAAGAGCATACAGGGAGGGAGTTACCGTTGCTTAGTTTGGTTCCTGCTTTAGTTTGTGTTAGGCTGTGATCGGGTTGACTTGGGGTTAAGCTGGTTTACTTTTAATATTTATGTGCACCTCTGGCCTTGTTACAATGTTGCATGTCATCATGACTATGTCACTGTCTCTTATTTCTTTCTTTCTCTCTCTCTCATTCTCTATCTCTCTCTCTCTCTCTCTCTCTTTGTCTCACTCTTCCTCTGTCTTTGCTGTCTAAGACTGCCTTATACACAGAGACAGAGCCGCTTTTGTTGTGGTGGTGTGTGTATGTGTGTGTTCCTGAAGGTGTGTGTATGTGTGTGTTCCTGAAGGTGTGTGTATGTGTGTGTTCCTGAAGGTGCACATGAAAAGAAACCTGATTTCTTTTCCTTTCCCCGTGTCTGTCAGCGGTGTGTGTTTGGTTTGGTCGGTAATCCGCTGTGTCTTCCACCGCGAAATGGCGGCCATGAAATGAAGCGGAATTGTCCGGTGTGTCTGGGCTTTCTTTCTTTGGCTCGACGAGGCCGTCCGCAAACAAACCCCCGACCACCTCGCCCTCCCGGCGGACCACCTCGCCCTCCTGGCTGAACACTGCTCTCCTGCACACGAGCCAAGGCCACCCCAGGAGACTCGCCGAGCCCAGACATCGTCTCCACAAGGCATCCCCCTGCTCCTCTCTAGCCGAGGCAGTGGCATGCTGCCACCAAACTGGTGAACTTAGACCGAGGCCTACGTAATAGGCCCGGATGGCGGAAACGTTGGCGGTGTTTATTACGCTGCGGCGTTATGAAGGCTGATGAAAACACATGTTCAAAGGCGGAGTGAGCCGGCTAGCGTCTACAGTGACATCAGACTCTTTAGCCGGATACCCGTCACCATATCAACATGCTATAGGGGGGCCGCTCAAAGTGGAAATGGAACGAGATGTAACAGGGATAATGGGATGAAGCGCTGACTGAGTGGGTGTTTGCTGCCGACTGTATGTGATACATGTGTGGCGGTTGATGTTGATTAAAAGTTGTTGTCGTAATTGCAGGGCTTAAATTGCCAGGTGGCGGATGTGTCCTGCTAATCCCCTATCTAATTTTGAGGTCCTGAGGTGAAGCTCTTAATCCAAAACACACACACTCGCTCTGCGTCTCTCTCTCTCTCTTTCAGTAGGCAGTTGTCCATATACGTGCACTTATATTCCCAATAACAAGTTCACGTCAGTGCACAACCTTTACTACCATGCACAAATAGACATGTGTGCCTGTGTGCGTGCAGACACAGACACACACACACACAGACACACACACATGGATTCCCATACTACCCCGGTTAAATTCCCCTGTGTGATCTCTGCCCTGAACCTAGCATACATCTCTGTCTATTTGTTTTTCCCGATGGAGCGAATTCTGTGGGGGACCACATGTACATGTTTGTCCAACACTTTAATTGCTGATGTATTTTTGTTTTCTTGAGCAGCATGGAAAGACACACACCAACACACACCAACACACAAACAACCAATAGACAAGTTTGACTTTAGGCATGTCAAAGCAGTCGCCATAATCCACAGACCCAGCAGTTGTACGTGACTCATGAACACAGTTCCTCAGCAGCCAACCGTCAGCCTTGCCACTCCCCCCCTTCCCCCCCCCCCCCCCTCCTCTGTTTATGTTTATGACTTTAGAGGTTTACAGGGGTTGTCGCTGCGTCATCGAGAGGAGAAAGAGAAAAAGGGCCACCGGAGATAGCAGGAAGTGGCCTAGTCGCTGAGCGATAAGGGAGCATGCTGCTCCGCCCAGCGAGCCGAGGCCTCAGATCACCCCGGCTGTATGTGGGTCATCAGGAGGGAGGGGGTCATACCTCTCAACGTTTCCTCTGCTGGGAAACCTTGTTTAGGCCCCTCCTGTTGCTTTCTATAGTTCTGCTGTTAGTTACTACTCCTGTTACTTTGCTACGACTGCGTCCCTTTCTCTCCTTTTCTTTCCTTTTCTTTGCTCCCTCTCTTTATCTGTCGTGCCCTCCTTCTCCCTTCCTTATCTGTCCTTACACTTTATCTAAAGCAGGTGTGACGGCCGTCTGTTTGAAGTGCGCGTGGTGGTTTACAGCAAAGCTGCGAAGGGGAGGGAGGGAGTTAGCGGGGGGGGGGGGGGGGGGCAGCCTTGCCCTGGGTGTGGGGTCACCTCAGGTGAACTCTCTCAGCCCAGAGGCGGAGCCTGGGGGAGAGAGGGGGAGGAGTTGGCTGACATGGAACTAAGGGGAGGGAGACTGCCCTGAGCAGCCGTTTCAGGTTCTGTTGGAGAAGCGAGGAGGGGAGAAACATTCTTTAACAGGGGTTCTTACTCAAGGAAGAATGTGTGTGTGTGTGTGTCAGTGGTAAAGTGATTGATACCGACATTATGTGTTTCCCATGACAGCGGTGACACTTCAGTTTTAGGGGAGCAGGGCCCATTAGATTAACGTGTATTCTCAACAATCGAAGATACTCACAGAGGAAAAGACTAGAAGGAAAACAGGAGACTGGGCGGAATTGATAGATGATGAGTCACTCTGAGATTATAAAAGATGGGCGGGGCAAAAATTGAGAGACAGAGAAAAAAAAGGGGGTGGGGGGCGTGGGGAGAGCGCTAGCTGCTCTTCAAGGCGGGTTTCCTGAGGTCAGAGCAGTGAATATCACAGAGAAATGTGGAATGCTGAAACGCTGCCAACACAAACACACCGGCCCAGCCACCGCCGCCTCCAATAGCTGTCAAGTACTGCTTTTATACACACACACACACACACGTTTATACGCACATGCACACACATGTGTTATACAAAACAGCTCATGCTCATAAACTTGAACATACACAATTTGCATGCTCTCCACACCTGAAGCGGGCATAATTTCTCTTAAACCATCTAGCTAAGCAACGTCAGTATCTTGGTTCTGGACTGTTCCAGCTATGACTCATACACAAGCAAACACACATGTGAAGTGAAGGACTCACAGAGGGTGCACACACCTGTTAAAACACTTGTTTGATTTTTTTTTTTTTTTACATGCTTATAACCCCAGGCTAAAAATGTATCTTGGTAGATGTGAACGAGAGCACCGTTCTAAGAATTCGCGTCATATGCAAGTAAAAGAGGGCTGGTCTGGGCCAAGAAAATGTTCCATTTGTCCTCAATGTTAATGCCAAAATAAAATGGAAATGAGTCTGCGTATATGCTGTTAGCTTAGCAGCGGGAAGGGGGACACCAAGAAGCTGCAGGGTTTCGAAAGGTTCAGAAGGATGAACAGTTTGCAACACCACAGCGGGACTCTCATGAGGACAAAGAAAATATAGTTTGTGTGTGTGTGTGTGTGTTGTGTGCGTCGTGTGTGTGCAATAAGACCGCCTGCACATGTTTTGGAAAGGCTACCGTTAACTCCATGTCTTTGTGGCCACGGTAAGTGATGTGGCAGCAGGTTGTGTTTCTTCCTCCTCCCCCTCGTCCCCTCCTCCTCCTCATCTCTGGGGGGGGCTGGAGCACGCCAGGGTCGAAGGTCACCACCGCCCAGCAGCTCAGCTGGCCTTTGATGTGGGAGCGGCAGATCAAGTTCAGATTCCTCTGACACCCCATACACACACTAGCACGCGCCCGGCCGCCCTGTGAAGGGAGGCCGTCTAAGGTCAGGTCAACGCAACAGCACGCGCCGTGGCACCTCCGCGTGCTTCCTCACAGGGCTCTGACAGGGGCTGGAAACAAGGCCTGTGTTTTGTCGTCGTTTTGATGTGTTATGTAGGAATCCCAGCCATCAGCCTCGGGCCTCATGCACTAGCATGCTACGTGGGGCGGGCTTGACAATCGTCCTTTATGGACATGCATGTGTAGAAAGCGGAGGGACTTTTGACGAAGTCCTTATTTTGACTGCGTCTGGCAGCCCCTTCTCTCCCGCTCCCTCCGCTCTGCTCCATGTGGCAAGGAGAGAGAGGCCCCCCGAGTCAAAAGTGCAAGTGTGCCGCCACGACGAGGATGACTCACAGGGAGGCAGCTTCTCCCCACTGTTTGTAAATATGTGGTTTCCCTAATTGAACGCAGCTCCGCTTCCCAACAACTTTCCTTTTTCTGCAGCTAGGCCACAGCTGGGGCACAGAAACATGAGACGCAGGGCACCGCTGCTCCCACACGCACACACACACACACACACACACACACACACACACACACACACAAAGCAACTTTTACTTATTGCCCGTAATTACAGCCTGTGAGTCCCTGTGTGGAGACTGTGGTTTGGCTGACTCTACTCTCTCCCTCTCTCCATTAAGGCTGTAAGCAGTGTGTGTCAGTCGTCGGCTAGAGATCGTCTCCCTAAGTGTCAGAGAGGGGCCGGTTAATGTGGCCCCCGGGGGAAGACTAACTTGGAAGTGTGTACCGCCCTAACCAGAGATACAGTACAACTCCATGTGGTTCACATCAAGATGTTACACTAAGTCATACATACACAGATATCCCCACCGACCATAAGAGCATAGCGTGATAACATTTGACAGTTAAATTCATGGGTGAGATGCTTTCTACATTGGCCTTAGTCACAGCGAATCGCAGCCCCCTAACTGGCTTTTGCTCCCCTGCTGACCCTTGACCTTAATCGACGATGTCATAGAGTCGCTGATCTTTGCTTGATCCCTCACTCCGGCCGGGCGGAACATATTAGCATAGAGGCTGTGGTAATAGCGGTCTAATCGACTGATGGTGGTGTATCAGCATACTTCTGTCCGAAAGCAGCTTAGCCCAGCCTCACACAGGCCCTTCCCAAAAAATCAAAACTCAGTTTGACCGGCCTTCCCCCCACCCCCAACATCATGACTCCATACCGCCACAACAACGCTGAGGGGCTTATTGTGTAGTGTAGTGTGCTTTTTACAATATCAAGAAAGGATACAATGTGTATGTGGCAAAACAGGAAAGGCCAATAATGCAGGAAGTGTTTTTTCCCCCGCTCACGCTCACATCACACGCACATACATACACTTGGAACTGTGACGGTTGAAATCCCTTGGAGATTACAAATCCACTTAGGTCAAGTCAGAGTTGACCGTGTCAACTCGGCAGCTTGAATGTGCTGCATTTCTGCACTTTACATGTGTGTTTGTGTGTGTGTGTGTGTTTCAGAAATAATTAAATGGACTGATTTTTTTGTGGGCATACTTGACATCAGTCCGCTTGTATGATGTGATTTTCTTTCTTGTATTTGTGTGTGTCTGTCTGCGTGTTTATGTTGCTATCCGTCCTCAGTTTTATGGCAACCTCCCCTCTGGTGCTCGTCAGCCTATCTCGTCCCAGATGTTCAGACTCAGCTGTACGCTGAGACTCACAGCTTTGTCTGAAGTCTGAAGGGGATAAGAAAAGGGGTTAGAAATGGAATGCAAATGGAATTAGGAGAATATTGAACCCCAAACGGTGCACGAGAGTAAGAAACGGCACAATATTATTTTTTGTGGGGGGGTGGACCAGGGACTATGTATGCCCTTTAAATGAGTAATGACACATATGATATTGACTTTAATCACATCTGTTTGTGTGATTTCATTTCTCTCCGTTCCCACCGGACCTCCCCAGTTCTTGGAATTGGCCGAGGCACGGCCTGCCAAAAATAATCGCTTGTTTGCTGCTATTTACTTAAATCTGTCAAAGAGGCACTGTTGGAGCCCATGCTGTTATGATTCTCTCGCCTGGTGTGGTGTGCGTACGCACTTTAGTGTATTTTTCTCTGCATGAGTGTGTGCCAATGTGTGTGTAATGTTCTATACCGTTCTCTCAGTTGTTTGTGATATCCAGGCTTCCTGGCCAGCAGACACACGCGCACACACACACACACACACACACACACACACTATGTTGCATCCCAGCCAGCCAGCCAGCCAGTGTGAGACGCCTCAGTATCTCTCAGCAAGTTGAAAGCTGGCACACGGAGTGGGTTCATTTCAACGTCTCTCGCTCTGTGTGGGACTAGAACCATGCGAAAAAAATACACCCCCACAAGAAAACCCGGAGCCGAGGTGCAGAAGTATCGGGCCGGAGTGTCGGGGGGAGGATTTGTGTGGTTTGGACAGCTGCCCCTGTGGGATGAGGGATGTCATTTTTCCTCCTTATTCATGAAAGATGGAGGGAATGAAGGGGGGAGAGTAGGAGGAACTGTGGAGAGTGCGATGGTTAAAGATCATTTAAGGTGACACGATGCCAGGCAGCTGTCTGACAATGCCTTCCCGTTCTCCATAACCTTTCCTCTCTGCTTTCGATCACCACTATTATGGCTAACTCCTCTCTTCTCCTCTCTTCTCCGTCCACGTTGGGGTCTGGAACTCTCACAAACCGCTCCCAGCTGGATAAGGGTGTGCAGCCATCCAGGGATATCAGTTATTATTAAACCTGTTCTCCAATAACCAAATACCTCATCGCTCACTCTCTGAAACACACACACACACACACACACACACACACACACACACACACACACACATACGCATGAAGACCGCCTGGCAGAGCCGAACTGCCTCTCACACAAAGGATAGACCTTACAAAAGACAAAGAAGACGGAGAAATAAAAGCTTTTTTATTAAAAGAAAGGAATGAAATAAATATATCTGTGCTAAATAGGTAACATGTGTAAAACACGTCTTCTTAGAGTAGGCTTCGAGTGTTTGACCACTAAACAATGACTTGGCCCCCTAGTGGCCTCCAACTGTGTGTGTTTTTTAAACCGGGACTTGACAATGACTCGCCATTGGTCAATCTGTCGCAAATAACAGATGCTCCCGCTTGCCATTGAAGACCGTGACGGAGAGAGTAGGATGGAACATAGTGACACTGCTGTGTGCCCGTTTACCACTGGTGTTGGACATGGTGTTGAAGTCTCCTCTTTAACAGTCACCCCCGGGTCCACCTGTGCCACCTATTGGCCTCTGCTTCATGGAACACAAGGAAAGTGTCGGCTAGACAGCCCTCAAGCTTCCGAACCATAGAGTATGCCATCTATATTTTTGACAGTATCCGTGCTTTACCAGCACAACCCTAGGATTTCCCAATTTTTTTATTGTCCGATATCGTGGTGCTTAGAATTTATTTTTGCATAATGTTCTTTGGAAAGGTAATTCTCTTGTTGGAAAACATAGATAATATTTTGATATTTTCTGGCCGTGAACCTGAGCCTGAACTTGAACTCGTAGCTGACCGTGCAGTCAGCTGGTCTGCTCATGGTCTGAGGGGGCTCTCTCCGTCGCTCTCCCCCGCTCAGCGCTGGGATTAAGGAGCGGCTGCGGGGCCATCAAAGGCCTGTCACCACCAGAGTTAATGGAGCGTCACACACACACACACACACACACACACACACACACACACACACACACACACACACACACACACACACACACACACACACACACACACAACCAGAAACACAGAGCGTGAGAGACAAGCCGTGCAACACGAGATGGGGGTATTTTGAGTCAGGGGGAATCACAGAGAATGTTAAGGGGATTGAAGGGAGGGAGGGAGGGAGGTGGGGAGGGAGAGAACGGGGATCTCTGTGTGGGCTTCAATGGGGGACTCTGTGTCTCTGTGTGGTAAAGAGTGCATTAGATGCCATGTGTATTTAACTTTGCCTAAGAGCTGTTAGGCAGAGAAGCACTTATCTTAACCACCTAAATATCACGCTCTCTTACACTTCTTACTGTGGGCCTGCATGCAAACCAGACACTGCTGCATACCACACCATGCTCCCTAGACACACACACACGCACGCACGCACGCACGCACGCACGCACGCACGCACGCAGAGCCGGGTCAACAGCGTACAGTTCCTGTTGCCTCCCTGATCAAACAATGGCATCTCTATTACAGCCCTGACAGGCCAGACTGTGCTGAGAGCGAGAGGGAGAGACGAAAAAGATAGAAGGACGAAGAGAGGGGGCAGATGGAAAAAGAGAAATATGCACACCAAAAAAAAAAGAGTTGTTGGCAAAGAAAAGGACACAGTGAAAAGAAGAGAAGACGAGAGGGAGATCTTCTTACTCAACAGTCTGGTCACAAAAACGTGTAACGTCGAGATAAAAGATGAAGAGGAGATTCTCCTTACAAATGTTTTCAGATAGCATAGTTGACTGGCATCCAAGTTGTCATCCAAACCCCTTTTCATCACAACAGGCTTGGTACGGGCAAAGGACAGTGTATGTGTGTGTCTATTTGATCGTGTGTGTGTGTGTGTGTGTGTGTGTGTGTGTGTGTGTGTGTGTGTGTGTGTGTGTGTGATTTAAGGGTGACTGAGGCGCAGGGGGTTGTGACCCAACTGTGCACAGAGCCCCTGTAAGGACGTAATCTCTGCTTGGACAAGTAAGCCCTGTGTTTCCTCCACCTACTCCTCCTACTCGTACCGCTGCATATCCTTCCTGTCCCGTCTCTCCAGGAAGCTCCCCTCCCGCCCTCCCCCCCTTAATGCTGCCTGTGCTCCTATCACCCCCCCCCCCCCCTTCCCCCTACACTGTTTATCGCTGTCGGGTGGTCTGTGATTGTGGGATTCCCTCCCTACATGTGAGTGGCCTCTCATTCAGCCAGAGCAGGTGTGTGTGTGTGTGGTGTGTGTGGTGTGTGTGTGTGCGTGTGCTACAGTGTACCCCTGCCTTCTGTCACTTCTTCCTCTGGGTCCCTAGCTGAGTGACTGGGTCAAGCTAAGGGCAGCTGCTCCGAGCGCACAGATAGATGCTCCGCTGTTGGGCCCGGTGGAGGCCGTGGGCCCCCTGTGTCGCGTGCCGGGGCTGGAGTCTCCCTCTGAGGCTGTACAGAGAGAGGCTCAGTGCTCGAGCTGTCAATCTGAACCAAGTCAAACGAGGCCAGTCACCCGGTCAGTCTGCTGTGTCAAGACAGTCCGCCAAGCATAAGGCTGTTGTTGTTTCTTTTTATCCTCGTCACTCCACCCGTGTTGCCGGGATTTAGACATGGATTCCAGTGTCCTGGAAGGAGCGAGGGATGTCTGTGGTGGAATGGGGAGCCCCTCTCCCAGTCAGACGAGCTCCTACTATGTTGTGGGGAGGGGGGGGGAGAGAGAGAGAGAGAGAGAGAGAGAGAGAGAGAGAGAGAGAGAGAGAGAGAGAGAGAGAGAGAGAGAGAGAGAGAGAGAGAGAGAGAGAGAGAGAGAGAGAGAGAGAGAGAGAGAGAGAGAGAGAGAGAGAGAGAGAGAGAGAGAGAGAGAGAGAGAGAGAGAGAGAGAGAGGCCAGGTCTGTGGGCTCCATCCTGCTCTCTGTCAGCCAGGCTGTCAGGCTGCAAGGCTGCTCTACTCCTCTGGCCTCCCTATCTCCATGTCTGGCTGGCTCACAGTCACACTGGGCTCCTGTCCCAGCTACCAGGGCTCTGGGAGGCCTGCGGCCTGAGTTCCACCCCAGCTCCCTTTGGAGCGGCTGCGTGGACCGAGACACAGACACCGAGGGCTTCTCCGAGCACAGCTGCTGGGACCGCGCGGCCCCAGCCTTGACACAGGGCGGCAGGGCGGCAGGGAGGGAGGGAGGAAGGGGTACTAGAGGAACCCACCAGCTCCTGTCCTTGATCAACTGTTGGGCCAATTTTTATGGAACTTTGTGCGGGAGGTTAGAGCTGTAATATTGCTTAGCAATGGTTCGCATATGAGTGTGTGTGTCTGTGTGTGTGTGTGTGTGTGTGTGTGTGCGTGCGTGCGTGCGTGCGTGCGTGCGTGCGTGCCTGCGTGCGTGCGTGCGTGTGTGTTTCAGCTCCTCCATTGCCCTGGATCTCTTTCACAGTCACAGGTGACCATGGGGCTTAACTATAGAGCAGGAATGTGTGTCCTGGTGTGTGTCTTTCTTGGATCCTCAGAGACTGACAGACAAAGACATAGGGAGCAGACCAAAGCCTGGCCCCTCTCCAGCCCACACTAACGGTACACTGATCCCACTGGCTGATACAGTAACATGAGATTGCCTGTAATCTCTGGTAGAAGTTACATCAAGTATTGTGGACAGTGGGGTATTCTTTCAGACACCTTGGCCACGTACCAAGATGTTCTTAATTCCGCATTTCTCTTTTCTCCCCCCGGACGCAAAGTACAGAGGCTTCATTGTGCCTTCTTTCTTTCTGTGTGTGTGTGTGTGCGTGTGTGTGTGTGTGTGTGTGTGTGTGTGTGTGTGTGTTCCGTCTTTATAAAGAATCTTTCTAACTATGCTGTAAAGTAGAGATGAAAATCCTGTAGTTAAAGAAAAAAAAGAACCTCCCTTTCCTTCAGTCCTCCTTCCCCCTTTTCCACCCTCTCTTCCTCCTTTCTCTTTTCTCCCGTGTTCATTTTTTTTTTCTCTCTTTTTTTTTTTCCTGTTCCCTTTCTCCCCGTCAGGCTTAATGCCTGCTTACAGCTCCATTTAGTCTGGATGCGTGGAAATTGGGTAGGGGATCTTGTGGGTTTTGTGTCCTTAGAGATAACCAGTGTGTGGGAGGTGACAAAGGTAGCGTAAGCCGTCGAAAGTATGCGTGCGCTCCAGTGCGCGCGTGTTTTTTTTATTATTTTTTAAGTGCAGGAATAGATATCGGCGAGGGAAAAAAAAGAAAAGAGAAAAGAAACGGCAGAGTGCGGAGGGGTGCGCATCCGTTTGAGAAACGGAGAGTTAATCTGGAAGAGTCACTCCACGCTGTCGTTCCTTTGAGGGCTCCGTGCCTCCCCTGCCTCTTATCACTCAGCCTCCTCTTCCTCGCCGTGAGACACCCGGGTGCGTCACGCTCCTCGAGGCACCGGGGTTTAGATGCGTCTTAATGTCTATTTAGATACGTGCGCTTTCATTTCTATAAAGGTACGCCGCGCGTCGACTGTGCCGGTACCTTACGCAAGTGACACAGATGTATACCTTCACGGGTGTTTAGAATCGCTGTCGACTTAGTTTCCAAAACGCGTCAAGACATGTACCCGTTTAAATAAAGACACTCACTTCTGTCTCCATCATCTGTGCCGTGCCAGTTAGTGATCATTTAGAGGCCGGACAGGGTTCATCAGCCCTGTCAATAATCCTCCCCAGAGCCCCACCAGTAGCCGGTCAATAAGCACTAATCATCCCCATTGGGTTTAAAGGGAGGATGTTAGGAGGTTAGCCTCCTAAAGCCCCTTGAGGCCTCTCCGCTTTGGCCTTCTGCCCCAGGATCAGTCCCTCCATCTCTGGTTGACCACCAGCCAGTCGGCTCACCCGGACTTACTATCACGCACATCGATGAGAGATAGCAGGGATGAGGTGTTCAGTGTGTGTGTGTGTGTCTGTGTGTGTGTGACTGTGTGTGTGTGTGTTTTTTCGGTTGCCAGAATCCGTCTCCCTCCCCCTACGAGGCACACAGTAAGAGACGGGCGTGCAGAGTTTCTCTACAAAACCCTCGGGTGTGTCACATTCGTCCCTGTGAGGACACTCTCCCAAACCACCTTGGCTCAGCTTTGTCATCCCCCCTGAAAGACTGACGAGAGTCGTCCCAACCAGTCAGAACAGTCAAAGACACATTGTGCTGTAACCTTCCCCGCAAGAAATGAAGCTAAAGTTTCTATGGCCTTTCATTTCCCGAGTTTTCGCCAGTTAAATAAAAGGATGTTCTCTCCGATATTTTCACCTTGCCCAGCACAATGGAACACAGCTGCTGCGTTGCGCTAGAGGAGCTGTAATTTAGTACAGCTATCTAAACCGTCATACGCGCGCTCTCTCAGCCCAGCGGTCAAACTGTTTCCCCTTCCCCTACAGAAGGAAGAGATTGGGGGGATTGAAGAGAGTCCGTTGATTGGCGTTGAAGAGAGAGCGGGAGAACGAGATGAACAGACACACAAACGGGGAGAGAGGGAGAGCGGTGGGAGTGGAGGATAATTGCAGGAAAAGGGGGATCATTAGTCCATCACTATCCCCCATCTACAGGCACTCAGACCAGTGAAGTCATATGGCTGCCTCATCGCACAGCGGCAGAGGGAGAGAGCGAGGGCGGGGATTGTGGAATGCAGGCAAGGTTTAGATGTAGCAAGTCAATCTGCCGCGCTCATTAAAATAGTCAGCTCTTTTTTATGCTACGGCCCATATGGCCATAAATGCTCGTGCTTCAGACGTATCTGTACTATTTGTTTGTTCCCAGTGTGTGTGTGTGTGTGTGTGTTTGTTTATTTGTGTGTGTCGTTCTCTCCTGAGGCTCTTCTCACCGTTCGCTTCGGAGGCGTGTGCCGGTCTAATGTTGGCTGGACACAGATTCCTTAGCGAGTAATACAATGGCTGCCGTCAGCACACGTCCTGTCACTTTTCTCGAGGTTTCCTGAGGTCACTGGTCACATGAGGTCAGAGTGAGCCAGGCCAGGCTAATGGCTCCCAGCTCTCTGGGTAAGGATGACCTCCCGCTGGGGGCCTAATCACTGCAGTCCAGCTGGCACGCAACACAACTACGTTGTCTTTACCAAAGTTCACTGTAGGAATAAACAAAAAAGGCTAAAAAGGGAATAATCAAAAATCGATCAAATAGCCTTAACTAAATCCACTTTGTACACGAGGAGGGAGTAAAGTAAAAGGAGAACCCGGAGGAGAACTCCAGAGGTAGGGACCAATTCCCTGAAGGCACAGTGTGCTCCGTCCAGACTGGAGCTTGCCTACAGGCCTTGACCTCAGCCAGGACTTTATTTGCAGGTCTGCTGCTTTTCCAGCTCACACCAATCCTGGCCGACGTTTAAAAAAACGAGTGAAATCCCCCTCAAAGCCCGAGAGTTTAGGGATAGCGAGGGCTTATGAGCTCCACAGGGATCTGGACAGATAGAGAGATGGAGAGAGAGAGATAGAGAGAGAGAGCGCTCACGTTGGGGAAGGGAATGGTCCATATTAACAGGCAGGAATCAGAGGGGATGTGTTTTAGTGCTGTCACGCTATGACCCTTGACCTTGGGATTTGGTTATCAGGTGCCAATGGTTATCTCTCGATCGCTCGCGATCAAACACACACACACATACACACACACATATATATTCGGCCCATACTTGCTCACAGTGAAACACGCACGTGTGTGGAAGCACACTGCTGTAGTCCTCCAGCTGTGAAAGAGAAAGTCACAGGGAAGGAAGTGAAGACCAGTGGAAAATGCAAGGAAGGGAGGAGGGAGACAGAGAGAAAGTTAGGAGGGGAAGGGAGGGAGGGGTTGAAGTATCAAGTCATGAAATAGGAAGCACATTTTCATTATATCGCTATGTCAGACTGATGCCCCCCCCCCTCCTCCATCTCTCCACAGCATGTTTATTTGTCCCCTCTCCAGCCTCCTCCCTTTCCCCCTGTCAATTAGCTCATGTAAACTTTGCTTTCCCTCATTGTTTTTCCAGGAGAGAGAGTCTCTGCTTTTGATTAAGCCCCGAGCCTGCCTTCAGTGATGTTCTTTTAAGCAAAGAAACACACACCAGCGCCCCATTGTGATTTGCTGGGCTGTTATTTCTCTTTTGTTTAATATTTCTGGGTCGAGCAGCAGCCATAAAGGGGTTGTTTAGTCCACGCAGGGCTGAGAAAACTGTGCCGCCAGCTATGGACTCACTGAGCTCCTCTCCAACCGGGGAGACATCTTGAGCTCATACAGTTGTGGTGCATGTGTGTTTGTGTCTGTGTGTGTTTCTGTGTATGCATGTAGGTCCCTCATATGTAATCATAGAGAGATGATGGAACGAATGCAAGGGGACAGAGAATGAAATGGCACGCGCACACACACTCTCACACACACACACACACACACACCCACTCCCACACAGACGCGCGCCCAGAGAGCCCCAGATGCCGGTACCTGGAGCTGTGAGGCAAGCAGCACCTGTCTCCCAGCTGTGTGTCTCTCCCTGGGGGTGGGGGGCTGACTGACAGGTGAGGGGGGCCAAGGGGTGAAGGCCTCACTACAGCTGGCCTTCCCCAGATGCCGAAGGAGCTGAAAGGGTGTGTGTGTGTGTCTTTTGGGAGTCTCATTAACCTCCCTGAGGTTGTAGGGTTTGAATGAGGGGTTCTCAACAAGAATTAGGAACAGGTGCGGAACAGGAACGGAATGGTAGGGATCTCTGTCCCCACAACTCCTTTCTGACTTCACACTTGTTCATCGGACATTTCGTCAATCCCCCACTCTGTTCATTTCTGTCCATCCTCCGCTTGTACTCAATCAATCAACTTTAATCATCATGATCATTATTAGTATGAGATGTTTTCTGTCTTCTTCTCTCCACTTTCTCATTCTATCCCTCTCTCCCTCCACTTGCCTCCTCTTTCTTCCCACTCTCTGGTTCCCTCCATCTCCCCTTTTCCACATAAAGCTGTTTTTCATAAAGCCCAGCCTGGAATAGCAGTCCCCCAGGCGCTGGGTGAAACACTAGACTTTTCTGAGCTCCAGCCAAACAGATGCTGGCTCTTGGAGTCCCACCAGAACAAGCCTTCATGCTTCGCTCTTTCTCTTTTTCTCTCTTCTCCTTCTCCCTCGCTCTTTCCTTCTCTCTCTCTCTCGCGCTCACTGTCCCTTTTCTTTCTCTCTTGCCTCCCCCCCTCCTCTCTCTCTGTCAAGGACAACATTTTAGTGTCCTAATCTGTCACCAGGGGCTTGCGAGCGGCGTGCACAGCCCACTGTCTGCGGTCTGCCTCCCCGGCCTCTCCTCGCTCCGTCAAAGTTAGGCCTTTGTCAGGTGCCTGTCGCTTTGTGCCTCCTCCTCTTGATAAGCCCGACGCTAAGGAGCGAGGTAGACAGAGGGAGACAAGGGCTCCTTTTTCTTCGGGATCCACCTAAAGCATTCTTTAGGCCCCTTTTGTGTGTGTCTGCTCTCCCCCCCTCCGCGCGGTCTTTACGGCTCTCGACCCACCTCATCCCCGTTTTCTTGGCAGCGCGCACGTCCTCCCCCTCCATATAGCCCCCCCTTCTCTTTTTTTCTCTCTCTTTTGCTCCGTCTTTAAATTTGCCTGAACTCAAGGACCTCTCCTGTTACGTAAACGGGTTAAACACAGACACACTGACTGTATGCATACATAAGCGCACGCACAGACACAAGCTCACACACACACTCAGGCACACACACACACACACACACACACACACACACACACACACAGGCACACGCACACAGACACACACACGCACACACACAGACAGACGGACACACACGCACACACACAGACGCCAAGGCCAAACTTGGCATTGGCTTTCTTTTCTCCTGCTCCCCTCTTTACTATAGGAGCTAGCTGATACTCTACACTGTTTACATGATCCAGAAAGAAGTCTCTGGGAGGAACCAGATCCCACCTCCCGCCTTCCACCACCGCTCACAGTTTGAGACATCACAGCCACAGTTAGAGGGACTCAAGTCCGGGCATGTTCCGCTGATCTCAGAACACCTAGATGTATCATGTCCCCTTCACATGTCATGTAATGGGGTGACTGCTCAGAATGCCCCCTCCCCTCCCTCCCCCTCCACCGCTACCCCCAGGGCTGTTTGAGTACAGTAAGCCTGCTGGAAGGTTGCGTAACAGGCGTTGCATGAGGTCTGCGGTTAGATTACCCGGGGATCAAGGCTGCACCCCCATCTCCATCGGCCCCCCTCGGCCCCCTGAACCACGTGTTCTCCTCACGGACGCCATGTTAGACACTGTCTCCTGTGGCCGCTGGATTAAAGTAGCTGGTTGTGACTCGGCCTTTGTGGCTTTTTTAACCCCCCCCC